>CM059231.1:12300321-12850321 GCA_030347435.1 Clarias fuscus
TTCTTCTTCTTCTTCTTCTTCCTCCTCCTCTTCTGGCGCTGCAGGGTCCGACTGGCTCACAGGCTTCTCCTCACTCACAGCCTCCACCTAACGCTAACATGATGGGAGCTCACGGACAGGTAAACGCACAAACACACACATTACATTTTCCCATTTCAGATTATTTCAGCACCCTGCAGGACCCCATGCATCCTCTTTCGCTTATTCAGGCTTTTGCATTTAATTTTAAGCTTAGTACGTTACTTTATTAATTATTCAGTCATTGTTGTTTTTTTGTTGTTGTTTATTGACACCACTCAGCTGCATTTGAGCCCATTATTAAGTTTATGATGATTACTGTGATGAACAGTGAAATTATATTCTCCTGGTCTTTTTGCCCTGCAGCCGTTCATGTCCCCGCGTTACGCAGGAGGACCTCGGCCGCCCATCAGGATGAGTAACCAGGTCAGGCCGGGGCTTCCGGAGATTTATTTCTTCATTTATTTTTTCATTTCTTCATCTGATTCAGAATATATTACGGAGAATGAAAAAGTAACGATGTTCTAGCTCATGTCTCTCTCCATCTCTCTGCCAGCCTCCAGGAGGACAGCCTTTACCTCCGAATGTTATCGACCCCACACGGCCTCCAGGTACCGAAAGATCCGGCTTTCTCTATAGAGAAATTAAAATAAGATGGTAGAAGTATTAGTAAGATGGTAAAACTATATTTTTTAATCCAAAACCTATATTTTGTTTAAAAAAAATAAAATAAAAAAAAAAATATATATATATATATATATATATATATATATATATATATATATATATATATGTATGTATATAATATAACATTTTTGTTTGTTTATTTTTTGGTTAAAATAATAATAATAATAATAATAATAATAAAATTAAAAAGGTAAAAAAAAATTGGCAAATGTAATTTTAGGAAAAAGCATGGTAGAAGTTCTGTTTAAAGATAAAAATTGGTAATACATATTTATGGTTAAAATATGGTAAATGTCAAGTTAAAAATCGTCATTCTTAATAAATAAATATAGAAAATATAATTTTGGTACCTTTCTTTGGTAAAAAAAAAAATGGTAAAATTAATTTTCGTCTTAAATGCTAAATTTCTGATTTAAAAAATCTGAGCAAAAATGTATTTACAGGTAAAAACTTTATATATTTTTTCTGAAAAACTTGTACATTGTAAATGAATTGTTAAATGTACATTTTTATTATTATTATTATTATTTTATTTCTTATGCTACATTCTGGTTAAAAAATTCTTGGCAAATGTAGTTTTTGGAAAAACCATGGTAAATGTTTTTTTTTATTTCCTTTTTTTAACTTTTCTTTTACACTTGCGCGCACACACACACTAGACAGTGTTGTTGTCCCCCTCTCCCCCCCCCCCCCCCGCCCCCCACACCTTTTTTTTTTTTTCTTTTCACTTTTCTAAATGTAAACTTTCCAGTGACATTTTTTCCCCCATAAACAGTCACACCATATCTCCAGGTATGGAAGCTAGAAAATAAACAACATGGAGTCCTTGTAAAAAAAAAAAATCCTCATTAGTGTTTAAATAAAAGATGATTTATTTTTATATGTATGTTACAAATACATAATACATGTCTAAAAATGGAGTATAAAATGTAATAAATATTTAAACTTTAAGTCCCACATCGACACAGCTGTTTCCTCCCCTTGCTATACTGTCCTCTGCTTTGCCTTTTGATTATATAAAACATGTGCATCATATCATGTAAAATGTGAAAAATATCCATGCATAACCTTACGGTTGTGTTTTTTTTTTGTTGTTTGTTTGTTTGTTTGTTTGTTTGTTCAGGACATCCAAACCTGGGACCCATGCAGAGGATGAACATGCCCCGAGGGATGGCACCCATGGGACCCGGACCACAGGTCTGTCCCTGAGGAACAACAATCCACCTAATACCTTTCAAACCAGTCCTGCTCTTTATTTCTGAAGGATCTCTGGATCTCATCGTTAACATTCACACTGTGCAGATGTAAATCCTGACCTGGCAGTAGATTGTGAACTAACATATTTCTCTCTCTTTCTCTCTCTAGTCTGATCCATGGTTATCGTTGCAGAATTATGGTGGTGGGATGAGACCTCCGAACTCCATGGGTCCCAACATGCCAGGAGTTAACATGTAAGCTTTTATACACCAGCGCCAGGAGATACCTTCAAAAAGCAAGATTTTAAAAAAAAAGATTTTATATTTTAATCCACTCCTTAATTATTCATTAGCTATAGAATTAGACGCCATTTTTCCAGATGAGCAAATGGGTATGATTGTGTTGTGCTTCGTATCTCAATGAATGAATTCTGATTGTTACAAATTGCTGACTGACACTAGGAGACTCTTTCCATTTTCCCTTATGCTTCCTTATGTTTTTGAATAACATAATGTCCGCCTTACAAATCCTTGTTAATGAATTGTTAACATACTAGAATATTAATATAAGACCTGTGATGTGCAGCTGCTTTTGTAGAAAAGAATCAAATCTTCTGACCAACCAGAGTTCAGGCTTCATGTTTCATTTGTTGATATTTTGTCTTTCAGGGGACCAGGAACCGGTAGGCCGTGGCCTAATCCTAATAACACCAACACGGTATAAACTAGACATTATTTATTCACGGCTAAAGTTTCCCAGATAAATATCTCAGACACACACTTTGAAGCCTTGGTCATTAAAAGGGTTTCGACCATGTCTTTGCAGATCCCGTATTCGTCGTCATCTCCGGGCACATACGTGGTAAGATGCTCTCCGTCTCCCTTCTGAAACATAATAAAAGACGTCTTGGCAAAGCAGCAAAGGAAACGGACAGGAAGGGAAGCATTTAGTTCACTTCAGGGGAGGGAAGAATTCTGAGAAAGAATGGACAGAATCAGATAAAAGATGAAAGGAACAACAAAGGAAGATCAAAGGAATGCGAGAGGAGTGGGTCGTAAATGCGAGTGTGGGCTCGCACCCGAACCTCTGGAGTTTAAAGTTATAAAGTTCAACAGTTCCTTCAGCTTTAGGTCAGTTTGTAGACGGATGCTGTGCGATGTCTTTTTAAAGTGACGCTTAAGCTGGTCTTGTGTGCTAATTAGTATATGCGCTATAAGATCATTTTATTAAGCACGCTACATGGTTTTAGCCCCGATTTCCTGTCGCAGACTGATTTTAGGGATTAGCTTGGCAACAGATCAGGTTGTACCCTCATGCGTGGAGATGAAGCTAAGTCTGTATCTGAGAAGATACTTTTTAATATATTCGATGCTGAACGATGCAATGAAAAGCGCTCGGCTCTGAGCTGCGGGAAACCATCGTCTAGACATGAGCAACAGCCAATGAGGGTCCAAGAGGAAATCAGATTGGCCGGCTTTCACACGTAGCAGATTCCTGAATCCAGTTTGTCGTCCATCAGTTATTCTCCTTAGTCGGATAGAGCTGTGAGATTTAATCGATTATGCAGTTTAATCTTTAGTTGGTCGATTCAGTTGTTTGAAACATGTGGTCAGTTTTTGATTCAGAATCGATTCACCCTTTTGAAGTTACTTAGGTGAATATAAAAAGGTTAAATGATTTAAAATTGACAGAGTCCTTAAAAATATACCAGAGCTTTAGCAGAAGATAGAAACCACTTTCATCTTCCACATTTTGATTTCTTTTGAGTTAGTGGGCTGTTGGTGCAATACCGCCACCTACTGGACTGGAGCAGAATACTGGCCCAAAAAAATATTTTAATTAACGCACGTTAAACAGGATTTTATTATTTAATCGATACTTTATTAATAGTTTTAGTGTTTTTAAAACCTGTATGAAATATAGCTGCTTAAAATAAATCCGAGAATAAACGTAAGCATATTATTGCCGCAAAAAAATCTCTAGGGGCATATCTTGCATCTTATATCAAAATAAATCTTTTGCTTTATTTATTGTTTTCATATAAAATAGAACTGAAACAACCAACACAAACCAAAGTCACATGATATAAACCACGGCCTTGCTTATGTCAAAAGTAACAGCCGTCGCAGCACACGTGTCTTGGTTGATTTGACTCCGTTTGAAGGTGACTTTCGGAACAGTGTGTATACTTGGCAGTTCATGGTGTGGTTGGTGCGCATGTGTTTTTGGCTCAGGGCCCACCAGGAGGCGCAGGAGGAGGCTGTCCACCAGGAACTCCCATCATGCCAAGTCCAGCAGGTAAAACTGTTTAACTCTGCATTTACTGCAAATATAATGAACACGGCATCTGTGTAGACTTCCATCACATCCGACCTTTCTCAGAAGCAGGAAGCTTGGAGATATTGTTCAGTCAGCGTTATAGATTTAACGAGCTAATATGAGAGAATGCGGGAACTTCATAACCCCATTTAAAAGTGCCAAGTCGTTTACTGTTGATGCAATGACTTAACATCACCTGGGGTTCAGGAGACGGTGCTAAGATCTGGAGTAGGAGCTCCAAGTTAATGCACTTTTTTTTTTTTTTTTTTTTCCCCCCCCAATCATTTATTTAGATATTTGTGCTTTAGTTGAATCCATCATTTGGTATGTTGTCATGCTGTAGAGCAGGTGTGTCTGGAGTCTGGATTCAGCCTGATAAAGTCTTTAAATATCAATTTAAAGTCTCTGATGTGTTCTGTTACTTATCCCCAAATTATTTTTTTGCAAATGTCTTCAATGTACAGACACGCCCCACTTGACGGTTTTATTATATGTATAATTACTTTTTTTCCCTTACATACTGTATGTTTCATAGCAACGGGGGTGAATACTTATGCAATCACAACCTTTTTAGCATTGTACTAAATGTGGTTGGTTCTCAAACACCACACTCAAACATACAGACCCCTCACCAAGCTTTATTATAATCTCATCATCTCTCATCATTCAGATTCGACTAATTCTGGAGAGAATCTGTACACGATGATAAACTCTGTGCCACAAGGAGGGAACAGGTCCAGCGTGAGTCACTTTCTATACCCCTGATCCTCTTTTAAAAAAATGTATTAAAATCTTCTGCTTCTCGTTTCTCCTTTATTCACTATGGGTTTGTCCTGTCTTAAGTTCCCGTTAGGTCCAGACGGCCCGATGGGAGGGATGGAGCCTCACCACATGAACGGCTCGTTAGGTAAAGTTCATTCATCAACCTGTTAATACTTTAAATATCTGCGACAAAACAAAGCGCATGATGATTTTACGTGTTTTTTTTTTGTTTGTTTTTTTCCTACAGGCTCAGGTGACATGGACGGGCTTCCTAAGGTAAATATAAAGCCGTGTCGTGCTCTTATCGGGGAAAAACTGTTGATTATTTTCTTATGAAGGCATACCAGCGAGTGGGTTATTCTCCTTGTACCACAGCAAACTGACCAGATTTAATTGATTTCTTTTACCTGCTGAGACTGAATACACGTTCTTCCTCACCCGTAGAATTCTCCGAATAACCTGAGCAGCCTGAGTAACCCACCAGGCACGCCGAGGGACGACGGAGATTTAGGAGGGAACTTCTTGCACACTTTCCAAAATGAGAACGTGAGTATGCATGAGGAAATGGACACGCAAATGTCTCTAAGAGTTGATCGTCCTCCGTTTTAGAGTTTTAGTGATTTGTGCTCGCGGTCAGATCATCATTTTGTTCCTGTTTTGTGTGTATTGTATTGTTTGTCCTGCACTGATCACATTTCATGTCATGTGATATACTGTATATGACACTACTGATTTATCCCTATTTCTGGTGTCTTCAAAAACTCATCTGATTATTTTGATATTTATACTGTATCTTCTTTTCTTTTTGATCTTCAGTATTCCCCGACGATGACCATGAGCGTGTGATCTGCGTCAGAGCGTCATAGCCTCGGCACTCACGGCGGCTCGAAGACACCCCCGATAGAAAACCCGCACACAACCAGAGAGTGACTTCAGTCTCGCTCCCAGACGTGAGACGTCCATCGGAGACCCTGTCCCGGACGTCCATCTTTATTCCCCCCCCCCCGGCACGCGTCTCGGCTGGAGCGCTTCTTTTCTACAGTCATGTTCTTGCCTTTAGGTTTTTTTTAAATCATTATTTTTATTATTATTATTCCCAACATCTTTAATTGAAAAGTCAGAAGATGGGTTCGTCGTGGTGCCTGATCTCCCTGAACACCGCTTTAGGACCAGCGTACTGGACCCGAAAAAAAACTGAAACGAAAGAACTGAGTAGAGATTTATTGTACAACATTCCTGCAGATCGGTTTCAGCTTCACAGACGGCCTCGTCACACACACACGCGCGCACACACACAGCCGCGTCGGCTCTTTTCTACTTCTCATTAAAATAAACCAGATTATTTAGACACAGCTCAGCGCTAAATGCTTTTTTTGGATTGTTTTTGAGAACTTTCCCCCTCACACACAAACACACACGCGCGCACACACACTCCCTTTAATCGTTTTTTTGCGTTGTAGATTTTTATAACGATTCTTTTTCAAATTTTTTCATAGACCTTTCCTGTACGATCGCCTCGACTATTTATTTCACAGACGATCTCTCTGAGCCTCACCACGTAAACTTATGGACCGATTAAAATAAAAAAAACAAGGATTTTTATTTATTTGTATTTCACCTTTTTTCCTGACGATTGCTAACGAAGTTTTTTCTCACTCTGTTTCTCCTTAGGATGTAATCTGACTCGACCCTAATCCCCCCCCCCACCCCACGCACACACACACACACACACACACCCCGCCCCCCTTGCTGTGATTGGGTAACTCGAGCACAAAAGCAGGGTGTGGCCGTCTTTAGGACGCCGAATTGCTCACACGTGCTTTTTCCTGTCTGTGTTTACTCTGTAGACGCAAGTTGTGTTCTTACAGTCAGACTGTTTCCACTTTAACCCTTTTCCTGCCAGTCCAGTCCATTATTAAACCCAGAAACACAAACAATCGTACAGCGCGTCAGACGTCCGGTCACGATGACGGCGACAACATGCTGTCATTACTTTTTAACTTTCAACTTGTAATTCAAAACATTTTCTATCCTTATGAACTTTCATCTAGTAATCTATTACAAGTACAAGTAATCTAAGTACAAATAATTATAGATAATAACGGCTAACATTAATATTTGTGTGTGTAATTCATAAAAACTATACAGTTGTAGATATCAATAATAAGATTCTCTATTATTTAAAAAATAAATAAACTAAATTCCTGGATTTGGATTTTTTTTTTTTTTTTATCTGGTAAAAAAAAAAAAAAAATACAGAAATAATTTTAATTCAGCCTCATTAAATGGTAACTTAAACGACTTGCTATAACACATCATTTGTTATATAGTGTCATTTTAATGAGAGATTTTTATTTACTTCAATCTTGTCTTATTTTAAACATTAAATATTTATTTAAACATACCAAATAATTTGCTAGTAAAATTTGAAAAACCAATAACTGTCTAATAAACAACTAAATAATAGGAATGTATTTGTTTTTAATAATAATTTCACAATGAGCAATATCACATCATTTGGAGCGTATTTTATTTTGGTGTTATTCCACTTAGTGTCGTGTTTTTTTTTTTTCTTCTTCTTTTTTTAGTTATTGTTATTAATTTAATCCAAATCGTAAATTTCTCCTCAGCACATTCCAAATGACTTGTTAATAAATCTGTATATATATATATCTTTTTTTAAATCCTCAATTTGTAAAAAATAAAAATAAAAAAAATTCCCCGTTCACGTCCGAAAAATAAAATGTACGTGTGCATGCGCTGAGCTTCGTTTAATATCTGTAACTAGAAGCTCGGAATATTTACACAAGTAATAATAATAATAATAATAATACGTGTTTATTTTCTTTACTTGGTTTTTTTTTTTCAAAGTGAGGAATAAAACACTCGAGTAAAATAATCAACAGTACAGACTGGCCTGAACCACCCTGAGCTCCTGAAGTCTTTATTATACTTCTACCGCAGGCGTAACTGTTTATTTATTAATGAAATTGTGACACGATACGTTTTTTTTTTTAATACGTTTCGAGTTGGATCTGATGTCGTGGAACGTCACATGTTCGTCGATTGTGAGCTTCACCGGCCTGTCGCTCCGTCACTCTAATCGTGATGATCGCGTCTGAAAACCTTTAAAAAATAAAAAAAAAAGTTACAGCGTCGTCTCTGACACTGGAGACTCCTTCTGGAAATGTTAAATAAGCTCCTCCTCCAGCAGTCAGGAAGTTGTTGCCATGGTAACGGTAATATAGTCGTAGATCCTGGGATTCTGCAGAGCTCCTCGTCTAGAACGAAATCATAAATCGTGACGTTCCACTCGTGCAGGAAAGGGGTTTAAGATTTTTTTTTTTTCCTTCTTCTTTTTTTTTTTACTCTCTTCTCAGGAGACCGAACTTTTGTCCTGACCTGATCTCACCGCTTTCTCCACACCAGGACACGACCCTTTTAAATCTACCTTCATAACTTTTTTTTGTTTTATTTTTTTTTTTCTCTCCT
The DNA here is from genome assembly GCA_030347435.1 of Clarias fuscus. Classification (NCBI taxonomy): domain Eukaryota; kingdom Metazoa; phylum Chordata; class Actinopteri; order Siluriformes; family Clariidae; genus Clarias; species Clarias fuscus. The sequence goes on from CM059231.1 coordinate 12,308,797, forward strand.
GAAAAACATTTGAGTCTCCGCTCTGGACTCGCGCACACACACCTACACACACACACACACACACACACACACACACACACATGCGTTTCGCTGTATAATATTTTTCTGCTCTAATGTTTATTGTTTACATGGTTCCTCAGAAAGTAAATCTATACAGAAATGATGAGTGATTAAATTATTTTACTGTCCATGGAACTGATAACGAATGCAAACCACCTTCTTTCTGTCTCTTCTGAAAATAAACGTGTATAAACCGATCGAGGCGTGTGCTCTCTGATCAGCTCACAGGTGAAGGATGAAACACACCAGGGGCGAGAGAGGAGGCGGAGTCGGGGATAACCAATCAGGCTGAAGCAGGTTATTCGGCTAAAACTGCCAGGTGTTTCCGTATCTCAGAAAAAGCTTTTTAATTAAATCTTCATTTTTAAATAAAAAATGTTTTATAGCATTGTGACCTGAAATGAAGCGTCACCCCGTCGCCACTCTCCTTTATCTGACCATCACGCTGGAGTTTACGACTTCGTTGGTTTATTCTTTTATTCCGTTGTTGTTGTTATTTTACATTACAGTGAAATATCAAACCTACAGGAGAAAACAAAAACAGCAGGCGCTCGGTTTCAGGTTGCGGCTCCGTGCAGGTAGAGCGCCAGGAACTTCTTGAAGGTTTCAGGCTGATATCCGGACAAACCAGCAGGAACCTGAACAGCGAGAGAGAGAGAGAGAGAGGGAGAGTACAGGTGTGAAGAGAGATGAGTAACATGATTCCACAATCATCATGGAGATCATTGTGTGTATCAAATGATATCGCATATAAAAATTTACCTAAAATTAGCCTTTATATAACTTTTAAGAATTCTTATCACTTCTACATTATTTTTTAATCTACCAGCCAATCAGGCACAAGTATTTTCCATAACCATACAAAGAAAAATCCTACAGTCCGTAAGTAATTAGTGAGAGATGTATAGATAGAATTCCATTAAAACGTATTTGTACTTACAATTAGTGTGGTTGATCTCAATAATGTTTTTTTTCCCTTAATAAATGAAATCATCATTTAAAAACTGCATTTTTAACCGTCTATTTACTCAGGTTATCTTTGTGTAAATACAAAACATGATTTAATTTATTAAGGGGGAGAAGAAGAAAAAAAAAAAAAAAAAAACTGTCCAAACCTGTCTGGCCCTATATGAAAAAGTATTTGCTCCCTAAACCTAATAACTGAATGTGCCACACTTGGCAGAAACAACTGTTCGTGATAACTGCCGATGAATCTTTCGTGTTGCTGTGGATGAATTTTGGCCCGTTCATCTTTGCAATTTTTTTTTTAATTTATTTCAGCCACACTGGAAGGTTTTCGAGCCTGTTTTTTTTTTTTTTGTTTGTTTGTTTTTTTCTGGAATTTTCTCCCTAATTTAATCATAGCCGATTCCCACCCGTCGTTAGTGCACTCCCACATCAAGACTACAACGACCAATCGAGGGAAAACCAAAGACGGTCGAGTTTCCTCTGAATCGTCTTGACGCCGACCGACCGCACGTGGTTTTGGCTCCTTCTGGTTGCCTATAGGTCCGCGGTTTATGCGAGAGCACCGGCGAGCCTCCCGTCTCCTCTGAAAGAGCAGTGAACTTCACTGACCAGCCCTACAACCACGACCTCGCCGCTCTGGACATCCATGCTCTTCCGAACATCTTGTGCATTTTGTTCTCGGGTTCAGGTTTGAATCCAGACCGTCTTTTGTCGCGCGAATGGAAATGAGAGAACTCTTCTGAAGCGCTCACGTACCCTCACCACCTTCTTCTTGATGAAAGGCCGGACCTTGGCGAAGTCGTAGAGCGGCCGATCGCCGTCGACCCAGGCCAGGTTCTTCACGCCGCTGTCTGACGTCAGCTCCGTGGTGTTCAGCTGGAAAACCACGAAGTGGAAGAGGCGGCCGTTGGTGCCGACGCTCTGCACGACGATGGGCTTCTCCAGAACCCGGGACTCGTCCTGCAGGGAGATACGAGCGAGACCTGTAATCTGCTAATGAGCTAAAACAGCATGAAAGCTAAAGTGCTAAAAGTGCTCGCTAATTCCGTATTAAACATCAGATCATATCTGTAGCTATAAGCTCCGTAAACATAGGAGCACACAATGTGTTATTCCTGCTCCAGTCCCTGTTTGAGGGTGCACATATTTCTGGACACAGCCGGTGTGACGGAGGGAGCTCTCACCCCGTACAGAGCGCGGGCGCGAGCGAGGGCGTTCCCGAACGCAAACATGAGCAGTTTAGCTCTCAGCTGCTCGGGCTGGAGTTTAGGCGTGTCTCCAGCTTCCGTTATGAAGAGTGTGTGAGCATGAGGGTACGGGTAATCCTCTCTGAAACCTACACACACACACACGGAGAATGGTTTAAGACACAGGTTCCTCAGATCCAAAAGCTGCTGATGAATTCTTGTAATATTAGACACGATAACAGAATGCTAGACGGCCAGACAGCTTGACAGACCGAATAATAATAAATAAATAAAGACAGACAGACATACTGATAGACAGACAGAACGTCAACCTGACAAAATAACAGAGTGGTAGGAAGGCAAAGAGTTACAGACAGACAGATGCAGACACACTGACTGGAAGAGACAGACAGACCGTCATTCTGTCCGTCTACCAGCCTGTCTCAAACCCACAGAGTTTTGTTCCAACCATAATTAAAAGCACCTGATCCAACTAAACAAGTCATTAAGGCTTATTTGAAAACTACATAGTATGTATGTATGTTGGAGCAGGGTTGGAAGAAAACTCTGTGGGGCTGCGGCCCTCCAGGAACTGAGTTCGAGACCCCTGTAGTAGACAAAATGGAGTGCAGGAAGTTGGACGGGCAGACAGACAGAATAACAGACCGATTAGTTCAGGTTTAAGGGGAATCACACACACACACAGACGGACAGACAGTGTGATGAAGGGGGCAGTAGAGGGTTTCAGGGTACAGTAACTCTCACCCGTGTGGTTCAGAAGCTGGTAGACGTGGGTGCACTGCAGGTCGATGGTGGGGGAGATGGGGTAGAAAGTCTCCAGGACGTTATCGGACGTGGCGCGGATCTCCTCGTCTCCGGCCAAAGCGGGAAGCGGAGTCGTGCTGCTTAACAGGGAGCCGTTCTGCCCTCGCACCTGGAACTGATCCTCACCTGAGGCACGGCGCGCGCGCACACACACACACACACACACACGGGTTACTTCACTTCTCGATTTTAGGTCGAAGTGTACGAGAGAATCATGACCTGCGGGGGGCGTTATAGAAGCTTCACTGCTTCAACAGATGTGTGAGGGGAGTGTGTTTCTTCTTCTGAGATGTTGTGATTAACGAGCGGAGAAGTATTCAAAGCAGCGTGTAATTATATTCATTGACTCATATGATTCAATGAGATATACTGTACAGTGTGATTTGATTCAGTACATGATTCAGTGCTAAATAATTCAACGCACGATGCAGTTCGACTTAACACCATTTAATTCATGTTGCAGTGTGACAGAACGCCACGTGACGTGATTCAGTTTGGTACGATTAGTTTTCCTATGACTTAGTGTGATGATGTCCTATGAATCATTATATGAATCAATACCACATGATTCAATATGATGATTCAAGTCAATGATTCAAGCTACAATTCTGAGCCATTACAATGGAGCATCAGGCAAAGTGATTAAATGTGTTGTTCTACGCGATTCATCACAATGATTCGATATGATATGACTCAAGGTGGTGGATTTCAACCACTCAGGCAATTTGGGAACGCCACTTAGCATCTGGTACCTGGAGAAAACGCAAACTCCGTGCACACCGCCCCCTAGGCGGGAATCGAACCCGGACCCTGGAGGTGCGACGCGACGATCCAACACCCTGCATTCTATTTAAACGTAACCAGACGCGATTTAACATGACTCGCTTCAACCGGTTACAAATAAATACTTTACAGCCTGTTAAATGATTTCTTTCAATGCAATATGGTTCCGTTTTAACCTGATTCGATTCGATACGTCATCAAGAGCGTTAAAATTCATGCGAAACAGAAAAGATGTATTAGGCCGCTCCGTGACGATGAGGATGGATGGTGTACCGCTCTGTGATTAATGTACGGAACAGAAGCGCAGCAGCGCTGCAGAAGAATCATTTCCGGTCGCGTCCTCACCTCTGGTCCAGCTGGCTGACAGGACGTAGTTCTCAGCCAGCATCCTGTGAGCGAGCGCCGGATGAGAGACCTGCAGTCCCCGGCACAGGTGGAGCAGGTTGTGTAACAGGGACGGGCTGCGAGGACGAGCCAGAAAATAAGGGGTTAGCGAACGGACAAAGACAGACAGACAGAAAGAAAGACAAGTACATGTTGTCATTATTACGGAGAAGAGCAGCAGGGACACATGATAAATCTACAGACTGTATATTCATTCATCTACTACACAATTCTTACAAAATCATTATAAACACATGTCAAGTAACTTATATAATATATAAAATGATACAGATGAAGAAAAATACAAGTCTTTGATTTAATCTTGCATTACTGTCATGAAAGGAAAACATCAAACAAACCAAAAAGGACACAAAATGCTCAACACACCGTCATTAAAGTAATACGTTATAGAAGTCAAGTCCAGCACATCTAACACAACTTAGTTGACCAAAGTGCTGTACAATTCTAAAATAGCTGCAAACAGAAGCAGACAATAAAAACAGACAACAATAAGAAAATAAAATGGAATAAAATCCAAATAAAACAATATACAACAATAGAAAGTTTCTAATCTTTAATATGAAGAACAATATACTAAAAAAAATATTAAACGATCCCGTACGGCAAATTGTACCTTCACTTTTATTATTTAAATGTTTGTTTGAAATCATCAAAGCTTTTGCATTTATCTTGTAATCACAAGATTTGTAAAATTTGTGAATCCAGAGGTCAAAGTTCACGTGAAAAGTCACCGCGAACACGTCGATCACGAAACGTGGTGGCGGACACACCGCTTGCATCCTGCGTCCTTTCCACTTATTTAAACAGTATTTTGTCCTGTCTGCACGGGGAAAAAGCAGGAGTGCTGGGTTTTGATGTATTTTAATCGCCATGGCAACAGTCAAAACAGTGCAAGCGCCATCTATGTGCGAGGTGTAAATGTTGGCGATTGTACACTACGGACGTCCTGATATCAAAGTAACCATTAAACATTTCATCATTACACTAAAGACCAGGGTAAGATATCGCTCTGAACATGTTGCCTAGTGAACGAAATTATGGGATGCACGGACAATATCCTAACATTCCAATGTATTACGCTCTGTATAGGATTCACAAGTAAACTTTCTTCCTGCATTATCTTGTGTGTGTGTGTGTTCGCGCGTGTGTGTTTAAAATGTCAGATTAAGTCGTGGCCTTTCTGTATTTGAGCGTCGCCGGACCATAGGGCAGATGAAACAGTCTCCAAAGGGCAGTGTCAGGGAGGAGGGACGAGCTCTATCAAAGCCCTGCTGAACACGCGGTGCTGAACAGCCGGCTCCCTGCAGCCACGTTTCATTAATAAAGGCTTAACGCGTCGCCCCCCCGCCTGTCTGGCACGCCGCGCCGCCTTTAATGCCCCGTCATTAAATTCACCACGCCGTCGGGGGCAGCGCAGAGCCAAATGCCACGAGCCAATTACCGAGAGCCGGGCAGGGGGACGGAGGCCAGAGAGGGACATTACGGCGCTGACGTGGAGAGGAACCACGCCAAGATCGTCCACGTCATTCACGGGGTTGTATTTTTTAATACAAATAAAACAATTAACTTCCCTGAAGTGAGCCGATGGTAATGTCACATTTACGGAAGGAGTCTCCAGTGTCGACGCTTGGTCTGGTCTGGTCTGGTCCGTCCGTCCCCCGCCACGCTGCAGGGACACACACTTCGGGACATAATGCTAAAAGAAACTAAACTCTACACTCCGGCCGTACGACAGGACAGACGAGGCCGAAACCGTGACCAGATCGAGCTCAGTCTCTCACCAGTATCGCTCTTTAGGAGGGCGGGATTGGTTGGTGTCCCAGAAGCGGGCGTGTCTGATGGCGTCCTGCACGCGATCATCCTGATCCTGCAGCTGATTGGACGGCTTCTCGGCTAACGCCAGGAGCTGAGCGGGAAAACCCGGGATGAGTTTAGTCTTAGTCAACCACAACGCCTGTCTCACACCTGCACAGAGAGAGAGAGAGAGAGAGAGAGAGAGAGAGAGAGGAGACAAACACAGCAAGAGTGACATGAGAAAAGAGAGTGAGAAAGAGGATCAAAGCAAGAGAGACACAGGAGAGACAGAGGGAGAGACAGAGGGAGAGACAGGCAGACAGATACAAAGAGATAGAGAGAGAGAACCGGGCAGAAACGGGCAAAAGAGACAGAAGGACAGAGATGAACACACACACACACACACACACACAAACACTCTCTCATTATCACATGTTCATCCTCACACACACACTTTCTCTCGCTCTGATCCTCTCACACACACACACACACACACACACTCTCTCTCTCTCATCCTCACACACACTCTCTCTTATCCTCACACACACACACACACACACACACACACACTCTCTCTCTCTCTCTCTCTCTCATCCTCACACACACACACACTCTCTCTCTCTCATCCTCACACACACACACTCTCTCTCTCTCATCCTCACACACACTCTCTCTTATCTTCACACACACACACACACTCTCTCTCTCTCTTATCCTCACACACACACACACACACTCTCTCTCTCTCATCCTCACACACACACACACTCTCTCTCTCTCATCCTCACACACACACACACTCTCTCTCTCTCATCCTCACACACTCTCTCTCTCTCATCCTCACACACACTCTCTCTTATCCTCACACACACACACACTCTCTCTCTCTGTCTTATCCTCACACACACTCTCTCTCTCTCATCCTCACACACACTCTCTCTTATCCTCACACACACACACACACACACTCTCTCATCCTCACACACACACACTCTCTCTCTCTCTCATCCTCACACACACACTCTCTCTCTGTCTCTCTCTCTCTCTCTCACACACACACACACACACACACCCTCGAGCGGGTTGGTCCTCTGAGTGTAGATGTAACACGGTGTGTGTGTGTACAGCTCCATGCTGTGCGCCGCAGGAGCTCTGTATCGGTGCGGGTCGTGCCAGTCCCGGGTCCAGTCCGGGAGCGCTGGTTTGCTCAGACCGGGGACGAAGTGCTGCCTCCCGGCGTACGTGACGCGCTCGAGCCCGACGATCTCCGGGACCTCGCGAGGCCTCCTGCGGGCCAGAGCTTTACCGCGCGCGCCCGAGCTCAGAGACAGACAGCGGTGCAACAGCGCAGCTTCAGGCTTCATCCTCCGGCACGAGCGGCTCAGCATCGATCTTACGCTCATGTTTTACACACACACTGCTAATAATATAATTAATAATAGTAATGCTAATCCACAGAAACACGGTTTATAAACAGTACACAGCCGGGTTTGACATTTTGTCTCGCTTTCCTTCAGGAGGCAGCCATGTTCCCAAGTCACGTGTCCTGATTTTTTCTTTGACGCTTTTACACCGAGAACTGCGCCGCATCATTACCGCCACCTGCTGGACAAATACGATATAACCACCAATTTCATTTCTTTGTCCCCCTTTTTTTAAAATAAATTTTAAATAATATATACAATATATACTTATTTATTTATTTATTTATTTTACAAATAAGCAAATTAATTAATTACTTTCAATTAAATTATTGTCAAATTATCTGTATAACACTTTTGTGCATATTTTTGTTGCATATTTTTAGTACAATACAAACATGAAAAGTAATGTGTGGGTTTTTCATTTAATAGAACAAAAGTTAATTAATTCATTTTACCAAAGTAGTTTTAGTTTGTAGTCAAGTATGTATTTGAAACCTGATTGTAATGTAAAATAGATGTTTCTTCTGCATTAATTGTCATTTGTTTGTTCTGAAATAATAAAGTTATACAGAAAACACTACACCAAAATGCACTAAATTTAAAGATGCAAAGGTAGATAGATAAGCTGTATAAATACATTTTAAAAAAGGTTTTTTGCCTGCATTTTAGTCAGAACTCGCTCTTCGAATGATATCGTTATGTTTCATAAATTGGAGGACCAGTCTGAGAAAATTTTCTATTGGATGTCTGTCTGTCTGTCAAGCCGATTCTGTCAGTGCATCACGCGAAACTGACCGGACAGACTTTAATGAAACGTTAAAATGTAAATGTAGAACTGACTCAGGGTGCTGACTCAAAGAGTCAACTAAAAGAGCTGAATCAAAGTACTAACTTCTTTCTCTGTAGTACTGATTCACATACAGGATGACATCCTCCAAACAAAGGCAAGTGCACTATGAAAACTGAACACTGACAGATGAAAGGACAGATGGGCAGGAAAAGTTTTAGACTGATGGAACTGATGTTCAGTAACCTAATGAACCAATATTGTATGATGATCTATTTAAAGAGAGATACTTCAAAACTCTTATGTAAGTCATTTAGGAAATGGGCGTGTTCCAAATGCCTTGAACTGACTAAGGTACTGACTCGAAGAGCTGACTCAGGGTGCTGACTCAAAGAGTCAACTAAAAGGGCTGAATCAAAGTACTAACTTCTTTCTCTGTAGTACTGATTCACACGCATGACAAAAAGAGTCGACTCGAAGAGTTGATTTAAAAAGCCCCGACTCAAAGACCCAATCAAAGGTTTTTCATTGATTCATTCTAAATACGGAGCTACGACTGATTTGACCTCCGTTTGTCCATGTGTGTATATAACAGGGCGTGATACAGAGTCAGGAAGCACATTAACAGCTCAGTCTGAGACTAAACCTGTGGCTAAACCTCATCCCTGGAGCCCTGAGTCGTAACGAGTGTTTCGTGCCCGACACATTAACATTTAATGCCAACTCTCCAAACAGTGCCATGAGCCGCCGCCGCCTGTGCGTATCTGATATCGCTCATTAAAATTTAGCGGACAGTGTGAACCCCTGAACCGATCACGTTCCACATCGAGACTTCACACACTCCGCCGTCTGTGTTTCTTTTTCGTCTAAAGTGTGTAAAGTATCGCGAAATCATCAGGAGCGATACGGCATGGGTTTGAGGATCGCTCTTTATCTTCATCTGCTGTTCATAATCAGCAAAGCTGCTTCCAGAAAAGGTAGGATTTACCATGTTTACTGTATTATAAGCAGATCTGGGACACACTGTGGCCCGTGAGTGGATTTCTGTTTTATTTACCTGGAACTGATTCAACAGAGTGAACAATACGTGTTTAAAACAGAGCACGAGTTAGTCATGTGTCGATTATAATTAGTCGACTCTTTCGTTCATTTGTTTCTGGTGAATCATTATAATCGACACATGACTAACTCGACATTACAGAAGAGCCTGTTGTGTCTTTTTTGTATCTTTTATTTGTAAATACAAATAGATTAACATTAATGAGTCTGCACATGCACAATAAACATGCACAGTGTAACCGTAATCAAAAAGAATCGTCTCGATTATGATTCATAATAATGGTTGGGGAGGTATGAAGTGTCAGGGTGAACAGACTGAAATAGTAAAGCACAAAAACTAAAAGAAACTAATTCTCATTTATAATAATAATTAAAAAAGCGAAAATTTAATAAAAGAGTCGACTCAAAGAGCCGATTTGACACATCATTAGAAAAAGTGATTCTGCTTTAAGATGGAGCCAGATGTGTCACATCTGGAGGGGTTCAGGATAATAAAGGCTAAGGGTATACAATATTTACAGTAAGATTAATAGTAATATTAGCTAAATTATGTTTTAATCTTAATTAGTTTTAATATATCGTCTTCAGAATATCAAAAGCGTAAAGCTGAAAAATGATTTAATCGTATAAAGCAGTCCGGTGTATAGTTTAATGAATTGGCAAACTTTGGATGTAACAAAATTATGAGATATGAGTATGCTGTTATTTTTATTATTTATCATAATTCATCATAAATAATTTATCATAAACAGTATTTATAACGTGTCTTGGAATTTAAGAGAAACTAGAAAAGTTTAAAAACATGTATTTAAAAGTTTAAATACATCTTAGCGAAGAAGCTTCTTAGTTTTCTGCCAAGCACAGGACATTACCGTATAAGCTCTGGACTAGCAAACCTACCGTAATGACACTATATAATGATCCCAAACTTTTTTTTTTTTTAAGTAACTTTGGTTTATTATCCGCTTCTACGCAGGTGTAAAATGCGGAGGGATCCTCGCCCCTACCTCCAGCGGCAACATCTCCAGCCCGAATTTCCCAGGTCTTTACCCGTACAGCGTCGACTGCTCCTGGCTGATCGTGGTGTCCGAGGGTTCTTCCGTGCTCCTGACGTTCCAGCACTTCCAGCTGGAGTACCACGCCGACTGCGCCTACGACTACATCAAAATCTACAACGGCGTCTCGGAGGACGAGGGCAACCTCCTGGGGAAGTTCTGTGGAGACGCCTTACCACCTCAGTTCAGCTCCTCGTGGAACATCATGTCGATCATCTTCCACTCCGACCGCCACGTGGCTCACTCGGGCTTCCTGGCGGGATACAGGAAAGGTAAAGGAACCTCAAGAATCATGAACGTTTGGCAAGTAACATCGCACATGTAATGATTCTCAAGTCTCCGTGTTGTGCAGATACGTGTGGAGGCGTGTTGACGGGACTCTCGGGTGAGATCTCCAGCCCGGGGTATCCTCATGAGTACAGTAATAACGCTGAGTGCTCGTGGACGATCCACGTGTCCAACCGCAGCGCCGTCACGCTGGTCTTCCTCGACTTCCAGCTGGAGAATAACGAAGGCTGTAACTTTGACTACATCGCACTGTTCGACGGTCCGACGGTCCAACACCGTCACATGGGGAACTACTGCGGAAACGAACAGCCACCCAACACCGTCTCCACATCCAATCAGCTGCTGATCGTGTTTAAGTCAGACTTTAATATTGGAGGAAGAGGCTTTAAGGCTCATTATTACTCGGGTAAGAACTCACGTAGCTTATAGATATATGGAGATACGAAGTGCTAGGCCACGTAAAATGAGCCACAGAGCAGGTCATACTTAGACAAATTTCTAGCTACAGACCTCCAAACTTTATGTGGCCTTCAGATTATCTCAAGAACGTACAGTAGAGAGCGTACTGTAGAGAGCTTCATGGAATTGGTTTGCTTGGCCGAGCAGTCGCATCCAAGCCTTACATCAGCAAGTGCAATGCAAAGCATTAGATGCAGCGGGGTAACCGGACTCTAGAGCAGCGGAGACGCGTTCTCTGGAGTGACGAATCACACTTCCCTGTCTGTCAGTCTGATGGACGAGTCTGGGTTTGAAGGTTGCCAGGAGAACGGTCCGTGTCTGGCTGCCTTGTGTTTGGTGGAGGGGGAGGGATTATGATGTGGGGTTGTGTTTCAGGAGTTGGGCTCGGCCCCTTACTTCCAGTGAAAGGAACTCTTAATGCTTCGTCATACCCAGACATTTTGGACAATTTCATGCTCCCAACTTTGAGGGAACAGTTTGGGGATGGACGCTTCCTGTTCCACCAGTGCACAAAGTAATGTCCATAAAGACATGGATGAGCGAGTTTAGTGTGGAAGAACTTGACTGGCCTGCACAGAGTCCTGAACCCGATAGAACACCTTTGGGATGAATTAGAGCAGAGACTTGTGTCTGACCTCACAAAGTGTCTAACCTGTAAGAATGGTCAAAAATTCCCATAAACAGAGTGGTGCAGTGGCAAAGCGCTCGCCCTATCATCCGGAGATCGCGAGTTCGATTCCCGGGTGATGCTGTAACCTCTCGCAGCCGGAGGTCTAGAGAGAGCTGATTGGCCGAGCTCTCTCGGAGGGGAGGGATGAGAGGTACTTAGTGCTCCCACATTAATCACGGCCCTACAGCCAATAAGGGGCGTCTGTGAGCTCACGCAAGCGGAAAGAGCGGACAGCGCCGTCCTCCGAGTGTGTTACGCCGCCCCCAACGGTGCGCGAGCGAGCAGTTCGAAAAGATGCAGTCGGCTGGCGTCACGTGGTTCGAAGGAAACACGTGAAAGTCTTCGGCCCTCCCGACTGAGTGGTAGTAGTAGCCTTAATGTGGAGCCCCCTAGTGACGGGGAGGAATTGGACACAACTAAATTAGGGAGAAAATCGGAGAAAAATCCCCAAATAAAAATTTCCGTAAACACACTCCTAAACCTTGTGGAAAGCCCTCCCAGAAGAGTTGAAGCTGTTGTAGCTGCAAAGTGGGCGGGGCCAACATCATATTAAACCCTATGGACTAAGAATTAAGGATGTTACTCAACTTCATATGCATGTGAATGCAGGCGAGCGAATACTTCTGGAAATATAGTGTATAAGTAGGGTGATAGTAGTGTAATAACGGAAATGTAGGGTAAATTTGTATTTTGCGAGTATTACTTCATAAAATACACATCTAGAATTCATAAATTTTTTTAATAAACAATTTTCCTCCACATTAAAAGAAAGAACTAGAGTAAATTAAAGCCTGTTTCGTATCTCATTAGGTGAGTGCCAGCAGGTGCTGAAAGCCATCAGCGGGAACTTCAGCAGCCCCAGTTACCCCAACATCTACCCCAACAACATGAAGTGCCACTGGAGCGTGGTTCTGCCCCCGGGCTACAGGGTCAAACTCTTCTTCCCGGTCATGGAGCTGGAGGATCAGAACAGCCTGACCGACGCCTGCGATTTCGACTCCGTCGCGGTGTACGACGGCGAGAGCGAGAGCGATGTCCTGCTGGGACGCTGGTGTGGCACTGAACGGCCTCCAGCTGTGACGTCCAGGGCAAACAAACTGCTGGTCGTCCTCAACACGGACCGGAACATCGCGTTCAAGGGTTTCTCCGCTTCCTATATAGGAGGTGAAGTTGAACAAGCATTTAATACCGTCATAATACTGTCATCCGGAAATTGCGAGTTTGATTCCTGGGTGATGCTGTAACCTCTCGCAGCCGGAGGTCTAGACGCAGCCTCACGCAAGCGGAAGGAGCGGATAGCGCCGTCCTCCGAGTGTCCTCCGGTGCGTGAGCGAGCAGTTTTAAAAGATGCGGTCGGCTGGCGTCACGTGGTTTGGAGGAATCACGTGATAGTCTTCGGCCCTCCCGACTGAGTGGTAATAGTAGCCTTAATGTGGGAGCGCCCCCTAGTGACGGGGAGGAATTGGACACGACTAAATTAGGGAGGAAATCGGGGGGGGGGGGGGGGGGGGGGGGAGACATGAAGGTCAGCTGTTCTGGAACAGTTCCTGCAGGAACCGTAATGTGTCGAATGCGATTGTAAAACCCATCGAGCTCCATGATGAAACTGTCTCTCATGAAGACCTTCCCAGGAAAGCGAGACCAAAACTTAGCTCTGCTGCAGAGGAGAAGTTCATTTAGAGTCACCAGCCTCAGAAATCACCAATTAACAACCAGCACCTCAGATTAGAGGCGTTACGAAGCTTTACAGAGCAGAAGTAGCAGATATACATCTCAACTGTTCAGAGGAGGATATTGTGTGTTTTGAAATACAGTATGTCCTCGGGATTGTTTTACAGTGTAGAAAGAAATGAACATCTTTAAAGAGTTAGAGTAGAGTTAGAGGGGCTGTACAAACTTTTGACGGGTAGTGTACTTACAGAACATCACCACTTAGCCTAGCCTAGCTTAAACATGCACAGAATTAGCCTACAGGTGAGCAAAATCATCAGACACAAAGCTACTTTGTAAAAGAACATTAACACAGTACACTGTAGATCAGGGTGTCCTCCTGGTGGACAGTAAGGGTACTGCAGGTGGGCATGTGAGGTCATTTATAACCAATAAAAAAATATTTTTTAATCTTAAATTTTTGGTTTAAAATATTTATAATTATATTACTTACATTTAAAAATTAACCACAAAACCAAGCCATGGGATTTAAACAGCATTATAAACAACTGTATATATCATTATCTTGTCTCATGTGTTGATCAGAGTTGTGATTAAAGGTTTGGGTTCAATTTTCAAACCTTGTTAAGTTTGGGAATGACACGCTGTAATGTGTATCACCTGTTTACACCCATGACTATGTGACTGACTGGGAGCTGTGTCTCTCTACCGCCTCCTACCTTCATGGGAGTGTGGAACGATCCATTTTAAATGTGAAAATTTGAATGTGAATCGCTTCATTCTGTTGTAAAATTGTAAAAATCGGAAATCAAAACGTTGTAGAGATTATGACCTCATCAGCATTTTTGCACCATGTTTTTCTCTTTGCGTGTCAGTGGTTCCAGTAAACGTGAGCTGCACCAGAACCGAGTTTCAGATCCAGATCTCCCAGCAGGCTTTGCCCCAGCTGGACCGTGACAGCGTGTATCTGGGGAACCCGTCCTGTTCGGCCCAGATAACGGCGTCGAGCTACAAGATCCTGGCTCGCTTCGTCAACTGTGGAACTGCGGGTCAGGTAAAACACAGAGGTGGAGAGTAAACACTTTTCACTCCAGGTGCGAATTCACTTCAGGTTTTATTTCACTTCATATAACAGCGCTGTTGAATTCTGGATTCTGGTCATCATCATGTTTATTCAACATTTATGCAAGGAGTAAGGCTGTTAGTCATTGATTCATTTCCTGTAACAGCATGACACCGAGATGTTGAACCTTTTTTTTTTTCCCCTACAGAAACGTCACAACATCACGGTGCTGGTGAACACGCTCTATATCGACTTCTCGGGCGGGAAGCAGCAGAGCGTTCAGGAGTACGAGGTGCGGTGTGACGCGCAGAGGAAGGTGGCGCAGATCAGCATCATCTCGGCCGAGGATCGGATCCGGATGAACGAACTGGCCCGACTCGCAGAGGAGTCCAAGAGCCAGGAGAGTGCGCAGAGAGCCGAGCCTGAAGCTCACGAGACCAGCGACATCGTCTTCATCAGCGTCTGCGTGCTGGCCGTCATCCTCATGCTCATAGCCATCGTGTGGCTCGTGCTTCTCTAGAGTCTCGAACAGAAGCCTTCTCGTTTCAATGACACTCAGAATGAACTGCGGACCACAGGAGAGGGGGTGTTGATGTGTTTTCTGCATCATCAGCGCCAACGCTAGTGCTCTGGTTTTATTGTTTCCATAGCAACAGCAACAACATTCATATACAGTACGATGGTGCAGCGGGTGTTCGACCTAAACAGTTTAGTAATGTACAAAAACACCAAACTGGGGAGTTTTCATTAAGGATAATTTTTTTTTTCCCCTAGGGGGCGCTCCCACATTAAGGCTGCTACTACCACTCAGTCGGGAGGGCCGAAGAACATCACGTGTTTCCTCCACACCATGTGACGCCAGCCGACCACATCTTTTCGAACTGCTCACTCACACATAGGGAGCAGCATAACACACTCGGAGGACAGTGCTATCCGCTCGCGTGAGCTCACGGACGCCCCTGATTGGCTGTAGAGCCGTGATTAATGTGGGAGCACTGAGTACCTCTCATCCATCCCTCCCCTCTGAGAGAGCTCGGCCAATCAGCTCTCTCTAGAGCTCCGGCTGCGAGAGTTTACAGCATCACCCGGGAATCGAACTGGCGATCTCCGGATGATAGGGCGAGGGCTTTACCACTGCGCCACTCGGAGGCCAAGGAGAAATTGAATATTAATAAAACATTCATGGGAGGAGACCTCAGGAGTTAGTGTTTCTGCATCATTATCTTCAAGAGAGAGAAAATCATCACATGACCTAACTGCATTTTAATGTTTATTTTTTTTTAAAAGATCATGAATAAAATCCATTCTTTTTAATCCGCATGGTCGGATTGCGTCACGTGAGGTGTAAAGGGCAGTTCGAGTCAAACCAGGACTTTTGATAACATACTGAGAGAATAAAAACGCTTTATTTCTCATTCTAATCCCCTGCTACACTAATGCAATTATCCCAGCGTTCCGATAAAATCGGGGTATCAAGGATCCAGGTTCAGACTGCCTGTTTCATTCACGTCTGAAATGCCGGCCTCACAGGAACCCCTTTAACATTCCGGCTGAGTTCCTGTAATGTGCAAGTGGTGCTGGTGAATGACTGTGTGTACAGTTCACGCAGACAGACGCGTCTCTTTTTGTTCCACAAGTTGTCGACAAGTTATCTCTCAATTATCAAAGGATCAGGCTCTGAATGTTCAATGATGTTCACACCTATAGTTGGCCAGGATTGTCATTCAAGGACGTACAGCCTTCTTTAAAACGTTTGAAACGCTTCGGTCGAATGTTTCACTCCAGCTAAGAGTCTCATCATCGTATGTTTGAAGTCTTCAGTAAACGTCAATTGCCTGTTTCACGTCCAAAATTACCATCACATTATAACAAGTCCCGGTTTTACTTGAACGCTCCTTTAAAAATTTATTTTTTTAAGATTTAAACTTACTTACATATTAAAAACAAACAAAACAAAAAAAAAAAGTAAAAACAGTTCAAATATTACAGTACAGTCTTTTGTAGCAGCACGGTGTGTTTTGATGTGTGTCTGTGAGTGTGATGTTTCATCATCAGCGTCACGGTTTCTTCTTGTGGTCTCTGACGAAGACGTTCACGGGGACCTTCCCGTCCTTCACCTGCGCCCGGACGTCCGGTTTGTGTCTGAGAGCGAACACCAGCGCCCTGACGCTCCTCCTGTACGCTCCGCTGATCAGCCGCGAGCACTGATGAAACACCTCCCTCTCCGTGTTATCCACCAGTGCAGAGTCAGCCTGAGAGCATGACGCAAAGCATTTCATATTTATTCTTATATGTATATATTTTATTTGAAAAAAAATAGCTGATTTGTGTGTGTAAGGAAGGCGGAGGAGTCACCTCTAAGCCCATGCTGTCAGCGAGGAGTTTCCTGGCGTTGCTCCTGAGCTCCTCGGTCTGTTTGTCACAGCGGACCTCGATGGACGGCTTGTTGCCGTTCTCCTCGATGAAGGTCCTCCAGTGTGTGTAGACCTGACGAGCCATAGACTTCACCTCAGCGTCCGGGTGACTCTTACGCAGCGTGTTCACTGTGTGACCTGCGGGGGGAGACAAACACACACATACCGTAATTACTTAATCTGTATTATATACAGTATATACGATTTACATGATATCCTCAAATTCTGCATATATGTAATGGAGTTTAAATAATGTTGGTTAAATTCATGCATAAATTGGGAAAACACGTTATTGGGTGTGCTTTGCTGTATGCGCATTCATCACAGATAGGGGGCGGCGCTACACAAACGGCAGCAGTTTTCATACTGACTTTCCGCCGGTAAGACGCATTGATGGTTGCTCTGTCTTATTAACTAGGTTTGGAAAGATTTTCAAGCATAAAACTAAAATTTTATATTATATTATACACGAGTTACTACTTCTGTCTGTGAGCTTCTATTGTGAAAATAAAATAAGAAGAGTGTGTATTAGGCTGCTTGTAAACTCTGAACCTGTGTTTATTTCTGTGTTTATGTCATACATCACTTAATGATCTGCAATACAACCAACTAATGTTGCTGTTTATCCCAGGCCAATAAAGGAAGCCTTGAGTGACTATCCACCATCCACGAGTGATTAATCCACCATCACCCACACAGTCACATATATATACATATTAGCCATATATCATATAGGATAATGATGTTTTAAATGTTTTTAATATTATATTTTCTGAGACAACCCAAGGCGAATAAGTAAAAAATGATCAGCTCTTCGATAAGTGTCTCACTGTAACGAGCACTGTTGATTGTTGAACCTTTTCCCTGATAATGTTCCTATACTTCTGGCCCTTGAGAAACCTAGAAAATTGTAAGCGTTGATGAATTTTCCAGCTGATGGTTGACTTTTGTACTTTATCTAGGTCGGCGATTGAGGATGTTTCCGTTCCTACTCTGCTGTTTACTCTCAGGCCCGTAGTGATGAATCCATGTCTCGTCACCACTAATGAATATCCAGAAATATCCTATTGGTCCAAATTTTGTTTGCAGATATCCAAACGCTTCTGTTTATGCTCTCCCGTTTTTCAGTTGTTTTTGGCACCAGGTACACCCTCAGACCACACACACACAAAAAAATAATAATAAAAAAATCACGGAAACCCTGCATGCTGCTTTTCTTTCCTATAAATCACAAGTGAGGCGTCCATTTTTACGGCTTACACTGCACTTACAAATGAACTGATGTAGGTTTTAAGGAGAAACACTTGTGGGCAGTTTTGGAATTCATTAACAAAATGAAGAAGACGTTACTAGTATTAAATGACGCTGATGGCGAAGTTTTTATCTACACGGGAAAGAAAAGAGAAGCCTCGACTTGTTCTCTACACTAATGTGGATGTACATCAATGTGGCAGCAATTTTAAAAGATCTACTTGATGTGATTTAATAAATGAATATTGTGTACATTTCCATGCAGTATGATCAGCGCAGCACTATTAACTCCGTGCCCGTGTTATTGACTCGGAGAAGATGAAGATGCCGAGGATTTCTCACCGATCCTAGTGGACTTGAGCACTTCTTTAGAAGGCACTTTCTTGTCCAGCTCCGTCAGAGCGTTTAACATGTTCTCTTTGGTCTGATCGGGCAACTCGAGGATGGACTTGAACCTTTCGATGTCCTCGATCACCACCACTCTCTGTTCGTGCACAAAAAAACACATTATTCACATTAAAAACAGACATTATTCCAACAGAATTGGTATAAAGATGACAAACATTTGTATTAGAGATGAACCGTATTTACTTATGTTTTTAGAAACATGAATCAATTGTATAACTTGTGATATGGTTATATGCGAATTAGATTTAAAGATTTTAAAACCCACATTAATAACTGTATTATTATAAATAAGTTTCAGATGATATAACACTAAGAATATATGCTCGGTTATGTTAACGTCTAAACCATGGAGAATTAAAGAATTTTTTCAGATAAAAAGTGAACAGATATAGTAACTCATAGGGTTGGGAATCAGCAGTCACCTCCTGATACACAACTATCACGATACCTCTGTGCCTATCCGATTGAAATTGCGATTCTATAAGTATCATGATTTTCATGAACATTCTGATTCGATATCACATTTTTTCCCGATTTTATTACAATTTTAAACCTTGAATGATTAATTAAATGCAGCCCGTTGCTTATAACTCTCAGGCTCATAGTGATTAGTTTTCTCACCTAAAAAAACTAACAAACATAGCATGTAAACAACACAAACTAATTTCAGATATAAGAGTTTAACATGTAACCGAGCAGCGTGTATCTCGGTCATCCGCCATAATTATTACTTCTAAACAAAATTAGTAAATAATACACTCCGACCACACGGGATGAAAATGTGTAAATAGTTCAGAGTGCGCCACCTGCGATGTTTTACCTCCTCAAACACCTCGAAAGTCTCAAAACTCAGCTTGACAGTGATCACACAGCTTTTCTGATTTTTATTCATTAGCTCACTGTGTTTTGAGACTGGTGTAAGCGTGTGTAATGAGCTCCTGCGCTCGGTACAGTATCGTTTATATCTGAGGCTGGTCGGGTCCATCACCGCTGACGACCAATCAAACTGAAAACCAGACAATTCGGTTCATTTCTATTATAAATGTAAAAGTAGTTTTTTCAAAAACAAATTCAGTGCGGTGATACACGAATCACAACACAAAGAGAGTTTCCATTAATAACTGAATCGATTTTCCCTCATCTCTAGTAACTCATATGATGGTTATTTTATTGTAAACACCAATTAAACTATAAAAATTATTATTGTTTTTTTTTTTACCCTCAAAGACTCGAGCGTTGCCTGTTTGTACACTTTCTCTTCTTGTTTTTGTCCTTTCCTTGCCTGATCGTCTTTTGAAATACGGACCACAAATTTATCCATTTTTCAAAAATAATTGTTCTTGTAATTTTCAACCCTAAATCTCTACTGCGGGCTCTTTAATTATTAAATGCTAACAAACCGGAAGTCCGTCAGTTTACCGATTTTCTGCTCAATTCCTGTAAATTTGTTAACATTTTTAAAAACTATTCTCGAAAAAAATTAAAAACGTACAGTTTTCAGAGATTTACTGTGCAATTTAAACTAATTCTACATAACAAAAATAGAAAACAAGCATAGCTTCCAAGCTACCGATAGCTCATTGCTCTGCTAGGCGCCATTACTATTCTGACCAGACGCAAATTTCAAAATAAACGTTGTTACTTTTAACATTGTCAAATATAACACGCTATTATATTTGCAGGATATCAGAAAACATCAATAAATTACACAATTTTTTTTTATAAAAAAGTACACAAACCCTGCTGGTTTAATATACTATATTGTAAAATGAGACTTTTAATTTAAAAATAGTTGATGGGCTCTAGAATGTCACGTGATCGCGCAAGTTTTCGCGCGAGTTTTTAGACGGATTAGCCGGTTAGCACGCCGCGCTGTTTTTTTTTTTTTTTCTTCAGAACTGTAAGTTTTACGAGTCTTGCTTTACATTGAAGACCCTTTTTATGCGTGTTTATACGACTTTTTGTGGGTTGGGAGTCTTTTCTGTGTTATAAATCGAATTTCACCGACTTTTAAAACTTAGAATTGAGCTAGCGTTAGCTCTCCCTGGGCCTTGTCCGAATCGGCGCGAGACTTCATTTGAACGTGCACTACTTAGGGAGCAAGTTAACATGTGTTGTTCACTACCTAGGGAGTTATGAGTAGAATGAAGAGGTATTTGGAATGCAGCCTTAGACTACGCGCGCTGATCCAGGCGGGAGCGCGAAAGTTCTGGCACCCTTTGTATCAACTAGATTTCTTCAGAGGATATATTTGATTATTTTCATGTTCTTCTTTATATTTAGAGGCTTTTATCGTCATGGAGACGCCGGAGAGTGTTGTGGCGAGCAGCACACACAGTGCTGAGGATGTAAAACACTCTGAAAAAGAGACAAATAAAAGGAAAATCCCCAGTAAGTGCTCAGTGTTTAGATTGTTTTACAGTAAATATGGTGTTGCTTGTGTACACAATTAAAAAATGTGTGTGTGTGTGTGTGTGTGTGTGTGTGTGTGTTTCAGGAGATGTTGAGATGGACATTGAATACCTGTATGAAGTCGTCCCACAGCTCTCCAGAGTTTTTCGAATTATTGATAAAATTGGAGAAGGTTCCAGACTTTTTGTTTGTTTGTTTGTTTGTTCATCACAATGATCAAAACTATTTCTACACTTTGCAGTGTACATACTGGTTTTATGAGAAACCTTGAGAAAAACTATAGCGCTTAAACAAAATATGATAATCTATTCTGCTTTTTTTTTCTCCCAACAAAAAGGCATTATTTAACACTGATAAGAAATATTGTCAAAAATGTTATCCTCTTCTAATCAGGCTGTAATAATAAAAATAAGAATAATAAAATAATATATTAAATAATAATAACATATATATATAATATCTTATTTTATTCATTTAAAATGCATTGCAATTTGCTTTAGAGTGTGAAAAATTTCTTTAAAAAAAGAAATGGGTGATAGTAGAAATAATAATACTATGTAATATTAATTTAAATGATTAAATAATTAAATTATTTATTTGTATAGCACTTTAAACAATGGTCATAGTTTTTTTATTATTCTGTAAACTTCCTCTGTGACAGCGATCATGGTTAAAAAAGCTATACAAATAAAATTAGTTTACGTATTTTAAAAAATCATTTAATTCAATAATAGTAACAATAAGAATAAGAAACTTACAAATTACATTTTAACTAACTTTGTATAGTGCTTTTAACAATTATCATATTTTTTTGTTTGTTTGTTTTTTATTCTGTAAAGCTGCTTTCTGACAGTGACCATTGGTAAATGCACAATAAAATAAATAAAAATAAATGTATAAAAAAATATTCAAATAAATAAAACTTAACATAATAATAATAATAGCTCAGCAATAAACAGTCGCCAGTATAAAAAGAGAAAATAAATTTTTTTCATAAGAAATAAAGTATATCTTAAATAAAACAAATACAACTAATTGGCAATCGTTATATAAAAATATATATTGAAGTATAAAAATAATGTACTGTAATTAATTATGAAAGGAGTTTCCCTTTATTTTATTTAAAAAAGAGCTTGGTATTTCGCTGGCAAAAAAATAAAAACTGGCATCTTTAATCTCTATTAAATGTACTGTATAATCTAGCTGTAGATTTTTTTTCTTTTCATTTTATTTATAAGTGTACAATATTAAACCTACACATTACTGTTTGTTTGTTGAGTTATATTTAAGTGAATGAACAGCATTTAATGTTATTATAAAGTTGAGGGATAATTAATAATGATTTAAATATGAGTAATAATGCTGAGTGTGTGTGTGTGTCAGGTACCTTCAGCTCGGTGTATCTTGGTGAAGCCCAGACGAGCGACGGGACGAGGCAGAAGTTCGCTCTGAAGCACCTGATCCCCACCAGTCACCCGGTGCGCATCGCTGCAGAGCTCCAGTGTCTCACCGTCGCTGGGTGAGAAACCTGAGAGAGAGAAAAAACACTGCATTTCTGTGGTTTTAATTGGAAAACACTAATGTGTGTGTGTGTGTGTGTGTGTGTGTGCAACAGTGGTAAAGAGAATGTGATGGGAGTGACGTACTGCTTCAGGAAGGACCACCATGTGGTGATCGTCATGCCCTACGTGGAACATCAGGCTTTTGTGGTAAAGGAGATTAATCTTGTGATGCTCGAGATTCTAAGAGTGATGAAGCATTAGATTAAGTGTGTGTGTGTGTGTGTGTGTGTGTGTGTGTGTGTGTGTGTGTGTTTTGGATGTAGGACATCGTCGAGACGCTGAGTTTCGAGGAGGCACGTCAGTACATGTATCATTTACTCAAAGCCTTAAAGCACATCCACGAGTTCGGGATCATCCATCGCGACATCAAGCCCACTAACTTCCTCTACAACCGCCGGGAGAAAAAGTATGTGCCCCCCACCCCTTTATACGAACACGCATTTAAAGTCATGTCAGGAATGAAACTCTATGGGTTGTGATGTTGGAGGAAATCAATCAGCAACAGGCTGTTATGATGTGATGAATAAGCACATGTCCTCCTCATCGTCTAACCAATCAGAATCCAGAATTTAAGCGTCCTTGTAAAAAAAACCTTATAATAATAATCATCTTTTTTTGTGTGTGCTTTATGTACTTTGTGTGTTTCAGGTACGCGCTGGTGGATTTCGGCCTGGCTCAGGGAACACCTGACACGCGGATCGAGCTGCTAAAGGTGGTGAAATCTCAGAAAGCTCAGAAAGACTCACACGGGAAACAGGCGCTGGTTCCTTTACCCCCGAACACCAGGAGCTGCACTCCGCACTCGTCCACAAAAGCGGCGGTGAAAAGACCGTCTCCACAATCGCGCACTAAACACAGCAAGGTGTCTGTCTCTGTCTGGGGCACTGGGGTCTTTCTGTTCTGTGTCACACACACACACACACACACTGGCTCTTCTTCATCACCACGACATAGAGATTAAGATTTTTAGGCACATCTCCTGTATGGACGCTTTAAAGCATCTGCGTGTAAGTAATAAAACCGTTCTGGTATAATTAACGAATTGCTGATTGATTAACAGCTCATTTTGAGCGCGTAATCCCTTTTATCAGCAGCATTATAGTAGATTTATCAACAATTACGGTTCTTTTAAAATTCCATAAACAACTAGACATCATACTTTTTTTATCCGGTTATATGAGGGAGAGAAACGATCCGCACTCCAGTTATATTAAACCTTCTGTCTGCAACACGCGTCTTTCTTTCATCATCGCTTTTTTGTGGTCTGAGGGTGTGCATGGTGGCCAAACAACTCATGGAAGAGCATAAACAGAAGCGTTTGGATATCTGCAAACAAAGTAATGAAGGAGAAAGTTTCATCAACGCTTACAATTTTCTAGGATTCTCGATGGACAGAAGTATTGGAACATTCGCCTTGGCTTGGAGGTTCAACAATCAACAGTGCTCGTTACAGTGAGACTCTTATTGAAGAGCTGAAGACTAAACTTCGGATTTAAGATCGCACAATTCCGCCCACGCTGTCTGAGAAACTTTGTTTTGAGATATTAAAGCGTCCTCCTTATAGTCCTGTTGTCACTCCATGACTTTCACCTGTTTGGTCCCTACAAGGATGAAGATTCACTTCTGATGAAGAATCGAAGACAGCAGTGCATTCTTGGCTCACGGCTCAGCCTAAAACTAATTTTTTTTTATTTTTTTCAAAGAAGGAGTAAACGCTTGTAGACAGATGGACAAAGTTTATTGAAAAACAAGAGGAGATCACGTCGAATTGTCTTTTCTAAAAGTGAATTAAAATCAATCATACAGTTGGAGTGCGGATAATTTTTGACTTGCCCTAATTTGACTTTTAATAAGCAGTTTCACTTTAAGTTGTTGAGTAAGTATCTCTGGAGGGGGGGGGAGGAATCAAGTTAGCGATTTAGCTTTGACCGTTAAAGACCACAGATCGTAAAACATAAACAAGAAATCATTGGAAGCAATCATAGCCAGTGTCTCACGTGCACTTCTGTTTGTTTTTTTTGTTTTTATTCTCTCTTCAGGAGCTGATGGGACTTTGTAAAACGCCCCGTTCTGTGTTCGGAGAGCGAAACCTCAACAGCATAACCCTTCAAACCGAGAAAACCCAAGTGAGGATCTTTCCTTTTGATTTCGCTCGTTATTTAAGTGCCAAGCTTTTGTTTTTCTCATCACTGTATGTTCGTTTCAGGGTCATGTGATCAAACCTACAAAGACGGACGACATCATCGCACGCAAGCTCGTCTCCACAAGACGGCGCCCTCTTCCCGCGCGGGCAGCGGCGCCAACAAGCCAGAAGACAAAACCCGTGGCGTTTAACCCGTCTCTCACCTGTAACTGTTACATGACCGACCGCGTCTGCAACATCTGTCTGTCCAGGTAACGCCCACGCCGGTGATGGATGTTTAGGCCCCGCCCACTTTCAGGCTATTGATTTTAAATGAATGAAACGATTTGTGAATGTTCATGAACGATTAACGTAAAGGTGGCCGTCTGTAGGGGGCGCTGGAACAGAATTTCAGTCACTTTAGTGAATAATTTTCTGATTTGGATTATTACATTATAACTTAAGACTTTCTGCTCTACAGGAAGCAGCAGGTGGCACCGCGAGCGGGAACGCCGGGATTCCGGGCTCCTGAAGTTCTGACCAAGTGTCCTGATCAGGGAACCGGTGAGTGTGCGTATGTGTGATTTCACTCGTGATTACAAATTCAAACATTGCTACTATGGACAGGAGCTGGCTTGTCCCATGAATGACATTGATGTAACTATAAAGGGACAAATTGCGTGAGAAATGAGTCGACCTCAGGTTTAAACCACTCTGAGACAGAATGGCGTCCCTGGATTCCCCTCGTGATTTAAAGGGCGGAGACAACACCGTTACATTTGACGTGTGAGATTTATTTCCTTAAGCGCGGTTAAGCTACAGTTTTTGGGCACATGATGGCAGTGTGGGGAAAGGGGACAGGGAGTTAGTCGAGTGGATTTATACGATTTACGTTGTATGTTCGAGTCAAAGGCGTACAAGACTCACTTTGTCTGACTTAAGAACATAACGACTGAATTCCGTTCTGGGAGCGCGTTCGTAAGTCGTGGACTACCTGTGTTAGTGCAGCTTGTGTTTGTTCTCTTAAGTGGCACTGTGATAATATGTGATATAATTATGGACGGGAATGTCCAGGGAACTCCCCATACCATATTATCACGACAACTTGGTGATTTTTTTTTTTTAAATATATAAATCCAGATTTAATATAATTGTATTTCTCTTTCCAACAGATTATTACAATTCTAAACAAGCTTTGCAAATATTTTTCTCAGACTACACAGGATGCTCTGCTGCCTGCTAATGTGTGACTAGTTTAGAGTGCACCACCTGTAGGATTGTAGAGGAACTGCAACATTTTATGCCCTCAAATGAAAGCAACAACTTTCTCTTAAAACAAAGGAAAAAAGCATAAACCTTAGTGTTATTGGATCAGATTAAAAATCGCAATAAAATCAGACCGAAAGTCCACTTTCTATTCACAGCTTTTTAAATCAGTTGTTAATACGTTCATATGACTCAAAGATCCAAATTTTACATTTTTATTTCTCACCCAGACACATTTGTCACTTTATTTTTCCTCAGCTATCGACATGTGGTCGGCCGGCGTCATCCTGCTCTCCCTCCTGAGCGGCCGGTATCCGTTTTTCAAAGCCAACGACGACCTGATTGCCTTGACTCAGATCATGACTATCCGCGGCTCGAGAGAAACCATTCAGGCAGCTAAGAAATTTGGTACGTGTTCCAGCCTTAGTTTAATCCACAGATCATGTCATTTTATTTATTACTTTTTTCCTGAAAACCTTGATCTTATCTTGATGCAGGCAAGGCGGTGGTGTGTAGCCGTGAGCTTCCCCGACTCGACCTGAGGATCCTGTGCGAGACGCTGAGAGGAGTGCGGCCCTGCGGGGACGACTCGCTCCCGCCGGAGTTCCGGTCCTCGCGTCATCCCGCGGATGGTAAAAAAGTGCCGCACGGTGGCCGAGCGGAGAAACGGAGCAGCACGGATGCACGGGACGCCGCGGAATTGCACGTGATGGGATGGGATCGAGTTCCTGATGAGGTTTATGACCTGCTGGACAAACTGTTAGATCTGAACCCAGAGACGAGAATCACCGCGGCGGCGGCGCTGCAGCACCCCGTGTTTAAAGATATCAGGGATTAATCAATGTTTTGTTTATGCTCGAGTTCTGTTTCTATAAAGATAAGGTGCATTTAGTTTTGTATTATAGTGTGCAATAAATATAAATGTACATGGTGTGTATTTATTTGACATTTCATGAGCATTTCCAAAATAGCGTTCGGCTCAGTAGGTGCGTTACGCTACGATGATATTTTTAATAAACGTTTTAAAAACATCTGTTAATGTGTTTTGATCTTTCTAAATACTAAATAAAAGGTGATTTAATAGAGACTCATTAATGCAATGTGATTTTGTATCATTTCCATACGATTCAGATTATTTGAGAAATTATTCGGTAACATTTCAATTCGATGTTGAGATTTACAGAAATTTAAATGAAAATTTAAAAATCACTTAATGATTCAGTGATGATTTGGTACGATAGAGTAAAGAATAATTTCTCATGATTTGGTGTTATATTTTTATTAACACTAAATGATTACGATTCAGAATCTTATGTGATCCGCTGTGATACAGCCATCTTTGCAGCTTTTCTAAATGATTCAGAATTGTTTTGAGATGATTTAGTACAGTACTTATGACTGATTAATGATTTGGTTATGATTCCATAGAATATGATTCAAAAGTGTTTTGATCTGACTGAGATTAGCACAGCAGTTTTCTTCCAAAGTGTTTTCTTTTTTTTTTTCTAAAATCTAAGCGACTCCTGATTAATTTGATTCATATTCAGAATCATTTTACCACATTCCATTCAATTCAATTTTATTTCTATAGCACTTTTAACAATGGTCATTGTCTCAAAGCAGCTTCACAGAAATGAAAAGAAAATTTATGGAAGTGTACATATGTGTAAGAAAAATGTGTCTAGATAATGAGATTGTCCCTGACAGTGGCAAGGAAAAACTAAAGAGCAGGTGAAAAGAATTAGTGTGATACAGGATAGATGTACTGGAGTATGAGGTAAAGAAATAAATTATGTGTATGCCAGATTAAAGAGATGCGTCTTGAGTCTACTTTTAAATTGGGAAACTGTGTCTGAGCCCCGAACACTGTCAGGAAGGCTATTCCAAAGCTTTGGAGCTAAATATGAAAATGCCCTACCTCCTTTTGTAGATTTTGATATTCTGGGAACTACCAGTAGTCCGGAGTTTTCTGATCTTAAGGAGCGTGGTGGATTGTAACACATCAGAAGACTGGTTAGGTATGTGGGAGCTAGACCGTTTAGAGCCTTGTACGTAAGTAATGCTATTTTATAATTAATTCTAAACTGAACAGGTAGCCAGTGCAGGGATGATAATATTGGGGTTATATGATCATATTTTCTGGATCTAGTGAGAACCCTGGCGGCTGCATTTTGGACTAACTGTAGCTTGTTAATTGAGGATGCAGGACAGCCACCCAGTAATGCATTACAGTAGTCCAGTCTGGAGGTCATGAATGCATGAACCAGCTTTTCTGCATCAGATACAGATAAAATGTTCCTAAGCTTGGCAATATTTCTAAGGTGGAAAAAGGCTGTTTTTGTGATGTTGGAGATATGATTTTCAAAGGATAAGTTACTGTCTAATATTACACCCAGGTCTTTCACTGTCGAGCTGGTGGTAACAGTACATCCTTCTAAACGCAGGCTGAATTGTGAGAGCTGGTGTGAACTGGTTTTTGGGCCAATAAGTAATACCTCTGTCTTATCTGAATTTAGTAAAAGAAAATGATCGGTCATCCAATCTTTTATATCTTGAATACACTCAGTTAGTCTAGACAATTTGGGTATTTCGTCTGGTTTTGTGGAGATGTATAACTGAGTATCATCAGCATAACAATGGAAACTAATCCCATGTCTTCTAATGATGTTACCCAGGGGAAGCATGTACTGTATTGAGAACAGCAGAGGTCCTAAAACTGACCCTTGTGGCACCCCATATTTCACTGGCATTACACCAGACTGTTCTCCATTCAGATCTACAAAATGGAATTGATCAGACAGGTAGGATCTAAACCATTTTAACGCCTGTCCCTGAATACCAATGTGATTTTGTAAGCGATCTATGAGAATATCATGATCTATAGTGTCGAATGCAGCACTAAGATCAAGTAAGACAAGAATTGAGATGCAGCCTTGGTCCGAAGCTAAAAACAAGTCATTTGCGATTTTAACTAGTGCAGTTTCTGTACTATGATGGGGCCTGAAACCTGACTGAAATTCCTCGAGGATATCGTTTTCCTGCAAGAATGTGCATATTTGGGGTGGTACTATCATTTCTAATATCCTTGATATAAATGGAAGGTTTGAAATTGGTCTGTAATTTATTATATCATTTGGGTCTAAATTAGATTTTTTAAGAAGAGGCTTAATAACTGCCAACTTGAAAGGTTTAGGGACATGACCTAGATATAATGAAGAGTTGATAATGTTTAGAAGGGGCGCTCCAGTTATATTTATCACTTCTTTTAAAAGTCAAGTTGGGATTGGATCCAACAAGCATGTTGTTGATTTAGCCGAGGTGATAAGTTTATACAGCTCTTCCTGCCCTACACCTGTAAAGCATTGAAAATCTATTTGCGAAGCTTTAAACTGAACTGGATCATGAGGTGTTGTTAGAGGTTGAATTTCCATTATTTTCTTCCTGATACTATCAATCTTTTCATTGAAGAAGTTCATGAAGTCTTCACTTCTAAGCTGTGATGGGATACTCCCTGCAGGCATCTTAGGGTTTGTTAGGCTAGCCACTGTTCTAAATAGGAACCTGGGATTGTTTTGGTTTCTTGATATGAGTCGGCTCAGATGCTCGGCCCTAGCCGCTTTTAGAGTCCGTCTATAGCTGCACATACTACCTTTATACGCGATTCTAAAAACTTATAGTTTAGTTTTTCTCCATTTTCGTTCGAGGTTACGGGTTGCTCTCTTTAGGACGCGAGTATGACTGTTGTACTACGGTGCAAGTGTTTTATCTCTGACTTTTTTTAATCTGATGGGAGCAACAGTGTCTAATGTACTGGTAAAAATAGTGCCCATGCTGCTAGTCACTTCATCTAGATCGTCTGCACTTAGGGGTCTTTATAAGAAATTGGCAAATTCATTAAATTACTTTCAACTAGTGCTTTCTCAGCTTCCAACACACCTGATTTAACTAACCAACTGATTAATAGCCTCTTCTTAATTGAAGTGGGCGTGGTAGAGCAGGAAAACACCAGGGCTAGTGGTCCTCCAGGAATAATTTTTCAAAAGAATACAGTGGAACCTTGGATTACGAGCATAATTCGTTCCAGAAGCGGGCTCGTATTCCAAAACACTTCAAAATCGTAAACCAAATCAAATCTTCCCATAAGAAATAATGAAAACTCAAATAATTCGTTCCACAGACCAAAAAAATACAGAAAAATAATTAATACAATATATAAAGTAAAAATAAAACAAATTAACCTGGACTTTACCTTTAAAATTTTTTAAAATAAATCCCACCAGATACGTGTTTCTGTTGTATTTGTGTGTGTGTGGAATTAGCCCCTTCCCTCGCCTTGTCTTACACAGTAAAACTCCTCCTCCTCCTGTGTGTGTGTCTCGTTGGCAAAAAACTCTCTTTCAAGTCAAAATTTATTAAAAATATTTGCTCGTCTTGTGGAACACTCGTAAACCGAGGTACTTGCAATCCAAGGTTCCACTGTACAAAATTAATGATTTAGTAACGATTAACGATTTAGTAATGAAAATATGACTTGGGTTCCCTTAAAAGCAGAAACCTTTTTTTTTTACCTTAAACATTTGATTCTGTAATGATTCAGTAGGACTCAAAATCATTTCAAAGTGATTCAGTTTGATGTTTTGACTGAATAATTTTCCATGATTCAAAACCGTCGCCATGCACATCCAGGGTCCGGGTTCGATTTCTGATCGGGAATCTGTCTTCATGGATTTTGTTCTCCCTGTGCTCCGGGGTGTACTCTGCTTCGTACCCTAAATATCCTGGGGAATCAGAATCATCTGAATGTGACTCAGTGTGGTGTAATGTATTGACTGATTTTTTTCTCTCAAAATTCAATAGAAAATGATTCAGAATTGTCTGAATGTGATTCAGTATGGTGTAGTAATGTATTGACTGAATCATTTCTCATGATTCAGAATCGTCTGAATGTGATTCAGTAAGGTGTAGTAATGTATTGACTGAATAATTTCTCATGAGTCAAAAGAAAATAATTCAGAATCGTCCGAATGTGATTCAGTATGTTGTAAGGCATTGACTGAATCATTTCTCATGATTCAGAATCGTCTCGTTGTGATTCAGTATGGTGTAGTAATGTTTTTATGGTGTACTGTAGTAATGTATTGACAATCTTTTCTCAAAATTCAATAGAAAATGATTCAGAATCGTCTCAGCGTGATTCAGTATGGTGTAGTAATGTATTGACTGAATCATTTCACATGATTCAGAATCGTCTGAATGTGATTCAGTAAGGTGTAACGTTTGAGATGAATCATTTCTCATGTTTGACTACGAAACCATTCAAAATCGTCTCGATGTGCTTTTTTAATTTTTTTATTAATGAAACTACACTCGGTCGACTTGTACAAAAAGGGAGCTTTATTATTAACTATCTGGAAAAGTCAACTTTGATATTTACAGACAAACTTTTTGCGTAAATAATAATTTGTTAAAATATATTCGGCTCATTCACAGCACAAAAAAAAAATAAACGCCCTGCATTGTTCATTCAGAAGTGTCAGTCAGTTCTGTCACGTGTCTCATCTCCCTTTACCTTCTGTATGTTATTAATATAAAATATCACCTCCGTATTCCTTTTAACACCGAGTCTCTGCTCACGATCCAGGAATCGGAAACGGCGCAGTGATTTCTTTGATGTTATGCTTTCCACAGTCACAGTGTCGTGTGTGTGTGTTATAAAAACATATCGTAGAGCTACGACTAGACGAGAGCGTACGTCAGAGTTTAGGGCTGTATCCTGATCTGTGTATGTTGAGTGTGTGTGTGTGTGCGTGTGTGTATGTGTTCTTTCACTACACGGTTTCAGTTCGTGACTGATGTTTGATTTAAAGCTCTCCGTCTGTTCTACGTCTGTCCTTTGGCTTCTGCGATCTCCTCGATCCGGACCAAGACGCTCTCGATCAGATCGAACATGTAGAGCGCAGACTGCAGCACCTGGAAAGAGGACACACAATCAATCATCGTGTTCTGATAGCTAGTACTGTATAACAAAAATAATAAATATGCCAGAAGCTGCTGATCCACTTTCTTGGTAGCATATCCTGCAAGAGGTCGCAGATTTAAAAACGAAAAAAAAAAAAAAAAAAAAAAAAGAATGAAGAAATTCAGGACCTGGAACTGCATTTCCGGAGTCATGTTGGGTAACGTGTCGTTGCCGACGGTAACTGTGCAGGCTGGTGCTTTAGAGCCTACAAAAAACATAAACGAAAACAAGTAATGAACATTTTTAACACACTCTAACTATTATAATAATTAAAGAACAGAAGACTCACGAGAAAATAAGAAATTTATGGAAAAAGAAGAGAGAGAAAAAAAAAACACACACACACAGTGGCCTTTTTGTTTGTTTGTTTTAGTTGCTTATTTCTGGTTCAAGGCTTCCCCAATCCCGAGTAAGTGGATTTACAAATTCACAAATATCAAACCTGGATTGTGTGCGATGATATTTTGAAATGTTATTTGCGAGTCTCATTTACACTAATAATGATCCTGTGACACGGCACTAACACAGTCTGGGTTATCGGATCATCCTGTCCGTCTGTCTCCGCCAGATAAGTTAGCAGTATCTCTCACATAGCAGGCTTACGCACCGCTCCAGACCGACATTAAGCACAGACGCTCTCCGGTTTGATTGATTGGTTAGAGTCTGTTCTGTGAACCCGCCTTCTGGATTTTATAACCAAATTAAATTACGGTAGTTTTCAGTGTGCATAAAATCGCTAAGATTTTCACAGTCCGACTCTAAATTCTGGAATGACTCAGGGTGTTTTGGCTCTGATGCGGCGAGTGTGTGAAAGATGCCGCTCGGGCCTTAGATCGTATCACACCATCCTGAACGTTCCTTTGGTTTCGGTCAGTGCTTCGCATGAGTTCAGAAAATTTTCCATGTTGTAATACAGCTATGTTTTTTTTATTTTTTTTTTATGAAGGTGGTGAAGATTCGGGTCGCAGAAAATTCATCAACTCTATCAAAACGTTTCGAACCAACACACAGGAGGTAAGAATGGCGTAACTGTTCAAGGAGAAGACCAGCCGCGAACGTGCTAAAACATCACGTTCACGGCCGCGTGTCTCTGACCTGCCGCGCTGTTCTTCCTCTTCTCCTTCGTGCTCTTCAGCTCGGCCTCGTAATGCGCTCGGGACATGTTCAAACCCGTTCGCAACGGCTTCAGGTAATTCTCCTCGATCATACACAGCTCACTCCATATTCCCGTCTGAGGATCATCACACACACACACACACACACACACACACACAGAGCATGAGCATGCTGGGAAAAGCAACAGATGTCTGCACAAGAGAAGTTTTGTTTTTCTCCTACCTCATTCTGACATTCTTTATCTCTGATCAGCAGATAACGCAGTAGGTTCAAAGACTCCATAATCCTGCATTCACACGCACGCGCGCGCACACACACACACACACACACACACACACACACACACACACACACACACACTTTGAGTATCAACTGACAGACATACAGACAGAGAGATGAATGGATAACTAGACAGTTCAATAAACAGACTGACAGACAGACATGTATGTATAGACAGATCAGTACACAAAAATACATAAATGAATAGACAGATAAATAAACAGAGATAATTAAACAGGTCGTCCCCGACTTATGATCGAGTTCCGTTCTGGGAGCGTGTTCGTAAGTCGGATGTGTTCTTAAGTCTGGCAAAGTGAGTCTTACACAAATATCCACTTGACTAAATCGGTCCCCTTTCCCCACACTGCCATCATGTGGCCAAAACCCGTAACTGCATCTAAGGAATTTAATCTCAAATGTAACTGTCGTCTCTGCGCCTTTAAATCGCGAGGGGAATCCCGGACGCCGTTTTGTCTCAGAGCTGTTTTCCACTGTATTGGACTATGAACTCTGTTTCATTGAGGATCATCTGAAATTATGGTTATTCACCATCAGGACAGCTTTACAGGACAGACATTTTCCATCATCGTGCTCCCGGACTGATTCACTGAAACCGGTGAGGCCGACTCATTTCTTCCGCACATTTCTTTGCATATTTACTTACTTACTGTACATAGATGTATTGCCAGACAGATAAGCAAATAACAGATATATAAACATACAGAAAGATAATCTATACAGTATAATAGTAATATATAAATAGATACCCAAAAAAATACACAGACGTTGCTGATTCCAGAGTAAATATCGATGCCCATATGATCTATGATGAATATCTTTCATGTGACGCTTTCACTGTGATCTTTAAAACGATTATTACAAAAATGAATCCAATTCAAACAGTTTGTTTTATTTTGTTTCCCTTCATTTATGTTTTTGTTTTTACATTTTTTAAATTTGATCAGATTTCTGAATTTATAAAAATGAGACCTGAAACATGTTTTTTCTGAGATAAACTAAGAGAGATAGCGTGTCGTAAAACATGGGATTCGATCCTGTGAGAGTGGTGATACCTGTCGAGGTTGTGCAGCAGGTCGGTCTCCGGTCCCTGAGGGAGACTCAGGACTTGCCGCAGTAAGGGCCGGAGGTGTTTCCCCAGGAACCAGTCGTTCTCATAACCCGGCTACAGAGGAGAGAGAGAGAGAGAGAGACGCACTGCGTCAGCGTTAATCAGCTCGTCCTTTACTGCTCATCCCTCCTTCTTATCAAATCTCATTCAAATGTATTAATCATTTCAGACTTTCATCTGTATATTCATAATTAATTCAAGTGCAAGAGGCAGGCGAGTGCTTTTTAAAATCTGAATTAAACAAAAAGCTGGACAGACTTAATATTTAAATAGCTTATAGTTAAATATTTTATCACTTTATATCTACAGAGTAAAATGGCAGGGTGATGGGACATGGAGGTGTTATGGGGTGTGGCAGTGTGAGAGGGCGTGGCCACGGGCAGGACACATGTAATCTGTATAACGTTCGCTCAGGACGGACCCACGTGTCTACCGCTGTACCTTCAGCGCG
This sequence comes from Clarias fuscus, assembly GCA_030347435.1. Taxonomy (NCBI): domain Eukaryota; kingdom Metazoa; phylum Chordata; class Actinopteri; order Siluriformes; family Clariidae; genus Clarias; species Clarias fuscus. The sequence continues at coordinate 12,343,725 of CM059231.1, forward strand.
AGGTCAATCTGGTTCTTGATGTTCTTGACGATGAAGCCCTCTACTCCGGCATGATCGCTAGTTTTCAGCATGCACCTGAAAACACACCAACACACACTTATTCTTAAACTTTTCTTTTAAACATTTTCCCTCCATCATCACACAAACATCAAACAGAACTGTAGAACATTCATTCATTTTTAATTAAGACTCACCTAAAAAACTTGTATTTGGCCTCTGTGTTAAACTTGTCGATGCTCAGCTGGAAAACTGAGAGTCCTTTAGTCCTCTGTTAACACACACACACACTTATAAGCCATGAATTATAACAAACTTTAACAAGGGGTAATATTTTAACATAGACCTTTTTTTTTTTTTTTTTACTTGTTAGAAAGATCTGCCTCTTTTCCAGAGAAACATACTCCTATGAGTCGTGTAAGCCAGCTCTATGAATGTTTATAGCCGTCTAAAAGAAGGCACACATTTTATTCGTAACAGACAAACTGTCGTAAATGTATTATTAATGATGTGGCTTTATGTCACTTGTGTGCGGCGATGTGTAAGAGGAATAAAGCACTTGTACAGGATGTGATGTTATTTTCCTGCACCAGCAAGACACACACAGAGGGTTTCATTCCTTAATAAATTAAATAAATAAGTAAGTAAGTAAATAAATAAATAAATAAATAGAAAGAGTGTTCGTCTTACCACATTCTGAACAGGACACAGCGTCATCACCCGGACCATCACCTGGGGGGGGGGAAAAAACACAGACATATGGAGTATGTAAGAGGAGCAGTACTGACCAGGAGGGAGCGAGTTTGAATCTCAGCCTGCTCGGACCCTTCTCAAATAAAACGACAATAAAGATGATAAAGATCTGGTCTGTACCTGTGGAACATTTAGAAAGGATTTTAAATCCAGAAGGTCGGGTGTCAGGCTGCTGTCCTCCACGCGCACCAGCGTCTTCTCGTACAGCTCCTGTAACCACGCCCACAGAGAGAGAGAGAGAGAGAGAGAGATCAGAGAGGGATTTACTTACTGTAAATAGCAGTGTGTCTCCCAGAGTGAACTCTCAGACGAGAGACACACACCGTCAAGATCTTTTACTTAAGCTTTAAATCTTCAATCTGTCTGAAAAAAAAAAAAATGTTTTTAAACAAATTTGAACAAAGAGCATACTGTATATAAACACAAATATTATTATTAATAATAATAAAGTTATATGATAACAGTATTTGTAAAATAACCATAATTGTTCATATTTATATATTTTTTATTTTTAATATACCTATTCTAAACAAATATAAAAATATATTAAAAACATTTTTTTTGCTTTTTTTGTTACTTGTTATTTTTCATTAACATAATATATTCATTACATATTTTTTATTCGACCTCGGCAATATGGTGGTTTTAAAATATATGTACCTTTGATTTTGCCTTAGATTTGTAAATTTTTTAGTTTTGTTAACTTTTGTTAACTAATTTTATACTGTTAATAATACTATAGTAATAATAATAATTATTATTATTATTAATAATGTATTATTATATAACATTTTAAAACTATAATTTTTTAATAACTGAAAATGTGATAAAATACAGCATAAAAGTAAACAGATTACATGTTTTTTTTTTATAAAATATAAAATAATAGAAACCTAATAATTCTACACAAAAAGTAAGAAATCAACAAAAAATATATATTTAATTGACTTTGCTTTTCCAGATATTTTTATCTTTATCTTATTTCTTCTTCATATTTTTTTTTCTTATCTTACCTTTTTCCTGTTTTAAATCTCATAATATATTTTTTTCATTTATTCTCAGTTTTTTTTGTCTTTTTGCATCTTTCTTATAATTTGTTCATCTTTGTGTTATTTTTTAATTTTTATCTATTTTTTTCTTATTTTATCTGATTTTTTTTTCTCTTATTGAATTCCGTTTTGTTTTTATTATTATTATTTTAAGCTCCACCCACATGGTATCCAAAACAAGTCATGAAATCGTATTGGTTTTGTATTAGGAAATAATGACGATGTGAAGGATTACGGGTAATTTTATGTTTCAGACAAATTGCATCACTAGACAGAGGTGCTATTCTCGTCAGCTGACTCTGACGGCGTGTGGATTTGAGTCGAGTTCGTACCAGTCCCTTCTGCAACCGGGATTCTTCAGTCCTGTTACAGGAAACACAGTGAAGCGTCAGGATGAGGAGGACAATTAAGAAAAACAAACTAATAAAGAGTATCTAAAGAGACGCTTACCTGCTGAGTAAGAGCTCTACAAATTCCATGTTGCACTGCAGCACAAAGACAGGGCTGAAGAAATAAAACCATAAAGAGACAGATGAAGAAAAACCTTCCAATAATCTGTAGTGATGATGATGATGATGAAAATGAAGAGGAGGAGGAGGAGTACCTGAGCACGGCAGGGAACAGATCCACAGCGATGTGGTGCACAAACAGTAAATATGACAAGCTGGCCAGAGACTCCTTGGGATATCGGACGTCCTCCTCCAGGAACCCGGGGACATCACGCTTACGCAAGAGGTTGTGGGATAACAAGTCAGGGAGCGACTCGCCGATACTGCACAGAGTGGTCTGAGAGAGAGAGAGAGAGAGAGATGGAAAGATAGTGGTTGACAGAGGGAGAGACACAAAGAGACAGATGGACAGTAAAACACAGACAGAGAAATAGAGGGAAAGAGAGAGAAACAGAGGGAGAGGCAGACAAAGGGAAAGAATCAGTGACAAAAAATGAGTTGTTACTTTTTGTTTTTTTGGAATACTGAATGGCATGAACTAAAATAACAAACTTTTAATTTAAAATCTATACAGTTCAAGTCAAAATTATTATAATTTTTTTTAACACTTTGTTCAGCAAGTCATGAGATTAGAGATCAGACTTCAGGACAAACTCTGCTCAGATTTCTCACCAGGATGTTGGTGGCAAAGTCTCTGAGAGGAGACATCTGTAAAGAGTCCACGTCCTTCAGCTGGACGTCCAGTAGAGGCTCGGTCAAACTCTTCATACAGCTGCAACGACAACAAAATCTCGCCAATTAGCTGGTTAGCCTAGCACAAAGCTGCTCTTCCCAAATCATGGTTTTTTTCTTTTTTTTTTCCCCCAACACCAGAGTGTGATTAGGAACAAAACATTCACTCAATGCTTGGTCGTTTCTAACTTACCCTTTTGATGATGGGGAAAAAAAAAAAAGATTAAAGGTGCAATATGTGACTTTTCAGAGTTTTCAAGTTTCCAGGCTTCTTATTTTCACATTATTTTAAAGATGTTTAATGATGTACAAAACAATACATCACATACAAATATTGTTCTCTGCGGTGGTGCTCATGAGTTTCATTTCAGGATTATGAATACATTTTTCTGGACCCGAAATAAGCCCCGCCCCCAGTGCAGGTTGTCTGTCCCCCAGGAAGTCTGTAAGCTGCAATTTCATCATAAACGTTCTCATATTTTCTGGCCCTGAAAGAAGCCCCGCCCCCAGCATTCGGAACACAGACACGTACAATTTCAGGATCTCCACCCGGAGCTCGTCGTCCCTGGAGACGGCACGACGTTCCTTGTTGTTCTCCTTGATCTCGTCCACGAAGGGCCGGGTGAAGCGCGAGAGAGCCGTGCAGCAGCGACACAACCCGAACACGTCGTCCTCCTCCTGCTCGCGGCTCTGAGGAACGGGAAGTTTGATGACCTGAGTGAGCACGGTGGAGAGAGCCATGCCCAGAGACGAGGCCTTCCTCCTCCCCAGCTTCAGCAACACTGTGGAGAGACAGAGAGAGAGAGACAGAGAGAGGGAGCGAGAGAGAAAAGTTTTCAGAGTGGCTGCAACAGAGAATTATTCAGGTATGCTAAAGAAGGAGGACGGCATTTTTCTTCACAAAAGGATGGAGAGATACAGTCGGCTGCACATGTAGTGTGATGGGAGAGCGCGCTGTGGGTGTGGCTTATACAGGTAGAGAACAACAAGGATTTTTTTCTATAAAAATTAAGAGAGAAATGAAAAGTCAAAACAGAAAGTCAGTCAAAAAAAAAAAGGTAAAAAGGAAGAGGAAAGAAAAAAAAATGCAGAAAGAAAGAAAAAGTAATAAAATATAAATAAATAAAAAAACAAGCATCAGAAAAAAAAATCTGGAAAGAAAAGACAGAAAATAGACAAAACCAAATAAGAAACAAAGACAATAAATAACCAAAACAAATAAACATATAAAATAAAACTGTCCAGACAAACAATAAGAAACAAAGAAAAATTGGACTGACCAAAAAGAAAGAAAAAAAAATAAAATAAAAAAGAACCATCAGGAAAAATACCAGTAATGACAAGACAGAAAAGACAGAAAGACAAAAGCAAAGAAAGAAAGAAAAACAGACGGACAAACCCAAAAATAAAAAAGAGGAAAACATCTGAAAAAAAAAAACCATCTGGAAAGAGTAGATATTAATATAAATAACATAAATAACCAAACAAATAAATATATAAAATAAAAAGTCCAAACACACAAAAAGAAAAAAAAGAAGAAAGACGGCAATAAAGATTTGAGAGACCAAAAAGAAACAAAGAAACGTGCAAACCAAAAAGAAAAAGGGTAGAAAGAAACGAGATAGCAGCAAAATAAAAAAGAGAAAAAGGAAACAAAGGAGATCTAAAGAAAGAAACTAAAAAAAACAGAACCAAATTTAAAAAGAAAAGTTCTGTTCCTCACCTTTCTGTAAGGGTGTGAGCAGTAGAGTGATGGTTTCAGCCACAGCGTCAGGATCAGCTTCCTCCACCAGCTCCAGCAGACCAAGCACCAGCTCTTTAGGACTGCACACCTGAAAACACACAGACAGACACCTCACGTCACATGAACATCACCTCACATCACAGATGAGCTGGCTGGAGGTGAGCTCACACACCTGCAGTAGGTGAGAGAAGATGGCCTGACAGTGATGCAGGTTCTTCTCTTCCTTCTTTAGCAGAACTCTGACCAACGGTTCCAGAAGGTTCCAGCCCATACAGCGCACGATATTCTGCAACATCAATGACACTCATCAGTAAATAAACGGGTACGGTGACATTCGCCGTGTGTAATGTTGGGTTGTAATGTTGGAGCAGTGATATCCTGCATGTTGTTTGTGTGTGTGTGTGTATGTGATGGTTCTGTATCGTGTCTCACTTGATTCGTGTCGTCGATGATGATGCTCAGGACGTGAGCGGCATGACCCCGCTCGATGCAGCTCGCCCCCGCCGTGCGGAACACCTCGAAGTCGGCCGGCGAGTAGTTCTCATCCTTGACGTGTCGCTGCAGAGAGAACGAGCGGATCAGAACCGGAGAAACGAGAGAAAGAGAAAAACAGACGGAGCGGATAAATAATCTCAGCGTGATCTTACGCATCTCTGGACGACATCGCTGAATTGCTCGAGCGACATCTTACTGCATTCCCGTGGTCTCCGAGTCGGAGTTACTGCGACGTCTCTGAGGAGCGGCGTTCAGCTCAGAGCATCACAGGCCCGATCCGATCTGAAACCGCAAACAGAAACAACCGTGTGTCTGTTACTCGCAGGATCAAGAACAACATTCTAGCTGATCATAAACACACTGTTCTCCAGATACACCACCTGGGCTTCACATCACTCTGAAACCGTGCACACACACACACACACACACACACACACACCATTATGTTTACTTTTTTGTCATTTCCTTTTCATGCAATTGGGTTTTAAATAACTTTTTTATTTGTAATAATTAAACAGATTTTTTTCAATTTTTACAGGGGGTGCTGATGAGCTTGTTCTGCTGTTTGTAAAACTAAATAATAAACATGAGTGCACAACTTTTTGTAATAATAATAAATTATATTCTTATTGAAATTATAACAGAACTAATAAAATATTTATAATTTTATATTTTGTTCTTTTTTAATGTATTTATTCTAAACAATAACTAAGACAATATACAAATATAAAGAATTTATTTTCTGTTTTGTTGTTGGTTGCTGTAATATATTTAATATTTAACTTGATTTTTTTTATTGTTACATTTATTCAACAGCAGAAATAAAATAATTTTGCAAGTCTTTCAATATTTATTTACCTTTTAATTTTTTTCTTTAGCTTTGTTATTTTTAAAGTTTAGCCAATATTATTATTGTTGTTGTTATTACAGAAAACATTTAAAAACAGAAAAAGGCACAACAACAAAAACTATTTATTTTATTTAAATAGTTATATAATTTTTCCTTTATTGTGTTTAATAACAACCTTGTATGATGATAATTAAATTAAATAATTATTAAATATTTTAAAAATGATTATTCTGATAAACAAAAATGAATAATACAATAAAAAAGTTATTACATAATTATTAAATTATTAATGATAATAAACTACATTATTATTATTATTATTATTGCTATTATAGATTGATTAATAACAATAATAATGTTAATTCTTTCATCATTATTTATTACATCCTAACATATGATGAAATTTCCAAACATTTTCAAAGCTAAAAACAAACTATTATTGTAAATGATATTGTGCTCTTAATAATAATGATTAATAATAATATTAATATAATTATTAATTAGTGATAATTTGTGTCATTGCATTTACTGGAATATTATTAAAATGTATTTAATAATAATATTTATGAAATAAGATAATGTTATCTATTTTATTGTATTTAATCTGATAATTATTGTATTTTCCTGCGCGCTTCGTGATGCTTTATTTCCCTCCGCAATGACGTCGCATAGAGCCGAATAAAACTACAGTTATTACAGAAATGGAAAACGGTATGAACAAAAACACAAGGAGATAAAACTCCAAAGTTTTTCTGCGCACTGTTTTTGTTCAGATTGTGCTGTGATAAAGTTTATAAAACTACATAAAGAGGGTTTTTAAAGAGAGCTGAGCTGATCTGAGGGCGAGATTTCAGCCTCCTCATGATTAGCCTGTTAGCAAACAAGCGTTGCTGATTATCCTGTATACAGAAAAGCGATAAATATCACTTTAAACTGTTTAACCATCAACAAGATATATAAAAAATGTTACACACAATAAGAACTTACTTTAACCCAGAGCTCGTGTAAAAATCTAAGGGTCCTGTCCTGAGCGCTAGCCACACACACACACACACACCTCTCCACACGGTGACGCAGCGGGCTGGGTTTGGCCCTTCGCGCTTGCTGTAGCGGAATGATGACGAAAGCGGAAGTAACAGACTGGTTTCGTTGTCATGGAAAGAAGCATGGACGCCGGGGGGAAGAAACGAGCTCGCGCTCCTAAAACTAAGAAAGGTAGAGGTTTAAAATAATAATAATAATAATAATAATACCACGCTTTTTACATGTGTACGTATTATTACATGTAGACGTCGAGAAACGTCAATGTTAACCCTAATGCAGAGAATCAAACTGGATAGTGAAAAAAAGAGGAAGTGTTAATTGGGATTGAAACAACATCAGGATTATGATCGTTTGCAGGTGGACAAGCAGCTCAGGTGAGGACAGCTGAAGAGGAAGCCAGGAGGTAATCATGTGCTCTGTTATTGTTCCTCACTCTCCTTTACTTTATAGCTTTTATAAACAGCTGGGGGCCAAAAGTTTTGAGAATGACTCAAGTATTCATTTCCTGCTGCTTCAGTGTTTATAGATCTTTGTGCCAGATGTTACCCTCGTATATTGAAGTATATTTACAAGTATTTCGCAAGGCGTATTGTGAAAGGCTTTGATTGTCGTTTACATTACGGTTATGCGAAGAGTGCAGCATGCAGTGATTTGGTTTCCGAAAACGACTTGCAAACAGGAGCGTCTGATTATTTGTAAACAAAACAGGGATCACCTCGAAGGGAGATGAACATTTCTTAAAGAGGATCATTACTGGTGACGAGACGCAGATTCATCACTACGAGCCTGAGAGTAAACGGCTAGAGTATGGATCGGAAACGTCCTCAATCGCCGATCAAGAAAAAGTCCAAAAGTCAACCATCTGCTGGAAAATTAATCGACGCATACAGTTTTCTGGGATTCTCAAGGGCCAGACGTATTGGAACATTATCAGTTAAAAGGCTCAGCAATCAACAGTGCTCGTTACAGTGAGACGCCTATTCAAGAGATGAGGTCTAAACTTTTAACGGATTAAAGATCCTCCTGATCTGGCATGACGATGCTTGATGAAGATTCACTTCTGATGAAAAAGTGAAGACAGCAGTGCAGTCGTGGCTCGCAGCTCAGCCTGTTCTAATGAGGGGATGTAAAAACTTGTTGACTAATAGACAAAGTGTACTGCATAACAAGGAGATTAGGTCGAAACATGATGGATGCATTTGTCTTTTCTAAGAGTGAATTATATCACATTTCTACACCGGATAAGAGTCCGGATAGTTTTTTGACTCACCCTCATAAATAAATGTCATGTTCTAGCTAATGTCCTGCACCAGGTAAAGGAAGTACTTTTTGTTCGTACTTGCTGAAAAGAGAGAGAGATAGGAAATAAAATCAGAAATGACCGAGTACAGGAAGAATGATGGAGAGATTTTGGATTTTGTGATTCCTATGCATTCCTCTCAGGAAGGAGGTTTTGAAGGAGACGCTGAGGGAGAAACTCGAGTTGGAGCGGAGAGCTCTGCAGGTGGTGGAACGGCTCCTGGACGACAACGTGAAAGAGGATTTCCTCATAGACTGTGTAAGTAGCGCAAGTGTGTGTGTGTGTGTGTGTGTGTGTGTGTGATGTACTGTAAGTGTCTAATTCTGCCTTGATGATGATGATGATGATGATGATGCTTGTATGTGGTGTGTGTGTGTGTGTGTATATGTGTGTGCGTGTGCTCCAGGCTCGACTGATCACGCCAGCAAACTACAGTGATGCCGTGGAGGAACGCTTCATCGCCAAAATGTGTGGCTATCCTGTCTGCTCCAACAAACTCACTAAAGTAAGAAATAAGACATGTGAAGGATTACATTTTTTTTTTTAACAGAATATTTGCTCAGGTTTTTACATTTCTGTATCTTTTCCAGGTTCCGACTCAACAGTATAAAATTTCCACCAAGACCAATAAGGTGTATGACATCACCGAGCGTAAGGTGGAGTACACTGAGAGACCAGACTGCTATAAAACACTGATTTTTTTTTGTTTGTTTGTTTGTACACTGATTTGTTTTTATTTTTAACTATAACTACACCTGATTAAATATGACTCTGTTTCTCTCAGTGCTTCTGTAGTAATTTCTGCTTCAAAGCTTCCAAATATCTCGAGGTCCAGATATCCAAAACGCCGCTGTGGCTGAGGAAGGAGGAGAGGTAGTGAGACTTTTATTGATTCGCATGCACATGGTTCATATACATCAAAACGTAAAGGCGTGCGTCCGAAATCTGTCGCTGGGGATAGGGCAAACGTTCTGCAGGAAAAGATAGGATTGGTCAGAATTCCTTCTCAGGTGGTTGGGAGTTCCTTTGAGAGTGGATGGGATTGGTTAAAAAATTCCATTGAAAGTTGGTAGGAAAGTTAAAATTTCCATCGAGGGCAGTTAGATTCTGGACAGAATTCCTTTGAGAGTGGACAGAATTGGCCTGGATTCCATTGAAAGTGGACGGGATTGCTGGGATTCCTTTGCAAGTGGACTTTATTGGTGAGAAATCCTTTGCAAGTGAACAGGATGTGTCCATTGAGAATGGACAAGATTGGTTGGAATTCCTCTGAGAATGGACAAGATTGGTCAGAATTCCAATAAGAAAGAACATGATTGGTCAGAAGTCTTTTGAGAGTGAATGGGATTGGTCGGAATTCCAGTAAGGGTGGACAAGATTGGACAGAATTCCTTTGCGAGTGAATGGTGTTGGTCAGAATTCCATTACACATGGACAGGATTGGTCAGAATTCCTTTCCTTGGTCGGAACGGGATTGGAATTCTGACCAACACCATTCACTCGCGAAGGAATTCTGTCCAATCTTGTCCACTCTTACTGGAATTCCGACCAATCCCATTCACTCTCGAAAAAGTGGACAGGATTGGTCGGAACTTCGTTCAGAGATTGGACATAATTCCACTGAGAGTGGACAGGATTGGTCAGAAATCCATTAAAATTAAGTTCTGTGATTTTATATGAATGTATTTTAACTTGAGTAACTGAACTGCCGACTGAAATAATGCAGGAATTTTTAAGAATTCCTCAAAAGTCTCGATCAAGCACAAAAATGATCACTTATGTCATCATAACTGCTAAAATGTAAAAATGTTTACATTTGTTTAAAATATTCAGGGCTGTTCATATTAAAATAAAGTCCATCCTTAAGTGAAAGCTTCCTCTTTGTTTTTTCTCGTACAGACCTCCTGAGGTGAAGCTCTTGAAGCAGGGAGACGGGTGTGTGTCTTTTTATTTTCATCTTTTTATAAACTAATGATAATGAGGACCTGTGTATACCGTACATGTACACTATGCAGTACTGATGCTGCCCTGTCCTGCACGCTGCTTCCCCTCAGAGGGACGTCAGGTCTGGAGATAAAGCTATCAGACAGACCCGTGAGCATCTCGGACGTCGAGGATCCGATCTCGGGACGGCCCGGGTCGCAGGGAGGCTCCAGCGGGAATGAGGACAGCGATGAAGAGCAGGGCTTCGTGTCCAGCGTGGTGGCCCGAGAGCAGCCGCGGCAGCAGAGGCGTGTTCGCTGGGGGGATCTGCCCAGGCGACATGACGGGGAAAAGCAAACGCACGCCGGTGACGCCGAAGTGACACGTGTGAGACGAGAGCGAGACACGCACGGTGATGAAGTCAGTTACTCGGGGTCGGTGGACGAAACCAGCGAGCTTCTACAGCAGGTCACTCTGTTAGACGCTCCTGCTTCACCTGAACACTCTCTAAACACGAATCTCAACATCGCCCGAGTAGGGATGAGTAGGAAAACCGCCGTCGGACTCCGAAACCTGCTAAAGAGCCACGGGAAGGCGAGTGGTGAAGCTCCGGCGGTCACGCTCAGCCTGCTGGAGTCTCTCACACACACCCTGATGGAGTGGAGGACCGACGAGACCATGAGGTAAACCACGCCCACAGGCAAGAGCTTTTTATCAGGAAATAACCGCGCTCTTGAGTTTTCATCAGCTGTAATATGTATAACGTTACCATGGAAACACAAAAAGTCTTCTCTGGACACATTTTCACACAACCAGAGGTGACAATTCCATCTTATTACCTTATATATACACGCACACACAGTCTTATGCAAAAGTTTAGGCACCCCTTGATAAATAACAGATTTTGGTGATTTTTTTTTTTTATTGAAAAGGTGCTAACACAAGCAAAAGCAGTTCTCTCCCAGAGTTTTCTTGGTCTTCCAGATCTCATTTTGACCTCCACAGTCCCCCTGAACTGCCATCTCTTAATTACATTTCTCACTGTGGAAACCGCAAGCTGACAACGCTTTGCTATCTTCTTGTAGCTTCTCCTGCATTGTGGGCATTTTCAGAGTCTTACGAGCTGATTAAGGACTGAAACCTTGTAAAAAGAATCTGAGACTCTGGAACTCTTAGGGTGCCTAAACTTTTGCACAGCGCCATAATAATGTTTTTATTTTTTTTTTATTTTTGTTCAATTTATGACATGAGAAGTAACTATGCATCAATGTTTGCTGAAAATATTGCGCATTTTTTCCATTTCCAAGAGAGACTGTGTTAACATCTTTACTATAAAAAAAAAAAAAATCAACAAAATCTGTTATCAAGGGGTGCCTAAACTTTTGCATAAGGCTCTGTACATGTGTATATTATTCTCAATAGAGCTGAACATTTTAATAATATAATAACATAACATCTAATATTAAAATAATATTCTGATAAATCCTCTCGCAATACAATTTTCTGTGATATCCCGGGTGTATTATTTTAAATGTATTATTTTAAAGAGAAGTCGTAATTGTTTATTGTTTGTATCATTTTATAATGTTTATTTTTTTACATATACATAAAATATAAATATATATATTTTCAAATTAATTAACTGCTATTTGTTATTTTAATAATTAAATTATTGCTTTTCTTTTTTTAAATAATCATTTTATTGTTTCAAGCAGACAATTTAGCTTTTAAGATTTTGTTCCAGAACTTTCTTCTTTGTTAAAAAGCTCTTTAAATAATACATTTTTACCTATACAAATATGTAATATTGAACTTTAAACAACTGATCGTTATGTATTGTTAATTAATTCTTTATTTATTCATTATTTTTTAACGGAATTAAACCTCTTATACGAAGCAGCTAATGTGCATAAAATAATTCTGTAAAATAATTTTTGTATTGAATTTTTTTTTTTACTTTAAAATGTTTCTAAATTTATATATTTATATATTTGAGTATCATGATATAATATTTGTCTCAGATCGCATTGCCCTAATTAATTTTTTTTTTTACATTTGTTAGCAAATTATTATACACAGGTTTTTTTTTTTTTTTTTTTTTTTGCAATAAGCAAATAATATATACTCTATAAAAGGGTATTAACTCTTCATACCCTATATAACTTTGTATACCCTTTAAAAGGTTCCTGTATGGAGCAGATTACACTTCACACACCGAGGCTGAGCTGCAGAGCGTTGATGATGATGATGATGACGATGACGAGGAGGAGGAAGGGGAGCTGGATGAAGATGACCTAGAGGATGTAGAGAAGGTGCAGCGTTCAGGACGACCTTCAGGAGGACCCTCTCGACCCTCTGCACCAGCACCTGATTATGAGGCTCTGAGGAGAGAGACGGAGGTGCTGGAGGTCCGAGTGCACGAGTTTTACAGAGGAGCGCGTGTTCTGCCCGAGGAGACGCAAAGCCAGGCTGTGGAGGAGAAAACGCACATGGAGGTCAGCACACACAGAAACACAGCAGGATCGGGATGGGATCTGTCCACTGCGAGATTTATTCGCATGGTCTAGAGAATGGAAATGTGCCATTACTCACCACAGAGGGCGCTATGTCCAAGTGTGAGGAGTTACTGCACCTTTAATATTTTGGAAAGAAAGCGGAGTGTGAGGTTACTATAGGTCACACGGTCACAGGTTCCAGTACAGCACACTCAAGCCCGTCACGTCCAACGAGGGTCATCCTGATTGTTTTTCAGTAATAATTGAAAAACGTACAGTACTGTGTAAAAGTTTTGCAGGACTATGCCGTCTCCAGTTAGAAATAACACGCTGTTGTTGTAGGGTGTGTAAACTTTTGCACCTGCACTCAGTTTTTTGTCTTTCATTATACAAAATATTTATTTAAAAAAATTACTATTTCAAATTTGTTAATGATGGTGCATCGTCTCGCCTCTGACTGGTGTGCTGGTTGTGTGTGTGTGTGTTTGTGTTTGACATGTGTGATTGTCCAGGAGAGAGAGAGCGTCCCACCGCTGCCGCTCGTCGACTCTAAGGCTCAGCGAGCGATCCAGAGACGCATTGTTGTGGAGAAGCTCTGCAGGAGGTCAGAGTTCAGCACACACTTCATTTTAGCGCACGAACCGGAGCACTGTTTAATCATATGTGTATAAATTGTCCCTGTAGTGTTCGACCCTGACTGTTCTGTGCTGGGTTTCAGTGTACGAGACGTCGCCGGGCCTCTGGGTGTAACCATGAGCGAGATCATCAACGATGTTAACGCCATAGTCCGGACCTTCAGGTGAGTTCTAGACATATTAAGATTCGGTTATTTATCACATCTCCTTTACAGCACAGTGAAATGATTATTTTCCATATCCCAGTTAGGAAACCGGGGTCAGCCAAGATATAGCGCCCCCTGGAGCCGATAAAGCTTGAGCAAAGCGGCAGTGCTGGGGCTTGAACCCCTGACCCATCCGATCAGTATCCTAGTGCCTAAACTGTTTGAACCCCCACCGCCCTCACGTATCGAATCGGACGTGTGGGTGAATCTAATGAGCGCCCCGGGACAATGAAAGCCTGTCAGTTGTCTATGGAAAATCCTTTACTGAGTTCTTAAATTCAAACTCGGTCCAGTCATGAACTCCCTGGTTCTAGGTCTTCACAGGTCATGGTGAAGGTTACACAATAACAAGCATGGCTGCTAGAGCAAGCTCTTTATCAGTGGTGTAAAAAAGTACAATTCTGGAAAGTTTTAAGTAATTAATCAGAAAACAATCATCACAAAATTGCAGATTTTCTCATTTGGTTTATTAGCATGAAAACAAGTACAGCGGAACCTCTGCACTTACGAACTTTCACCTTAAGAATTGACATTTTGCAAGAAATTTGTCTCGGCATACAAAGCATTTTCATCGAACGACCCGAACGCACTTACAGAAGATTAATCAGTTCACAGTGGTAACAGTGATTCCGCTTCATCACGTCACCCCTTGATTATTTTCCCATGACAGCATGACACGGAGATTGTTATTCTTCACGTATTGCGTATAGCGGGGGTTTTTTTTTTTTTTTTTTTGAGACGTCCGAGCCGCTGTCACTCACGGTCAGGTTGGCAACAGGAAGCGGCGTCTCGCTCTCAGGAGCTGATTTACGGCGGCTCTGAAGGGCCACTTCACCAAGGTGTTTCCAGGAATTCTGCTCCCCCTGTGAAGGGCCACTAAATCTGAGCCGTGCACACAATCAGAGGTGTTGAAACGGAGCGGGTCAGCGACTTCAGGCTGGAACGAGCCCCGTCCTAAAGTTATAAAATAGAAAAGAAAAAAAAAGACAAGTATAAAGTCAAGTACAGAAGTTTGTAAAACACCCCCGGGGTGTTTGTTCTCTTTTCGGGGTCCAGACCTGTTCACAAAATGTAGGTGTTTATAACGTAGGTTATAAAGGCAAAGTGAATATTTATTACAGTTTTCATTGCTGATATCGTTCAGCACTTTCCACTCATTTTCTTTTTTCCTTTAATAATGTAACATCAGTTAAATCACATACGCTCTTATCACATGACTCGTGGCTGTAGATTAATGATCACGTTTGTTTTATATATGATTTAGTTTCCCCAGGGGTGTACAAACTTTTGCAGCCAACTGTAATATAGTCTTTAGTCAAACAGTAAATTGATTGATAATATATATATATATATATATATATATATATATATATATATTTTTTTTTTTTTTCATTCATAATTCTGTTCTTCTTTAATAATTAAAAAATGTAAATTCATAAAATGTATCACTTGTGTTTGCAGTTATGTTGAAATCATGATATGTTTTAATATCAAACTTCAATTCTTTTATAATTTTATCATTTGATTTTTTAAAATAAAAATTAAACATTTTCATCATTATAAGCTAGATTAATTATTATTCTTTATTTTTATGTTATGTTTAATACTTTTTGCCTTATTTAAATACAATACTTAATAATATGCATTCATTTGAAAATGGTCTTTTTAGGAGTGTTCTTAAAATAAATACTTTATTTTGTTTCATAACTGTTACATTTCACTTTGATGTCAGTCCATCGATCAGCGCCAGAGGGTTGGACCTGTTCACTGGTCGCTTTTTTAACAGTGTCTAGCTCTAAAGCTGTCTGTTAAACATGAGAAGTAAGCTAGCGGTTCGCAGTATGTTAGTCAACGGGATGTCTGACGATGATGATTAAACAGTAATGTCATCTTTTCCAGATTTACAAACATTAACATCATCCACAAGCCTCCTGAATGGACCCTAATTGCCGTCGTTTTGCTTTCTGCGTAAGTCCCAATTTCATCTGGGTTTTACAAACATGCTTCATTTGTTTACAAACATGCTTCATTTGTTGACAAACATGCTTTATTTGTTGACAAACATGCTTGATTTGATTTCATATGTTTCATTTAGAATAATTTCTGAGGAGTTAATCTGAACTAGAATAAGTCTTTATTGAACGTGTGCCAGGAAGGTTATTACATCATTAAGTCTACAGGCCAATCAGGATCCGGTATGCAAATGAAGACCATGTAGCATGTAGCAGTTCAGGGAAAGCTAATGGAATCCAGAGTTCTTCATATTTCTTTTTTTCTGATGGCATAGTATAATGAAGCACACAAAAGCTTTCAATAGAGAGAAATAATTTCAGACTCAAACATTTTTTTTTACATAGATTAGTTGCATAAATAACTGTTAATGGTAATCTCATTTTAGTCTTTACATTAAATATCAAAGTAAAAAAAAAATTAAAAAAAAATATATATATATACTGACTCGCAGCCGAGTTCATGTGCTACTGGTGTTGACGAATGATTGTGGGTACAGTTCCTACAGACAGGTGCATCTCTCGATCATCCGCAAGTTGGCGACAAGTTATCCGTCGATTTTCAAGGATGAAGCGTTCCCCCTCGCTGAACGTTCACAGTAATGACCGCGGCGGGCTCCGAGGATCGTCATTCACAGACATCAGAGCTTTTTTTTTGTTCGTCTTTGCACTGTTTAAATGTTCTACAGCAGCTAAGAGTCTCATCACCTTACTGTCCATGAAGTCCCAGTTTGACTTGAACGTCCCTCCTAGTCATAATCATATTCTATATTCTATGTACTGTATATACCTTTAATATTTTTAATGTTCCGTACTTTTGATCTATTTTCACATCTTTTATTTGAATTTAATCTGGTGAATTCTATCTTGTTGCCCTTCCACTTCTATTTGCGAGTCTTGATCCATAGTTTCTTTAATTAAGAGTTCTTTAAAATTTCCTCCGGTTCATCAGGGACATTTTAAAGGTTTCACAGGAACCTGTTTCTCGGCTGCCGTGTCCTCGTTGATTATGGAGTCGGGCTTAGCGTTTGGGTTTTGTCTTTATCTGATGAGGTGCTTTATTGGCTAATCCGCGTTTATGGCCACTCGTGTTTGTGTGTGTGTGTGTGTGTGTGTGTGTGTGTGTGTGTGTGTGTGTGTGAGAGAGAGAGAGAGAGCAATGGCTTGAACAACAGCTGGAGTGCAGGACTGAGGAAATCAGGGAGCATTGTTTTCTCTGCAGGAACACCCACTCAGTAAAGCCATTATACCTGAGTGTATGTGTGTGTGTGTGTGTGTGTGGGAGCGAGTGCAGGATACCCATCTTGATTTTAATCACAAAGATAAAGCTATGTACACAAGCACACGGCGCATTATGAATGAAGCTTTACAATCCTGTTTTATGATTAGAGCTTTATTGGAATTTTTTATGCGATCTCACGGCGAGCCGATCTCTCCTTCAGGGGAAAGAAACGAAATTAATGTTTCCTTGGGCCCGACGAGCTAAAAAATGTATCTTGATTCTCTTCATACTCGCAGTGCAAGTGCATCAGTACAGTAGCTAATTAATATCTGGCTCCACCCACTAACTTACAAATACGGGTAAGCTTACACAGAGCAGAAATGTCCAAACAGCGTCTTGCAGACGATCAGTTGAGTCTCGTACATCAAATTTACACAAGCTCGGCAGTGTTGAGCTAACTCGCATGCCGGTTTGATTTTGGAAGAAAAATCATACACGATGTAAATGAAGTCCAGCTTTAAACGCAAATATGAACATATTTGAAGTATGATGTGTTTTTTTTTAATTGTTATTCTTAATAGAATATATAATCATTGTGGAATTAAATGAGGAATAAAATGCTGAAAATAATCTTACTTAAGTCGTTAAGATAAACACCATATCGTTGATTAATTCTCTATAGCTGCATGATACAGACTGTGTTACTCCCTGTATGGGAGAGGCATTGTCATGTTATATTTCTGTATATTCACGAGTACAGGATTGTCTTCTGTATATAAAGGCATAGTGTTGGCATGCTGCTGTTTGTGTGTGTGTGTGTGCGCGCGCGTGCGTCAGGGTCAGTGCGGGCTCCAGGAAGCAGTTTGCACTGCGACAGATGGTGTGTACGGCTTCCCCGGGTTTTATGAAGGCCCGACCGAGGCTCAGAGTTCCGTGCTGCTCCCGTCTGAGTCAACAGAGACGCCTGCTTTTTTTTTTTATCTCGCCACGATTACAGTGAATCCGTGATAGAGCAGCAGCAGGGCAGCATGGGAAACGTTCCACCTGAGCCACGCTAACACCCTCCTCCCACCTCCCAGACCCTAAGAACACGACTCTGATTTCTCATGTACAGAGGCTTTAAACGGCGCGTTCAGCTTTAAACACGAGATAAGTTCTCTGTGTAAGATTCCTTTCTCTGAATTCTGGAACAGACCCGCGTTCGGAGTTCAGCTAGTCAACCAACGGCCGTTTCTGATTGGAGAACTCATGTTTGAAATCGCTCCCTGTTGACTATTTGAGATTATTTTCTGCTCAATTTTCGGCTGTAAAGAACCAAGTAGCACAAAGCTCAGTGATCGTATTGAAACACTGTTACAGGAAATGAATCATCAACAGGAAGTGAGGTTACTCCTTTTTAAACAAGTCTTCGCGGTCTTCAGAATGTGTGTGTATGTCCATGTTGCAGCTGAAATACAGCTCATATCCTGCGTGTTCTGGCTGCTTCATTTTCTTTGTTTCACTCCTTTTCCAGTCGCGCTGTTTCAGTGTCTGTAGCTTTAAATGAACCGCCCCTTTGTGGAAGTGCACTTTCCTAATCAATCAGAAAAAAATGTCCATATTCAGCTCCTTATCAAGCACTTTCCATTTATTGTCAATATTTCAGAATATAGAAGTTAAAATGCAGCTAAGAGTTGAAGTAGGCTAGGTTAGCTGTTAGCCTCTACCTGCTAACTGCTTATAGCTAACTTCAGAAGTACCCGTAGACAAATCCTGTACTTAAGTAAAAGTAGAAATTCCCTCGGGTAGATATTTCTCAAGTATTTAAGTAAAAGTATTCACCTTCAAATTTACTTAAATATGAAAAGTACAGGGCTTATTTTAGCCTTTTTCATAGTAAAACAATTTCTCTCTCTTTCTCTGCTTCCTTACACCCGTATCTCACCTGCGCGGTGTCGCGCGGTGGCCGTAAGTACGGTTCATAATGATTCACCGCACGTTTTGGCGGTGTGATTACGGTTCCATCTTTCCGCGCAAAAAATTAAACATGTTTTCATAATTAAACTATTTTCCTCGCTGCCTGCAAACAGCTCCGCTTTCAAGCGATTTCAAGCACTTGTAACGTTATTACAGAAAAGAAGTACATATACTCGGTAAACTCCCACCTCTAGCTAACCTCGCCTTTCATATGGACTAAAGATGGCTAGGTCAGCTCTTAGCAGTTAGCATTTCTTTCTCTCTCTCGCGCTCTTGAAGTTAGGATTAAAATACAGAATTGAATTGAGAAACCGCCATCTCTTCTCTGTTCAACCTCAGAGCTCTGACGCTGGAGACTCCTCCCATCTCCTTACTGAAAATTTGCCCACATCAATGATGACCCCTTTTTAAAGATCTGTTGTTACTACAGGAAGTTGGAAGGATAGATGTTCATGGAAGATAAATCGATACATTCTGACCAATCAAAATGCAGAATTCAACATGGTTAGATTAGGAATATTATAAACCTAGGACAGTACAGTAACTAGATATTAGACAGTATTGCACTGATAGAATGCTGATCAAAGTTCAAATCCCACTTACTAATAATAATTAAAAAAAATTATAATTGAGTAAATAAATAAACCAAATGCCCTTCCTCAACCTTCAGCCCATCTCACACACGAACTGCTTTGGATTAAACACAAAACAAGCAACCAAATAAATAAGTGTGTATGATTCATGTAGACGTGTAGCTCGCAGTCATTTAATCATAGAAAGAAAATTAGACAACGATGCGAATTTGATCAGGACGTGTTCTGTTCTTCTGTTATTTTTCCGTTGATGAATAATTCAGACACGGATCTCTCTTTACCTTATGTCACGCTCACGGACGGCTCGTGCGGCTTTGTTCAGAGCGACTGAATAATGCATAAAGATGCTGAAACATGAGAGCAGGTGGAAACTGAGCCGCTCTGATACGGACGGATAGAGAGAGAGAGAGAGAGAGAGAGAGAGAGACAGAGATGGATGCTGAAGCAGCACTTCACTGACAGAGACAAAATCATAATTGAAAAATAAATCTCTAAAGATTTAACTCCCAGCAAGAGATTTATTTTCCTATTATAATTTTTTATTTTGTCGAAATACAGGCATAAGCAGGGCTTAAATATTGCCTTGCATTCTACTCGTTTAAACGGTTTGTAGCAAGGGGCGTGGCCATACAGGTTATGTTGCGTGATAAATATGTTCCATGCTAGGAGCGTGATCAGAATAAAGAGCACACTCTGATAGGAGGTTAATTAGCCTCCTCCGCGCTAAAGTTAGTTATTATTGTGTAACAGCACTTCCTGAAGTCTCCCAAATGAAACGGCCAATGACGGAAACTTTTCACTTTGACATACTTCTGTCACACTTTTTTTTTTTTTAAATCCGTTCTTAGCAACTTTTGCGGCATCACGCCTCGTAACTAAATCAAAATGGGCCGATTTAATTTTTGTGATGACGGTTTGAGCTCCATCTTGAGTAGGTCACATGACCATAATGGATGTTTAGCAGTGCTAGGAGTTCCATGAACCCTCTTTTTAAACATTACCTTCATTTTCTAGCATTTTGCATTAATAAATCGGTTTTGATTTCAGAAAGAACAATATGCAAGGCATCGTTTCCTGTAGAATATAATTGAATAGTTACCACCTTGTTCAATGGGATGTAATTACAGTATTGTGAATAGTGTGTATATATATATATATATATATAATAGGTCTTTCTGCTTATTATTATTTATTTATTTATTTATTTTTACAAAAATTACACATCTCTACATTGTAGAAAATGTCTTTTTTTGTTGTTGTTGTTGTTGTTGTTGTTTTTTAAATACCCCATTAATGTGGTAAGACCACTTCCTGGGTTTTACATTGATCTCTTATTGACCTTTGATTGATTGTGCGTATCACAGGTTAACCGAAGTGTCACCGTCGCTGAGAGAGTCGATGACGAGGACGGGTTCAGTCGAGTACATCAGCTCGCTCACGAAGGAGCTCAGACTGCAAGATGAAGATCTGCAAAGCCTCGTGAAGCTCTTCAAGCCTGAGAGAAAAGCTCACGCTGTACAGCAGGACCGCAATAAATAACAACGCAATCTGTCTAAAGAAGACTAA
This sequence comes from Clarias fuscus, assembly GCA_030347435.1. Classification (NCBI taxonomy): domain Eukaryota; kingdom Metazoa; phylum Chordata; class Actinopteri; order Siluriformes; family Clariidae; genus Clarias; species Clarias fuscus. Next base: position 12,364,743 of record CM059231.1, read on the forward strand.
AGAATCTTTTTTGTTTTTTTGTTTATTAATATGAAATGCAATAATGCAGAGGTGTGAACCAGAAATCAAGATTCACAAACAGTTTCACGTAATTATAAAAACGGTAATGTTAAATAAATAAAGAAAAAGTGTCAATTTGGTTATATGTTAGACGTTTCAGTGGCGATGATGGTTATTAAAATGTTTGAATTGTATGTAACATGATGAATGATGGATTTATTCATCCTCTTACTGCAATAAAATACTCAAACATCAGCAGAACACACAGATGAACACAATCTATAGATGAACATAAAGTGGGCGTGGTCTAAAATTCAACTGAGCACTTTTGATTGACAGCAACGCCCCTCGGGCAACTAATCAGCAATCCCATGATTCAACCTGATCATAAACCATATTAAACCATTCAAGTACAGTTCCACTCTGACTACACTTTACTAGCTAGATTAGCCTGGACTGGCTAGCGCAGGTTTACTTTGCTATATTCGCTTTTACTCACTGTTTTTTTTTTTTTTTTTTTTTTTTACTAAGTTGGTTTATTTTATAGGTTTTTTAGGTATCGTTTCAATCCAACTGTGGCTTACACTTGCTACTGTACTTTACCTTTTGTCTCTTAGCTTCTCCTCGCTAAGTTAACTTTTACTTGCTAGTTATATATATTTTTTTATCCAAGGCGTAGCTAGTGTGGTTAGCTTTTTCTTACTAATGTAGGTGTCACTTCCTCATTAGCTTTTATGTTCTAGACTATTTCTTTCCCTCACTGATGCAGCTGATACTTGCTAGATTGTACTTCACTTGATAGTTTAGCTCTTTCTTGCTAGATTTTACTAGCTCGTTGTTAGCGTTCTTTTGGTTTCTTTCAAGATTAGCCGCACCCAACAATTAAACGGATTTTAATTATTATTTTTTCCATTTAAAAGTAATAAATTCCCTAAAAGTTGAGGCTGGTTGTCTCTCACAAACTTCCGCATTGTGGTGTCTAGAAATGATCTTCAAGGAATTACATTTTTAAGAACAAAAATTCCTTGTAGGTTTTTTTGGCTGGGTCTAAAGTTCAAAACAGGTTCTGTCTGAAACTTTCAAATCAAATCCTTATTCTAAATATATATAAATTTGCCAAACCTAAGGATCAGAAATACTTTTTTGATTAAAATTTTTATGATTAAAATCATTTCACAGATTCAATTTATGCGTACATACTGAAACTGATCAAAGTGATGGCAAATATCTGAGACGTGCCTTTTTTACATCATAAAATATAACGGCCAATCAGATTCGAATATGCAAATGAAACACTATCAAAGCAACACTAGTTCACAATAGAAAGGGGCGGAGCATGAATGATTGAAGGATTGTCATTTGAATATCTGTGCGATCTCTGTCCCTGACTGTCGTTTTTTTTTTTTTTAAAGGCATAGAAGAATAATACTGAGCCTACCATGCAAAATCCAGACCTCATGGTCTTGCAAAAGGTAATTAAAAATGTAGTTTTTAGGGGGGAAAAAAATCTGGAAAAATGTTTAATTAAATAAACAACAAGAGAAAAAAAGGAAAAAAAGAAAAACAGGTGTGTGGTGAAGGACTAAATCTGTTCTGCAGGATTGTTAACCAGCCCCGTGATCTCAGATAACGAGTCGTGTGTGAAAGTTTGCTTTATACGCAGCTGTGAAAGGTCGAGGTTCCTCTTACCTCACTGGTAATAAATACATAAAGCTAGACCAGGGTTTCATAAACACACTCTTTTTTTTTTTAACTGTTCCCTGCTTAACACTTTTTCTTTATTGTTTAAACAGTGAGAAAAAAAGGCAGAAATTCAGGAAGAACTTTTATTTATACACAAATTCAATAGAAAAAAATTTCTGCATGGACCTAAAAGTTCAAACGCAAGATTTTATAAATAACCTTCAAGTCGTGTAAAGTTTAGTTTTAATGAAAAATAATTAAAGTCAATAATGATTCTTTTTTAGTATTAACAGCTTAACTAATGTTCGATAGTGTTTTCATAGAAAGGATATAAATTATATTGGATTTTTAAATGTCTCTTATTTCAGGCCGTGCTGCGTCTCTCGGTGTCTCCTCAGGTCCACTTTGCGCTGGAAGCCTTTGCCGCACGAGTCGCAGCCGAACGGTTTGAAGCCGGTGTGTTTGCGGCTGTGTGTGATCAGGTTGGAGCTCTGACTGAACGCTTTTCCACACACTTGGCATTTGTGCGGCTTTTCTCCTGGAAATGTGATGGATACAAATTAATCGTGGTACGTTTTTTTTATATACGCGAATACAATAATGCATTCATCCATCCTTTCTCTCGACCGCTTATGTACTGTGTGGTCATGGTGGGACTGGAGCCTATCCTAGAGAACGTGGTGCATGATGCACGGTACTTTCTGCCAAGCCATCACACGGCACAAGCATACACTTTGAGATTAGACACCCATGGACACCCCCCACCTCGAGGTGTGAGATGACAACGCTAACCACTAACCATGCCGGTTAATACCCTAATCAAGCACTTTATATGGTCACAATATGTGGAATAAAACATGTCATGTTGCTGTTGGTGACACGGTGGCTTAGTGGTTAGCACTGTCGCCTTGCACCTCCAGGGTTCGATTCCCACGTCGGGTCTGTGTGCATGGAGTTCGCATGTTCTCCCCATACATGGTGGGTTTCCTCTGGTTACTCCAGTTTCCTCCCACAGTCCAAAGACATGCGGATTGGACTAATTGGCGTTCTCAGTTTGAATGTTTTGAATAGTTGAACGGAGGTCCTACTACAGTCGTACAAAATGGGAATAAATATAGTGGTTACTATTGGCCTCCATGGACCCTAGTTGGACTACAAAGGTTCCTGGATGGATGAGTGGGTGGATGGATGGATATTGTGCTGTTATAGGAAAATGATCAACGTCAGACTGATGTACTGGTCTACAACTCTACAACTATACAATTTTTCTATAACAGCATGTTTATTCTCTTTACACCAGAGCAATATTCCAATTTTTATGAATGAAATAATCATTAGCATTCGTATATAGCAACATTAAAAGTAATTATGAACTGACAGAAAGTGTGACGCATCATCCTTCAATAAACAACATATTAAATTGTTACTACACTCAGGTCTGTTACTAGTTAATTTCCCACGAGTCAGTAATTGAAGTGGTTTATAATGTTACCTGTGTGGATGAAGGTGTGTTTCTTCATGTCGGATTTCTGGTGGAATCTCTTGCCGCAGTACTGGCAGGGGTACGGCCGCGTGTCCGAGTGGATCAGCAGGTGTGTGGACAGGGTGGACGACCGCTTGAAGCTTTTCCCGCAGATTTTACAGCTGAAAATCCTCTCCTGTCAAGAAATACGGATATGATTCCATGTTCTCAGGTGAACGTTTTCAGCACTCAGACCGATCAATACCTTGCTCAAATTGAAAAGGTTTATGAACCCAAACAACAATGAGGTTTGGGGGGAAAAATGGCTGTGGGCGTGACAAACACGTCCTGCCAACAGACACCATCATCATCAGAGGATCTTTAATTAAAGGGGTACTTAAATGTACACGGTTCCCTCCTTTACCCCAAACTTAATAAAATGTCCAAGACGTGTTTGGTGTTTAATGTTTGCTTCTTGAGATTTTATGCAAAAGCACCATGTAACATGAAAAACATTCCAGCCAATCAGGATGCAGCTTGGAGAGAGAGAGACAACCACGGAAATCCAACATTGTCTCAAAAAACCGTCGTATTGGTGAGCAAATAGAAGATATACTGTATAATATAAGGTATTTCAAAATCAGTATTGTAAGGTTGAAGTATAATTAGAGATATTGTATTTATATCTTTATATATTATATTATATTATATATTTTTTACATTTATTTATATTTCTCAGGCAACAATTACACTTTGCACATTCTAGATCATTTATATGTCTATTTAACTTTTCTAAATATGTCAATTCCATCCCAAATGTAATTTTTTTTTTTAAAGATTCTTTTTAATTGCATTGTTGTCGTGCAATTTTCATTTTATGGTAGTGAAATATTTCTATTCTATCTTTCCATTTTGGGTCGCAGCCATTTAAGCATTAGCATACTGCAAATGATACTGTTACATAGTTGTGTATGCGGCATATAAACTTTGGACTTGAATTTGGATTTACACTATTTGTTTGTTTTTAGTCATCTTCAAAGCTAAATTTCAGACAAGCATCCTCCTCCTCACCATACGTACTGTAGGATTTAAACAAACGAGTCCGTCTGTACTAGCTAGGACAGGCTAACACTGTTATTCAGAATGCACCATTTACGTAAAATGTAAAATTCTAGCGTCGTAGCAGCCTTAACGTTCTTCTCTGTAAGCTCCGCCTCCCAAAGTTTGTTGGTAAAATTACGGCAGAACTCAGGATGACCATGAATGAGAATAATCAATTTTACAAATAAATAAATAAATAAAACTAAAATAAATTCTGTGTAAGCATCTGTATGAAGATCTGCGCTTATCTTCATACAGATGCTTATTTTTTAAGGAAATCTTTAGCATTATTAGGAAGATAGCTGAAGGTTTAGCAAAGAAAACCAAACGCCAACACTGTTCTGCTGAATCGCATGACAGCTACAAAGCTAGCTTTTTAAAATAAAATGTATTTATTCATTTATTTATTTATTTATTTTTGGATTAATGTAGTGGATATACCAGACCACGTCAATCAAACTCATAATCTTTCCGGTACCATTGTCGTGCAATACACGGTAATGCTGTGTATACTATGATATATACATATTTTCCATACTTGTGAGTGGACGACTTTGTGCTGTTCCAGACTGACTGCGTGACCGAACGTTTTCCCGCACAGCTCACACGCGAAAGGCCTCGTGCCGCTGTGCGAGCGCCGGGCGTGGACCTCTAAGCCATGAGGCGTGGAAAACACCTGGATCAGATTTGAGACAACGATCAGATTTGCTGCTGAAATGGAAAACACAAACAATAACCAAAAACTTTTTGTTTGGAAAACCTGAGTACCTTAGTGCACTTGACACACTTGTAAGAGCCGCTGATCTGCAGTCGTGTGCACAAGACGTCAGAATGAGATTTGATCTCGGCGTTCTCATGGATGGCCTTGTACTCGGAGTAATATCCTCGTGTATGGCTCTTCAGCAGATCCTTAGCCAGGGAACTGTACTCCTCCTGAGAAAAGCTTCTGAACGCAGACTGACTGGAGAAAAAGGCGTCGGCGATCTTCTGCGTGGAGCCGTAAACGCCGAGAGACGGCGTCTCTCGTGCCGCGTGGCTCCGCTGAAACGGTCTAACGAGGCGCCTCAGTTCCGAGCGGGGGTGAGTCCAGGCGCAGGGGCGGAAGGTCAGGTCGAAAGGTTGGATATCATCCGGTGATGATAAGGGATATTCATCCACGTCTGTACGGACAACATGTTATTATAATGTTAATACTCTAATAGTACTGTAGTATTCGGTTAAGTCTGGATATTTAAAAAAAAAAAAATTATCACCAAGACACATGACTGGACTGACTTACTGTAATACTTCAAGTGATAAATGAACATTTGTTGCATTAAAATCACTTTCGATCGTGCTGTTGTACTTAATATCGGCACTATCTCAGCCGTGCCGATATTCAGCACAACGGCACGCTGTGATATTGCTTTTACACAAAAGTTTCACAAACACCATTTACTATCAACAGATTATAATTTGTTTCTTTAGTTAATCAGTTACTTTGCTCCGCCAACACATTACCTGGTGGAGCTGGCGACCGACAGTTAGTCTCATCAATGGGTGAAAGTAGTTTTCAACTCTCGCTGGTGCTATGTAGTCAAAAGGTGAGGAGAATAAACCATGGAGACAGCGTGTTGTTTAAGAAGACACTATGTTATCAGATGTGTGATGCCGAGTGATACATATAATTAAATGTCCCTGTGCTTTTTTCACGTTTATTATCCCCACTCATGGAACACCTCTCGCCCAATCAGATTGTTCGGTGGGAACTAAGTTGTATAATATCAGTTAATGAAGTGATGAATGACTTAGTAGATGGCAGATGCTCCACTTATATGGATTTAAAATGCATGTGTATTCATTTAAATAGTGAGTACGAAGGATTTATTTAACATGTATGGAAGGAGTCTCCAGTCTCATTGTCAGAAGCTGCTCATAGTCGCTATAACGTATTTAATGTAAAACTGAAAGACGTGAAAAGCATGACGTGGTTTAATGGATTTCTTCCTTGCTCTGGTATAGGCGGAATGTAACATTTTGGCTTTCAAATCATTTTGATTGTTTTCCCATAATGTCATGACACAACATATTTTGTTCTTTACGTTCTGTATATGCCACTTTACTGCACTTTTTTTTTTTTATACAGGAAGTCAGATTTCGGTATTCTGTATTTCTGCTAAATTCCTTCTCACTATGAGCTCATACATTTAAGAGACGGAGCGCTAAGCATTTACGACAACTCAGGTTAGACAGACGTTCACACTGAGCAGGTTCGTAGTGAATCGCGTTGTGTAAGAGTCGGGTTTGTGTACCTGGAGAAGAAGATGCAGATCCGGGTCTCCACACAGGGTCCTCGTACTCCGCGGGCGGATCACACACACTTCCCTCACAGCTGAGAGGAGAGTGTTGAGCTTTATGTTCAGCCGTACACACCGCGCTGCCTTCAGGTGAGCATCGACCTGCACTTTTATTCACCTCCTCACCGCAGTCGGACTCGGCCTGGGTCTCTGCGCATTCACAAGTATGCGTCAAAAAGGTTGAAAAGTCATGAAACTGTTCTTTATTTATTTGTTTGTGTGTTTGTTTGTTTTTGCACATGGACACCAGGAACTTGATCATTGTTCTTTATCGTGAAATAGAAAAACAATCTTTGACACTTCAATTCTATTTCATTACTTGTACATAGAGTAAATTTTACAGTTAAAGGTTTTTTATATTTCCTATGAATTATTTATACTCTATTTTTCCTTTTTTTTAATTATTATTATATTCTTATTTCATATTCTTTATTTGGATACTCTATTTTCTTCTTTTTTTTTTAAAGCATTTCACTGCAAAAAAAAAAGTATTTAAATTTAGTAAACTGGGTTGTTTCTTCTTTTTAGATAAGATTTTAGATGAGAATTGGCTTAAAATTGGCTAAATTAGCCAGATTATCTTGTAACTTAGCTTGTTAAATTAGCTAGCTATTAGGTTTTGCAGATCAGCTTGTTACATGAGTTACCTAGCCATGTTTTGCAAATTGGCTTGCTAACTTTGCTACATGGCTAGTTTTGTTTTTCAAATGACCTTAGGAAATTAGCTAGCTACATTTAGTAAAATTAGCTTGGTAATTATGCTAGCTATGCTAGCGTTGTTTGTTTTGCTCGCTAATTTAGTCATTTAGCATTCTTTCAAGCATGCCATAGCTAACTAGCAAGTTAAATTCTATGTTAGTCCAGGTTTGAGCTAGCATAAAATTTACTGGAATAATTAGCTAGTCCTGAAGGAGTGTGCATGATGACATTGTGGTAAGACATCTTCTTAAAAATGAGTATATTTTAAAATACTGTATATTTTTTTATACATTGTACTTTTTTACCGCTGGTTAAAACATGAGCTCCTAATTTTAGTCCTGAATAAAGTATACATGTGATGTTGCTAGTTTGCATATAAAGTTGTGTTGCTAACTGAGCTAAAGAATGCGTTTAGCTACCAGTTTAGCATTGTTACAGCTGTACGTTGACCTCATCACGGTCACCTGACGTTGTTCAGATAGACCTGCTGTCCTATGTGATATCTGACATTTTTAACTAGTCTTGAAACTGAATGTGGCTAACTGCTGATATGGATTATGGTTTTCTAATGGAAGATTCATTTGACATTTATGGAAGGAGTCTCCAGTTTCAGTACGTTGTAAACTGTAACTATAAGCTTTCAGACTTCGATAAGAGCATGAAGGTATATTATCATCTTTGTACGTTCACACACCAGTCATGTCTGGTACGATTTTCGTGTAAGAAGCGAAGCTTGGCGTTTAACAATCATACCTGTGTAGGTGTGTGTCAGTAAAGCGTCCAGTCGGATGTAGTCGTCCTCCAGGCTGCGAGGTTGGTGGTAGCTGTGAGCACGTTTGCTCTTCACTAAAAATGACCTCGGCATGTTCGCTCTCGGGGTCTAGAGAGATTTTTAAAAAGAGTAAGAAACAATAATTAATAATAATATTTAGTATCCAAGCACTTTAATTGTTGTTGTTGTTGTTGTTGTTATTATGCAGAACATTTAGAGTTAAAGCAAAAAGTTAGTTCATACACAGTTAAAACCATAATCTCTGAGCTGAAACTTTGTGGGTCTCACAACCTGTTCTGTCTCTGTCCGAGCTTCAGGTGAAACTTTATCACCTGCACATCAATGATGCAGACGCACACAACACACGACAGACTGCTAACGAGGCCGCGGCAGGTACTCCATTACACTCTCAGTATAATACTCTCATTAATAGTTAAAACCTAATTAGAGGCTAGTGTTCATAAGGAAAATCTTCATGAGATGTACGTGAACCTACATAAACCTGAAATAAACCGACACAAAGCTGACTTCAACCTCCATAATTCTACATACAACTTATATTAGCCTTATTGTGACATAAACATACATAAACCTACATAATCCTTAATAGTTACTACTCGGTTCTGTTCATAAGCAAAACTTTCAGAAATGTACATAAATCTGCATGCATTTAAAATAAAACAGATCAACAGCAAAATTAAGTATAAAAATGTAAATATAAAATCTATGCATATATATATATATAGAATTAAGCACAAAATGTAAGTCTAAATCCTGGTTGCATATAAATCATTTGAAATTGTGTAGAAATATTAATATTTAATATTAATATTATTTTTTACTAAGGATTCAAATGAAGAGAACAATACTTGAACGTTTTAACACAAATCCTAAATCTTAAAACTGTTTTTGAGTTTCTAGTTAAGCTTTTATAAAAAAAAAAATGATGTGAGAAGTTTTTTTTTATTATTTTAGTCAAAAAGGCTAAGAAACCTTTACAAACCCAGATTTGTATAACATACATCAGTTACATCACATCGCGGTTAAGTCATGCATTATTTATAAACCTGCAAATGTCTTGAACCCCACCCACACACACACACACACACTCAGGTCTACAAATTCTTTTTTTTTTATATATATATCTCATCCAAAATAAACAGACAGTGCTTGATTGTACTAGTCAGATGTTCAGTTTGGGGCAAATTGGCCTCAATAAAATCATTGCTCGTTTTTCCCTGAGCTCAAGGTCTAACAGGAAGATAGAGACATTTCAATAAATGTGAGAAAAAAGTTTGATGCAGCAGGTGGGATGTGGGAAAGTGTACGCATACACACGCACAAACACATACACACAATCTCTCTCTCTCACAAACACACACAGAAACAGCATGGAATCAGCACAATAAATGTAAAAATGAGCGTAATTTAACACTAAACACATTTACACATGCCGTATTTCAGCACTACAGATTGTTTTTTTTTTTCAACTTCTGGGTGAATACTTTACTATTCTGACAAATCACACACACTTCACACTTGATCAGACATGAAGGTGAAAATGCATTTCATCATGTTATAGGATATAGAATTGCACGTAAACACAGGACGTCACACATCACGTGAGCTGTCTGGAAAAAAATCACATGTATTTTACACTTTTCTAAAAAAAAAAAAGACCTACTGTACTAGACGTGACAAGTTAAATAAAAAATTTAATGTAATGAAATAAATCATGTAAAAATAAAAAGACTTGAAAATTTGCAGGGAGGGAAAAATCAAATGAAAATAAAAACCATGTGCATGGATTAAAGTGGGAACAATATATACATTTATGGAAATAAATGTAAAAAATTATGCGTGAAAAAGAGAATTGCGTGATTTAAAACATCCTGGGGGAAGAAATACGTAAAAAAAAAAAAAAAATGCATGCATTACTTAAGGAAAGGAATTTACAAATGTGAAACAAAACAAAAAAAAACACTATCTACATGTGCAAAAAAATGAAAATGTATAAGTTTACATGAAGTTTGTGACATGAAATCATGTGCATACAGGTCAAGATCTTTAGTCTTGTTCTCTGTGACTTTGAAGTTGCCTGATCTTCACACACGAGCCTTAAGGGAATTTGAACGTTTTATTCACCAAAACAAGTAAACGTCTACAGAGCATCGGCTCTGCCACCACGTCAGGGTTCAACCACTTGTTACAAACCGCAGAAAAGCCTGTCAAATCATGTAGAACCATAAACTCCTTAAAACACAAGTGGCACAGGTGCGTCAAAATCAAATTAAATAACATTTTTAAAACTGGGTTTTCAGATATGTTAGGAAGAACGAAAGTTATCATTACTTTTTTTTGCTCAGTCATGTTTGTATAGTTAGTTAAAATGAACTGAAATCCAGTTCATTGTATTGCCTACGTTGTTCTGAAAAAAGGATCAGTCACTCTATACTGAACAATCATGAGCCCTGTATATGTTCATTTAAAAAAAACAAAAAAACAACAACAACAACAAAAGGCTAAAATGCACTGAGTTTTAAGGGCGACAGAGGATGTGCTGCACAAGCAGGAGGTGACAGCGTGTTCCACTCATGTGAGGCAAGACCAGGAATCTCCGGACAGATCAACACTGTGGGAAAACTTCACTTTTTCCTTCTTTTTTTTTTTTTAACCTTCATGTAGTGAAATTGTTTTGTTTGTTTGTTTTCTGCATTTGTGTTCGTTACTACACCCAACATCTCCTATGTGCACTGAAGCAAAGTAAAGTTACTTCCTGGATTAATCTTCAATATAGGAATAGTCACCATAATAATAATAATAATAAAAAGAACCAGATGACACACAGATAAGAAATAAATACTCACTGTATTTATCACACTGCAACTCAAATAATAGGGGAATTACCAACTTGCACTGCAACTTATTTATTTTATTTTTTTCTTAGTGTCCGTGCAAATGAATGATCATAACTCTCTCAAATACAACATTACTGTATGAAAGAGTTGGCTGGACACATTGAGAAGTTATTTCCACTCATGTTAGATTTTAAGATGATTTATCAGAATCGGTCGTTTATACATCATGACAAAATGATTCATTAATGCAATTAATGACTAATTGCATTAATGCATAATGCTAATTAACATGAATGATATTTTTGATAACTAAAAAAAAAAAAAATGCAGCATGCAACAATACTAGAAGTTTGATCTCTGCGTTAATGCGTGAATGAAGCAGACCTTATGAATGTGCATTTCTCTGGTGTGTGTGTGTGCATCTGTACTTATAAAGTATAAGTGAGTACGAGTAAGTCTAAGTTCATGCGTGTCTACGTGTGCGTGCTCCCACCTGTTGCCTCTGCGCGCGCGCCGTGCTCCCGCTCCGAGTGCGCTGTCGCTGCTGCTCGCGCTGCTGCTCGCGCCGCTGCGCGCGCGCTTTAAATACCCGCGGCTCAACTTCCTGGAGGAGGTTTTAAGAGCCCCAGAGCTGCAGATCTGCAGGTACACGCGCGCGCACACACACACACACACACACGCAATGGGTGAGGATCTGCGTGCTATAAACTGCTGTCCCGTTATAGATGCGTGTGATTATATGGAGACGCCTCGTGCTATAATCAGCCTCAATCACATCATGATATATATTAAAGCTCGTGCACAGGGAGATCCTCATATGTGGCCCTTGTAGGATGACATGCAATTATTTTAGCAGGAATAAATAAAACGTCCAGTACATATGCATGGAGTGAAGGAGCTCCTCCTGGGTTCTGCAGCCCACAATCTGGTGCCTCGAGGAGGATTTTTAATCTCTGTACCCTTTCAGGAAGCAAGGCTTCATGCAGAACAGGAAAAAAAAAGAGGAATCGTGAAAGATTTTTGTAACTTGAATAGTTCCAGCCAATAAAAATGTTCCTGGGTTCCGGTGTGGTAAAGGTCCTGGATGAAATCAGGTTTCATCTGGCATCTATGGGAACTCTTAATGATTCTAGATGGAGATGGTTTCCCTTCCACAAAGGACGCAGTCGGAAAGATACGATCTACATAGATGATAGAAAGGTTTTTTTTTATCCGTGCATTCATCAGAGCTCGCCTTCTCAATGATATCTTTTACGTTTCATAGACCGGAGGATCCGAAACCAGTCTGAGAAATCGTTCTGTCTGTACTGTATGTCTGTCCAGACAGATTTTATCACAGCATCACGCAAAACTGTCTGAACAGAATGTAATGAAACTTTTTTTCTTTTTCTCTTTTGCAGTACCTGCAGTAGATATCTGAAGTTTAATCTGCACCATCAGTGAAATCTGATTGTTGAGTAAAAGTGATGTTATGAACAGTTATGTGTGGGATTTAATAATCCACTTTAAAATAATCTACTAATGCGCTTCTGTCTCAGTGTAAACACACACCTGCACCGATAGATATTAATTAGAAAAGATAAAGTGAATATTTTGACTGGGATTAGTTCATATTCTCACTTTGGCTGAAATAACAGCGCTGACGTGGTATAAGTGAATTTTAACACGCCGGAGTCGTTTTAAGACGAAACTTCATCTTTATCTGATCGACTTTTTCCATTTCTCATCTGTGATTCTCTCTCCGATTACCGAACAGGGAGTGTATTTGTCTGAGCACCAAAGAAGTACAACTTAGTGTAAACAAGGCGTCGACCTTACAGAATGTGATTTCTGTGTATTAATGAGTTAGACAGAGAGTTCTGCTGTACAGAGAGACACACAGACATGGACGTGGACTTCAACCTCAAATAATAATAATAATAATAATAATAATAATAATAATAATAATAATAAATGACCTTTTAACTATTTCTACAAACTCTTTTCCCAGGTACTAACTGGTTCCTGCGCTAATGATGAATATTTCGGGGATCTATCCAGTCCCCTAAATGGTTTGAGGTCCATTAAGATGAAGCATTTTGTTTGAACCCCTAACATCTCTATAAGCCTTTCTGTACAAACGTTTCCGCACAGAATGCATTTGGAAAGCTAGCAGTTTTTCTTAAAATTTTAATTTTTTTTTACCATTATACAATTATGTTAAACTTTGTGTCCAAAATGTTTATTAACCCAAATAAAGGTTTCTGTATATATAAAAGACAGAGCAGTACACCTACAATACCACTAGGCGTTATTAAGAGTCGTTAATTTATTTTGTACTCTACACTTTTGCTGCAAATAAAAGTTCTATCTAATGCCATAAATCCTTACTTACACACTTAATCTGTGTGGGATAGCAGTTAAAGGTTCTATGTGGTTTCCAAATGTACCGTATGGACACAAAGAGTTCTACATAGGGTGCAACAAAGACTTTATACCTCTGTGCAGATTTGATTTTCTATTTAGCAGAGGTTTCAAAAAGCTAGAACCTTTCTTAAATGTGCAACATTTGCTCACTATAATTTTTCCAACATTTGGAAAATAATCTAGCACACGTTAGGAACCCTTGTGCTTTAGATTTGTTTATAGTTTGTTCACAAAAACATGTTCACAAAAGCTAGAACGCTTGCTTTTTAATTAAAAAAAATATTATTACAGGCATTTTTTGTGTATCTATGAGATTTTACTTCAGAAGCTTGAACGCATAAAGTATCTGTATACTAATGTACATATATATATATATATATATATTTACAAATAGTTGTATGATCTCCCAAAAAAAAGGCAGGGGGATCCCCTTTTTTCACGTAGAACTGCTAGGGAACCATTATATTGTTTTTATGTTACAGAACACCTTTAAAAAGCTATAACCATTAAAATCTTGGATAATAATCTACACTATATAAGTTTTAGTTCAGCATCCCGGACAAAGCTTTAACAGTTCTATGCAGGAACCACAAAGATCCACAGAACACTCATGGTGATCAGTACTAAAACATCATCTAGCACCCTGAAGTACCCGTGTTAGAGCCCTACAAAGCAGGGCTTCACTTTTAAAAAGGATCGGCGTGGAAGACTTTTAGGAAACAGACGGGGACCACTCTGTCTACTTGACTGAGCAAATGAAGCGTCGATATGGAATAAGGTTTCATCCAGCAGCCATACAGGAACACTTTATGGTTTTACACAGAGTACTAAAAGAACATTTCCTTTTTTTAGAGAGAGAGAGAGAGAGAGAGAGAGAGAGAATCAGTTAAAAACTAGAATCAGTTAAAAGAAAAAGAAATACAGCGTTTCTAACCCTAACCCTGATCATTCAAAAAAGGTCCAGAACAAAATTAGAACCTTTTTGTTTGTTTTTTTCTTTTCCTATTTTGTGTCACTATAGATTAAATCTAGGGGCCCTAAAATGTTCATGTCCCTTTTGTGTGAGCAGGTGACTGGTCTGTTGAAAAGGGAAGGGGTACAAGTTGTGTGTCTCATTAGTTCAAAGAAAAATATACATATTTTATACCAATAACAAAACAGTCCAGACATAATTATTGTCTAAAGATTCACAGATCGTGAAATGGTCCTTGTCTCTCGAATGCATGATGTGATGTGATACGATATGATATGATATGATACAAAATGATACGATACGATACAATGTGATATGATATGATACAAAATGATACGATACAATGTGATATGATATGATACAAAATGATACGATACAATGTGATATGATATGATACAAAATGATACGATACAATGTGATATGATATGATACAAAATGATACGATACGATACGATATGATATGATACAAAATGATACGATACGATACGATACGATGTGATATGATACGATATGATATGATACAAAATGATACGATACGATACGATGTGATATGATACGATATGATATGATACAAAATGATACGATACGATATGATATGATACAAAATGATACGATATGATATGATATGATATGATATGATACAAAATGATACGATACGATATGATATGATATGATACAAAATGATACGATACAATGTGATATGATATGATACAAAATGATACGATACGATACGATATGATATGATACAAAATGATACGATACGATACGATACGATGTGATATGATACGATATGATATGATACAAAATGATACGATACGATACGATGTGATATGATACGATATGATATGATACAAAATGATACGATACGATATGATATGATACAAAATGATACGATATGATATGATACGATATGATATGATACAAAATGATACGATACGATACGATGTGATATGATACGATATGATATGATACAAAATGATACGATACGATATGATATGATACAAAATGATACGATATGATATGATATGATATGATATGATACAAAATGATACGATACGATATGATATGATATGATATGATATGATATGATATGATACAAAATGATACGATACGATACGATGTGATATGATACGATATGATATGATATGATACAAAATGATACGATACGATACGATATGATATGATACAAAATGATACGATATGATATGATATGATATGATATGATACAAAATGATACGATACGATATGATATGATATGATATGATATGATACAAAATGATACGATACGATACGATGTGATATGATACGATATGATATGATACAAAATGATACGATACGATATGATGTGATATGATATATGATATGATACAAAATGATACGATACGATGTGATATGATATATGATATGATACAAAATAATACGATGTGATATGATACGATATGATATGATATGATATGATACAAAATGATACGATACGATACGATATGATATGATATGATATGATACGATATGATACGATACGATAAGATACGATGTGATATGATATGATGCGATACGATACAATACGATTCGATATGATACGATACGATACGATAAGATACGATGTGATGTGATATGATATGATATGATATGATATATGATACGATACGTACGATACGATTCGATATGATACGATACGATACGATACGATACGATACGGTACGATGTGATATGATATGATATGATATGATATGATATGATATGATATGATGAAAAAAGAAGGACAACAAAGTCCTGGGTGTTTGAGAAACATACAAATACTGCGTTGCGAAGACGCTGATATAAAACCCTCTAACAGGAGGACGGCAAAGAGACAAGACAGGAACATATATAGTGATGACGGAGAAACCTAAAGCAAACATGGTAATAGGGAGAAAAGCTTCTTATCAACATAAATAAAATAGGAAGCTGTAGACATTAGAGTATATAACGTCTGATTGGTCAGATGTGCAGGTGTTGCTTAATTTGCTAGAACAGGTTATAGGAGCAGGAAACACTATGGATCACCCGATACAATATTATCACGATACCTTGGTGATGATTCGATCTATATTGCAATTTTCCGAGCTTAATTTTTTTATAAATATCCTGGTACAATATTATTCTTTTCAGCTTTTGTTACAATTCTAAACAAACTTAGCAAATCAAACAATCCCCTCCTACCGCACATCCTGCCAATGAGCGAGTAGTTTATAGTGCACCACCTGTAGGGTTATAGAGGAACTGCAGCATTTCTTTCCACCTCAAATGCAAACCTACATAAATAAATTAATCGTCTCGTCTATACCGTTTTATTAGCTGCATGTCTTTGGACTGTGTGAGGAAACCGGAGTACCCGGAGGAAACCCACCAAGCAACATGCAAACTCCATGCACACAGACCCCGAGGTGGGAATCGACCCGGAAAGCTGGAGGCGACAGTAATAACCATTTGGAGTCACTGCGGCGATACACGAATACGTGACGATACGCATCCGAACCGATTTCTTACCTCATCTCTAACAGGCTCACACTGTTTCTGTAGTAATATAGTACAGACAACGCGGTTCATCAGTACGGTGATGAAGTCAGAAGGAGTCTCCAGCGCCAGCACGGGAGTTTTTCCCACATCATGGCTTCTCGATATGAAAACATGACAACCTGTGCTTCTGTCGTCTTCTTATCTTTAAGAGAGGAAATAAAGACAGGCTGGTGGAGGGAGCGAGTGTTTACAGCTGCTATAACGCAGGTGAGAACAGGAAATAACTGGTTTTGCAAATGCTCCACAACATTAAACGTAACTATAAATTGAAAACTATATAAACTATAAACAGTGGTGTAAGAGGTATTACAAATAATCATTAATAAAATACTTGGCCATATGCTGTTAAAGATTCACTTCTGGGTTGCTCAAATAAATGTCCCTCATCACACACACTCGCGAACTTTAGATCCTTGTAGCCTTTAAAACTCAGAGCATTTCATCAATTATTTGTTTTTGCAGGGTTTTTTAAAAAAGATATATACAGTATATAAACATATATATATATATATATATATATATATAGGGCCCAGGATTGTGCGTTATAGAGTGACGTCTCCTTTTTTTTGCACAAAACAGCCAAAATGCTGAACTGAATTTTAGTTCATTTTAACCAACTATACAAACATGACTGAGCAAAAAATGAAGAAATGTGTCACACTGGTAAAGAAATAGCTCAGCTACACACAATTACATTTTTATTGTTATTTTCGGTTGTTTCTGTGATTTAAAAAATACATTAATTAATTAATTGATTGATTGATTGATTGATTGATTGATTAATTAATTGATAATAAATATAATAATCTGCTCATTTTGGGAGTTCTACATTTATTGTGCACGACGGATTTCCCATAATGCAGTCGCGGTAAAATGTACATGTTATAAAAGTAATAACAACTTTCGTTCGCAAAACCCAAACACAGCGTGAAGTCTGAAGCCTCCTCGTTAACACACGCCAGCAAGGCTTCCATATAAGCCTTAAATGTAAGATTATTTATATATATATATATTTAAAAAATTGTTATTGCAGCTACTGTATGAGCAGGACATCATTTATTATTTGATGAATCAAAGGTCAAAGGTCACTTTCGCCCATACTGCTGCTGGTTTTGTCGTTTCTTACAGGAAAAAGCAATAAAAAAAACAAGTGCACGTCGGATAGTTTTCGTGTCTCCCTGAAATAATAATGGATGGACGGCGCTGAGCATTTTCCTCACTCGTTCCTCAAATGTTCGGATGAGACCACCCCTTCCTTCTGTACAGTGCATGGATAAGTTAGATAACAAGCACGGTGCAGAGAATGTAAACGTGCTGATTAAACGCTCGCATCAGTCAGAACAGGAAACCAAAGCTGACAGTGAAAAGACGCTATCACTGCAGCAAGAGGTTTGAGCGTACACACCGTCTCTCTCTCTCTCTCTCTCTCTCTCTCCGTTCCCCCCCAACATACACACACACACACACACACACACACAAACACACAAACACTTTATGGTAACTCGTCACCGCTTTAGAGAATACGTGATTGAAATAGCAGCACAGAGTGGCTGTGATAAAGCCTTGAGGTTTGCGTGCGCTCGACTCTGACGGATGGACTGACACCGTGAGAAAGGTGCAGCGAGTCTACGCGGTATTTCTGCAGTTCGGCCTGGAGCTCGGAAAAAAAAAGAAAGAAAAAGAAAACGCAGTGAGGTTTAGAGTCAAGTTGAACACCACATAGGTGTGAATTGAACAGCGGTGTATTAACCCTAAAAACGTGTGTGTGTGTGTGTGTGTGTGTGTGAGAGAGAGAGAGACTGGTTATTATTCCTGCCTTCAGTATGAAATAAAACACTCGGTGTCGTTGTGCAGTTATCGGCCACTAATCAGCGATGGGTCGGTGTGATGACGCGGAGTCAGTGTTCCCACCTCACGGCTGATTATCTGACTACAACAGCACCTCACAAAGATAAAAAAGCAGGATGTACCGTTCTTTTACTGCATAAAGAAAATTGTCGAGGTGTAAGAATTAATGTTGTGGAACATCCGTGCAACTAGTTCCTGTTCTCACTTACATTATAGCAGCTATAAACGGCCGTTCACTCCCCGGCTTCACTTGTTTGTTTCTCTCTCTTGAAGTCAATTAGACCCCCCCCCCCCCAAAAAAAAAAAACAATAAAAAAATCTCATTTGTCCTCATTTTGTTGTCGGAACAAAGAGAGAGTTAGAGCTTTACTATCGCGAGGCGAAACGGCGGAGACTCCTTCCACAAACATCCGCTTATGGAAAACTGCACCGTGTCGACCTCAATTACACTGCAAACCCGAATACGTTGGCAAAATCATGTTTCCAATTGTAAGTAAACAGAAGTATCAGTTTTTGAGTTTGTTGTACTCATTCATATTAATCGTTCTTTACTTGCATTGTTGAGTCGGCTAAGTCGTTGCGATATTTTATAGCAATTATCATTTTTTTTTAGTTGTTGCAAATCAAATAAATTGTCGTTGGTCTTTCGGCTGCTCCCGACAATCCGGTTCACACACAAGCTCGGCGCAGGTTTTACACCAAACGCCCGTCCTGATTTTCTCTGGGCTTGGGACAGGCACTTCATCCAGCTGTTGGGAATCAAACCCGGGCCTTTCGCAAATCATGACGAGACACCTCCCACTGAGCCACCAGTGCCCTATTGCCCTGATGGCGTCAGACTAGTCTGAAAGATTTTAAGTTGGTGGAACTTTAAGTTGGTGACAGTTATTGTTACTTAAGTACTTATAGCTACAGTTACTTTAAATATCAAATTTGTTCAGCTAACTTGAAAAGTGTCATTTCTACAAACTCACAAATACCTTCATAAAAGTTCTAAATACTCATCAAGGTCTATTAATTTGAACTAATTGTAATTATTAAAGTTAACAGTACACAATATGTCTAATTACTTTGGGCATTAGGGTTTACAGTGTATGAGAAGCGCCGATAACTATAGAAATGATAATGTTACAGCATCAGAGTGTCAGAGCTACTCTTATACAAAAAAAAAAAAATTTTTTTTTTTTTTTTTTTTAAATGAATCAGCTCCTGACCAATCACAATCCAGGATTCTACATCGCAATAACTTTTAGAGTGTGTTTACACGGTACAAATACATTCAAATACAGTGTTACATTCACATTTATATTTTCAGAAGGAGACTGAATGAGCAGAAGCTATGGGTTCTTCGGGTTTCCGTCTGTAGGGACTGTTAAAGTTCTACGTAGCGTTGTTCTATCCTTCTAAACAGAACCATTTGGAATCTTTAATAATCAAAGAAAAGTATGAGAAAGTTCAAATGATCCCATTTAGTAACTACCGGGAAGATTAATGTTGTGTTAATCTACGGACAGGTTGTAGATATTAAGAGCAAAATGAAAAACATGCTGTAGTTCTGGGCTAGATTGAGGATTTACAATATACTGTAGTTAAGAGGTTCATGTGGATCTCGTTCTTTCTTTCTTTCTTTCTTTCTTTCTTTCTTTCTGTTAGGAGAACTCGATTGGATTCCTTCAAAGGGATAAATTGAAACTCCGTAAAAGTTCAAAAGTATATATTTTGTAATTATCATAACGATAACAATATTTAATATTTGATCTTCCTAATCCCCCGGTTCGTCGCTGTAACTCAGGGTTATTTTTCAGTAGCATGATTGGGGGAAGCGTTCGGATGGGAACGGTCCGAGCTTGCTGTGAGTTTATCAGCTCCGGAACGTTGGAGTCTGAGGTCAGCGTATCTGAGGGAACCCCAGTGCTCAGGCGAGATAGGGAACGATTTACGGCCCAGGAATCTAAAACCGCAGGACCGTTCTCTTTCTCTTTCTCTCTCTCACTCTCTCTCTCTCTCTCTCTCTCTCTCTCCCTCGCTGTCTGCACAGTGCAAAACAACACACTCCAGTAAATCACTGGGTTAAAGGAAAACAGGCCGTGTCGAGCCAAACTATTGGATGATTTAGCAACAAGCTACCGTGAAGACTGAGTGAAAGTCTTTGCTACAATTATTACTACTACTTGTACTATTATTAATAATAATAATAATAATAATAATAATAATAATAATAAAACAAGAAGAAGGAGACCCCCATCCCCTTTTGCCAAAATAAGCCATTTGTACTTGACAGTGATGTAATGTGCTGAGACGTTCAGAGCAAAAGATATTTTAAAATTGATTATTTAAAAAAAAAATAGAGATTTCACATTATATTCTCAAATGCATTTTTGTTCACTTTATACTTTTCAAATTTTTTTTTTTGGACTCTGAACCTCTCAACACATTACATCACTGTCAGTTACAAATGGCGCTTTTTTTTTTTCACACCCAGAAGGGTGTGCAAACTTTCGCATTCGTCTGTATATTAAAATGGACCCATTTAATCACTCATTCAACATTAACATTTAACTCAAAAACTTTATTACTACTAATGATAATAATAATAATAATGGAATTGTAATAAATATTGTCTCACTGATGAAGTAAAAGTCACATTAAAATCAGTAAAAAAAATAACGAGCGAATTTTAAATCACAATCCTAATGATTGTAAATGATGTTTTTTATGCTTTAAGTATTTATTCCTGGCTCTCTTTCTTTGTTTCATATTCTTTGTATCATGATAATGTACTTAAAAAAAAAACATAATAAAATTATGAAATAAATATTTGTTTGGGGGAAGAAATTTTTATTTATTTATTTATATTTATAAAATTACATTTAAATAAATATTTATCTTAAAAAAAAAAAAAACTCACACACAATCTTGCTTTATATTTCAAACCCCGAGCTTGTTTATGTGTGTAGCTCTTGTAGTAATAAATCAAGCAGTTCATGTTCAGCTTCTGGAAGGCAGCAGTGCATGAAGCAGCAGTAAAGGAGGGGTCTGGGGCTGGGGGGGGGGGGGGGGGGGGGGGTTTGACGATGGGGGTTTTTGCCCCCCCACACAATCGGCTCGACTGATCGTGCTCCTTTGAACTAGGGCTTCTGGCTGTAAATCTAACAAACGGCATCAGAGCCACAAATCACCCCATGCAAGAGGACGTGTTGAAAGGCCATTGTGCGGCTTGGAGACAATGATCTCTCTCTCTCTCTCTCTCTCTCTTTCTCTCTCTCTCTCTCTCTGCTTCGTTAAGTCTTGCCGAGCTGCATAAGTCTATCAAAAAGTAATCAACTTCCAGGGGGTAACACTAACTCCACTTTATCATCACACCACTCTGTCGCTGATTATTTTCCTCCCACAGCACAACACGCCATGTGTTTCATTCCTTACTTTAACAACGTTATGCACGTTTAAAGTCTGTGCATTAAAGTTTTAAAGGTGCAGTATGTAACACATATATTGTAGTACATAAGTTTTCAAATAATATCGTAAAAGAAAAAAAACTTTTAGTACAAGTCTGATGTGCAACTTTAAACAGATTTAACCGAGCTGGCTCATTTATGCATTTCAGGTTTTTGTTAAATATAGCTCCGCCCCTCTCCAAGGTTCTATGTCCTATTTTTATATTCATGTAGATTGACCGCACAAAAAGCAGAGGGCCCTAAGACATGACAAACTGCCCCTTTAAATGTAATGAAACCTGGGGTTCGAGCTCATCTCGAGTACCTTGGCGTCTCTTCGTGCAGTTGAGTCGCTCGCCCTGTCGCGTCCGCGGTGCTCGCTCAAAGCCGTGGTGTTTTAGCAGGACTGGAAACAGGAGATCTGCTGAACGCTGAGCGCTGCACTCTGACTCAGTCGTCTACAGCGTTTTGAAACAGAAATAACAATGAAAACTTAATCTTTGGCCTTCGTAACAGGAAAGTGTAGCTTGAAGAGTGTGAAAGAGAAGTGAGAGACGTGTGGTCAAGCGCAACACCAAGCATGTCTAAATTTATATTCTGCCCCGGCAATGACTAAAGCGAGACAAATCATGATCTTATCTAACGCACCGAGGCACTGCGGCTGGGGAACTGTCTAATAGCAGTGGTGGAAGAACAGCAACAGCGACTGAGGAAACAGAAAAATTGATTTCTTTTTATGGGGGAACTGATTTACTTGAACTGATTCACAAGTGAAGGATAAACGAAGTTTTGTTAGATTTGGTGTTTATTTGTTATTTTATTTTGGAGGTTTAAATTACAGGCAGACTTAATCCTAATAAAAGAAACCTGAGCATAAAACTGAGTGGGGTTCAGCTGTTCCCCTGCAGGCCGAACCTCATGATAGACAGAAACCCTTGAACGAGCAGAAGCCACACGTTAACACCTTAATGCTCTAGAAGATGAGCAAACTCTCAAGACGTACAGAAGCTACAGGTTTGTGGAAATCCCCGTGATGGCAAGTCCCTAAGTGGGCAGAAGCCTAACATGAGGCAAGAAGCTTCTGGTCAAGCAGTTTCTTCTACCTAGGAAAAGGACCCTGATATTGGGTAGTGAATGGACTTGAGTTTCTGGATGGGCAAAGTCTCAAGGCAAGGCAGTAGTAGCATGGAGTTTTGAAAATAGCATGAGGCAAAGTTTCATTGATGGACAGACCTTCAGAGCCCAGGGTCAATGAAGCAAAGAAGAACCTAGCCTGTTTTTTTTTTAAAGCCTTATGATAGATGATAACTCCTTAATTGTGAAGTCTCAGCATAAGAACCTGCCCCTGGTTTGCGAAATGTCCCATTTTAAGCAAAAGCCCCTGGATAGCCAATAACCCCAAGTATCTTGATGGGCAAAATTCCCATTGGTGTGTAGGATCTTCTGGTTCAAAGGTAAGCACAAGTACCATAACGGGTTGGGTATTGTGTTGAACCCAGTGAATGGGCAGGAGTTTATGGATGGCCAAAGTTTCAGCCAAGGCAGTAGCCCTAACTATGAGGCAGACGTTCACTGATGGCAGAAGTTTCCAAGAAACATAAACAAGAACATGACTGGACAAAAGACATTGGTTAAAGCTCTATGATGGACAAGAACGTCTGGAAGGGCAAAGACAAGGTCAAGACAAGCAGCTGTGGTTGGTTGAAAAGTTCCATGTTGAGCAAAAGCCCCTGGATGGCCAGTAGCTCCATGTGCGGAAAGTCACTTGGTGGGCATGGGTGCGCAGAAGCTTCTAGTAGAAACATCATCATGAAGCCACCAACTGTTAGAAAGATCCTGTTTTTCAACATGATCTACAAAAACTTCATTAATCAGAGGAGCTTCTGGATGGGCGAAGACTCAAATAAAGCTGAGGTATGAAGGTTTAAGTTTGTGTTACCTAGTTAATGTTGGCTCATTTGCTCAGAATATTGGCAAACGCAAGCAACAAGCACATCTACTGTAACTTCTACATTCTGCTTCGACTGTGACGTAAATGAGAGCGATCTATCTTATCTACAACACCGATCTTATGATCTTATCTACAACACCGACTCACTGCGGTTGTATTACTGTATTAGAAGCGGCGGTAGAAGAAGCGTAACAGTGATGGAGTGAAGGACGCCGGTAAAGTACAAACAAAGAGATGTAAATGGATTCACGAATGAAGACTTAAATCATGATTAGACTGAGCGGAAATGTAACAAGTCAGGCAATAAAGCTGCCAGAATCCAGCTGCTGCCCTACAGACCACGCCCCCAGGTTGGGCAGGAGCCCCGAACTTCCACATGTTGAACAAATCCATCACCCATCCAGATGCTCATCCCATCCATGGAGTTTCTACCCAATGAGGCATGGTTTGCATTAATTTGCTCTATCAGTGCTAGCATTGTTCTACCGCTTCTATGCTAATACAGTTACACACCCGGAGTGTCTCAGTGTAGTAGATAAGATCATGATTTCTCTCGCCTTGGTCACAGCTGAGGCAAATTGTGAAGTTAGACGTGTTTGCTGATCGCGCTCATCGCTCTCCTGACATCTGTTAAGTTTGCAGTGCGTGAAAATATATTCGGCCAAAATCCAGTGTTGGTGCAGATTTTTTTCAGTGTTATACATATAATACAGAAAATGTGCCAAAAGTGTGCCAAAGAAGCTACAGTACTTCTGAAGTTTATGCAGCATGGAAGTGACCAATCTTGCTTCCCTAAAGAAATCCAACTTTAGCTGTTTTGGAGAGATGAGCTCCAGAAATGGCCATTCTTCAGCGTTATACTGCCAAATTATTAATGTTTCTTTATGAGTATTGATAGTAAAATTGGGGGAAGCTACTAGAAGCATATGAACTTTAAAAACTGTTTCTTAAATCAGTTTTTGTTAAAAGCTTAAAAAGTGAAAAAAATCTGTAGTGTCCGTAACCATGTCACATTCATGTTGCAATACCTTAACAAGTTAGCATTTTATAATAATAAACTTTTTCAGGTTTATGTCTTTTCATGTGAAATTGGCCGAGTTTCATCTGAATGACAGTTAAGATCGTTGAAAGATTGGACTTCAAAAAAGTTACGGACACTAAAAAACATAAAAGAGCCCGAAATTGTATTTAGCAAAGGTGTTTCTTTTCATCTGATAGAAATATAAATGTGTGTGTGTGTGTGTATGTACAAAAAAATGAAGCATGGATTGGGAGATAAGAAGCGTTAAGTATTATGAAAAATGGTGATCCTATCAGAAAATTCACTTTTGCACTTAGATGAGACGCTTTTTAGGAGTCAGTTCACTTCGGACAGGCTCATAACATCTGGCGAAGATGCCTCCTTATAAACTACGTATCCTCTACAAAAACACCTTGTTTGGGTAAAATGGTGTAGAAGTTTGACGAGAAGCCCTGAAGTAAAAAAAAATAAATAAATACAGCAACACTAAAAGATTAGAAACGTCTAGAGGAGAATGTAGGACGTAAACACACAGGTTTGTGATTTCTGCAGTATTTCTGGACGCTGTTGTAAGAGATCAATTCGGTGAATCAACTCGGACAAACTCATCGTTCAAAAAAACAAAAAAAAAAACAGAGCCGTAATAGAAGTGAGTCGTACGATTTCCAGTTTGAGCAAATAAAAAAAAAATGTATGCATAAAAACGTAACTGCGTAAATGCTGTTAATCTGATTTATATATAAAATACATTTGAAAAGGTGTATAAAGGTCTAGTATTTTGGGGGGACTCGACTAAAAAACAATAAATAAATAACCAGGACATTTCCTTGTGTCTTTATTGACTTCTGTGAAGCTCAGAGTGATGTCAAGTGCTCAAAAGTGACTTAAATAAGTAAGAGCTATGTCACCAGCATATGACTATCAGTAGCTAACACACCGAGATATGATCACCATTTCCTGGCGTTTCACCCAACAGGCCCGAGACACCCACGTCTGGGTTTAATCAGACACGTACACAACCCCGATTTAGCCCTGAGGAAGAGTTTTGGAGGAGGATGAACTGTGTAATTAACCACCTCTTCTGGTTTAAAACAGGGACTGATGTCACTCCGGACTGTGGCGTTACCGTTCGCTGAGCGACAGGACGGAGAACTGCGCAGACTCGGGTTCTTCAGTCACTTCCTGCACATGTGCTTTCTGGACATGAGTGCATTTTTTTTTTTTTTTTTTTTTAAAGAATGTCTTTATTGATAACCAGCACAACTGGATACCCTGTGAAATATTTAGCCTACATTAATCACTCTTAGCTAAAAGTAGTAACATTTACAAACCTGATTGCAAAAAAGCCGGGACACTGTACAAATTGTGAATAAAAACAGAATGCGATGATGTGAAAGTTTCAAATTTCAATCTTTTATTCAGAATACAACATAGATGACATATCAGATGTTTAAACTGAGAAAATGTTTCCTTTTTAAATTTTAAATTTCATGGCAATTTCAACACATCTCAAAAAAGTTGGGGCAAGGCCATGTGTACCACTGAGTGGAATCCCCTCTTCTTTTTATAGCAGTCTGCAAACATCTGGGGACTGAGGAGACAAGGTGCTCAAGTTTAGGAATAGGAATGTCGTCGCATTCTTGTCTAATACAGGCTTCTAGTTGTCTTAGGTCTTTTTTGTCGCGTTTTCCTCTTTATGATGCGCCAAATGTTTTCTATGGGTGAAAGATCTGGACTGCAGGCTGGCCATTTCAGTACCCGGATCCTTCTCCTACGCAGCCATGAGGTTGTACTTGATGCAGTATGTGGTCTGGCATTGTCATGTTGGAAAATGCAAAGTCTTCCCTGAAAGAATCGATGTCTGGATGGGAGCAGATGTTGTTCCAGAAATTCGATATACAGTACCTTTCAGCATTGATGGTGCCTTTCCATATGTGTAAGCTGCCCGTGCCACATGCACTCATGCAACCCCATACCATCAGAGACGCAGGCTTCTGAACTGAGCGCTGTTAACAACTTGGGTTGTCCTTGTCCTCTTTAGTCCGGATGACATGGCGTCCCAGTTTCCCAAAAAGTACTTTTGATTCGTCTGACCACAAAACAGTTTTCCACTTTGCCACAGTCCATTTTAAATGAGCCTTGGCCCAGAGAAGACGCCTGCGCTTCTGGATCATGTTTAGATATGGCTTCTTTTTTGACCTATAGAGTTTTAGCCGGCAACAGCGAATGGCATGTGGATCGTGTTCACCGGCAATGTTTTCTGGAAGTATTACTGAGCGCATGTTGTGATTTCCATTACAGTAGCATTCCTGAATGTGATGCAGTGCCGTCTAAGGGCCCCAAGATCACGGCATCCAGTACGGTCTTCCGGCCTTGACCCTTACGCACTGAGATTGTTCCAGATTCTCTGAATCTTTGGATGATTTTATGCACTGTAGACTCTTTGCAATTTTTCTCTGAGAAACTCCTTTCTGATATTGCGCCAATATTTTTCACCACAGCATTGGGGGACTTGGTGATCCTCTGCTTCTTGACTTCTCAGAGACACTGCCACTCTGAGAGGCTCTTTTTATACCCAATCATGTTGCCAAGTGACCTAATAATTTGCAAATTGGTCCTCCAGCTGATTCTTATCTGTACATTTAACTTTTCTGGCCTCTTATTCCTACCTGTAACAATAAATGTTACAGTGTCTTATACCTCCCTGTAACAATAAATTAAACCAAAATCTGATTTGGTGTGCAGGATAGGATTAATAAATTAACAAATAAATAAATTAACGGAAAAGATCGGTGCTACTTAAGATTTAATCACGTACCTCGAATTATTTTGAAGTGTATAAAAGGAGACACAGTAAACGTAGACGAGATGCCTACACCTGGGGTGGAAAGTGCAGCATAAAAGGCACAGAAATAACAACTTATATCACTTAAGCACAAACTCAGCCCTTGGACAAGTCCAACTGATGTCCAACATGAGCTGACTAACAAGGGACAAAGAGTACAAGCATGCCACCTACTGGATATTTCCATTAATGTTATGATGTGTATTAAGAGAACACTAAATTACTCCATCTGTGAGGTCATGAACAGAGCTTATCACTCTCCCACATCACCACGTCCCTTCTGAACAAAGAATTTGTGTTTTCAAGGGACGACACATGTACACAAACACTCTCAGACAATTTCTCAGTGTCTCTGTAACATGGTATTTGCAAGAGAATATATATATATATATATATATATATATATATATATATATATATATATATATATATATATAGTGGAACCTTGGATTACGAGCATAACTCGTTCCAGAAGCAGGCTCGTATTCCAAAACACTCGTAAACCAAATAAGATATTCCCATAAGAAATAATGAAAACTCAAATAATTCGTTCCAAAGCCCAAAAAAAATAAATACAGAAAAATAATGAATACAATATATAAAGTAAAAAAACAAATTAACCTGCACTTTACCTTTAAAAAAAGTTAAAATAAATCCCAACAGATAAGTGTTTCCGTTTGTGCGCGCAGACTCCGTGTGTGTGTGTGTGTGTGTGTGTGGAATTAGCCCCTTCCCTCGCCTCGTCTTACACAGTAAGACTCCTCCTCCCTCCCCCCACCTTGCTTTTTAAGTTTCACTACAAACACACACACAACGGAAACACTTTTTAAACGGGAAAAAAAGAAATCTCTCTAATGACACTCGTGTGAGACTAACGGAATCACTGCTGTAAAGTAAAAAAAACAAATGAACCAGTGTGTGTGTGTGTGTCAGTGTAAAAAAACTCGGCACTCGTTAACCAAGACATGCTCGTTTTTCAAGTCAAAATGTATTAAAAATCTTTGCTCGTCTTGCGGAACACTCGTAAACCGAGTTACTCACAATCCGAGGTTCCACTGTATATATCAAATATGAATTTATAAATGATTACAAACTAAAATATAATAATGTGCTCAATGCCACAGCAATTCTTCAAATAAACTTATACAAGTGAACATGAACTCCCTTATAAATTCCCTTATCCTTATTACATTAACTCTTCACCGCCATCTTATATTCTTAGATAATGCAAATAATTACAGTATAATGTGGGGTATAATGGTCCATCGTTTTCTGTCATAGACTGCCTTCATGCTACGTACAATTTTATCACGCAAACAGGGGAAAACTAGTCAAAGAAACTTTCTGTGTGGGATATTTGAAGGAATTTGTGTGAAAAAAGCCTGCAAGCCTGTCCTCATAGATCACAAATCACTAATGAAAGTGTTAGGGAAGGAGACACAAAATGAAAGTGCTGGGTGCAATGTGGGTGTAACGTACAGTATGTAGATATACTAATTACTATTGCTGATAACCTTATTGTATGTATACAGCCAGGGCCAAAAGTATAATATAAAAAGGTCTACCAGAGTAACATCTGACAAAAGATCTAAAAACACTGAAGCAGCAGACTTTGTGAAAATATATATTTGTGTCATTGTCAAAACTTTTGGCGCCGGCTGTATGCGTATATACATCTTTTCTTATTCATATAAACATTGCTGTAGTTTCCCCTCCACACGCAGGATGTCGCTGTTCATTATTTCCGCTCTGAATTTTTTTTTTACCTACTTCCGGTTGCACGCTGTGACGCCTCTTCCTTTTCCTCAGTGCAGCGGGAGCAGTATCGGAGTCTGAAGACTTCATCTCCTGATTTAAGGAGAAACTAACGATTAAAAATGGTCAGTAAACAAAGCGAACGCACAAAATATTTTCTCTAACACCCTCCCTGACACCCCGTGTGCGTTACGGTGAAGTTTGAGCGCGGATGAGAGTATAATTTCAGTCGGATGACGTCGGATTTGATTTTAATTTCACTCGCTTGTGTTGCAGCTCGAGTTCAGAGTTTTAACAGCATGGTTGATGATACATCAATGTTTATTTAACACCCTTTACAATTTTTGTTTGTTCCCCCTCACGTTTCAAAAAGTGAACTAAATAAAAGTTGGTAGTTTGCGCACGTGCGTATTCTCTTTAAACTCAACCCGGCTCGTTTCCGGGGTGTCAGTGACGTCACCTGGCGCATGCGCGGTACAGAAGCTGCAGCTTTCTTGGAAGAATGATATTTATTAATTGTGTTTTCTTGTTTTTAGGGGTTTGTTAAGGTGGTGAAGAACAAGTCGTATTTCAAGAGGTACCAGGTGAAGTACAGAAGGAGGAGAGGTAAAGCTGTTTCTTAATGAATTTAAATGATATATATTTATTTTTTTTAAGTTTTTTCTATGTATATTATGATAGTTACAGAATTATGTGTAATAACGAATTATTGTGTTTTTTTTTTTTTTTTTTTTACACAGAGGGGAAGACGGACTACTTTGCCCGGAAACGCCTCGTAATCCAGGATAAGAACAAGTACAACACACCTAAGTACCGGATGATCGTTAGATTCTCCAACAGGGATATTGTTTGCCAGGTGACATTAGTTAACATGCAGTTACACAGTTTAAGCATTTGGAGAATTTAGTGTCAAATGATGTTGATATTAAGTCGTTCATCAATACTGTGTCTCCGTCTTCGCAGATCGCATATGCCAAAATTGAAGGCGACGCGATCGTCTGCGCTGCTTACTCTCACGAGTTGCCGAGATATGGCGTTACTGTGGGGTTGACCAACTACGCCGCTGCCTACTGCACAGGTCTGCTGATGGCACGTCGGGTAAGAGCTGTTACTGTTCACTAAGAACGAAATAAAACGCTGCATCCCGGTGTTAAAAGAAAATAATAATTGATTCTTTAATATGATGTGGACCTCGAGTTACCGCTCCACAGCACGTCCTGAAGTGTTCTATTGCTTTAATAAAAGATCCTCCTCTGCTTGTTTTAATTGTTAACGAAATTTACATTACGATCACAGCGTCTTATTTATTTTAATTATTGTTTCTTGCTTATTTTTGAAAGGCGTTTAAAAGCAGCCTCTAACCGACCACTTACGTTGTTGCTGTTCCTCTGCAGCTGCTGAATAAGTTTGGTCTGGATAAGGTGTACGAGGGCCAGGTGGAGGTGACCGGTGAGGAGTTTAATGTGGAGAGCATCGATGGCCAGCCGGGAGCATTTACCTGCTACCTGGACGCCGGTCTGGCCAGAACCACCACCGGAAATAAAGTATTTGGAGCGCTGAAAGGAGCAGTGGATGGAGGACTGTCCATCCCACACAGGTCAGGATACGAGGGTCGTAACATACAAGGTTATGGGTTTTTTAAATGACATCACACTGGGGCAAAGATGAAAGATGACTTGGAGAGCGAAAGCTGGCCGAGAGGGTGAACACTGAGGTACTAGGCGAAAGCTGATCTCAAGCGAAAGCTCGAGATCAAGAGTGAAAGCTGCCCATTGGGGCAAAGGCTGACACATTTGGTAAAAGCTGACTGAGAGAGCAAAGCTTACATATTGAGTAAGAGTCTACTTAATGCACAAATGCTGACCATCTGAGTGAAGGTACAGCCAGGAACTGACCCCGAGTTGACCTAGTGTTGAAGCGCGAAAGCTGACTTGGCCAGTGTATCCCAAACTAGAACGTCAAAATTAACTTGAGTGAATGAAAGTGATTAACTGAGTGACCCAAATGTGACTTTGCAAGCAAAACCATAACTTGGCCAGCGAGAGATGACCTGGAGCACAAACGCAACTGAGAATTAAATATAGTCATGTGACCAACAAACACGTGCTACAAATTGAGCAAATTGAAGTTTGACCTGGAGAGTAAAACCGGACATAGGGCCGAAATCCGAAAGGCTAGCCTAAGTGTTGCACACCAGCGTTTTACACACAACAGGAAAGGATGAAATGTTTGTGTCTGTGTCGCTCACGCCTCCTCTCTGTGGTTCTCAGCACTAAGCGGTTCCCGGGCTACGACACGGAGAGCAAAGAGTTCAACGCTGAGGTTCACAGGAGGCACATCCTGGGTCTGAACGTGTCAGAGTACATGAGCAGCCTGATGGAGGAGGACGAGGAGGCGTACAAGAAACAGTTCTCCCGTTTCATCAAGAACGGCGTCACACCCGAATCGGTAAGAAGAGTTTAAACACACACACACACACACACGGCTTCTTGATGATGATCCTCACTGCACTGAGCAGATGGAGTTGATCCTTCGTTCTGTAATGCAGCGATTTCAAGACGGGACTGAAAGGAGCCACACACACACACACACACACACACCTGAAAAACGTCACTTGCTTGCAAGTTTATTTTTAAAGCCAGCTTTATTTTTTAAAACGAAATATTGTTTCTTAAAACTGTTAAAGCTTTCCGTCTCTTCTTTAAGAGACTTTTTGCTTCGCTTTATTAAGGCGTTTTATCGGCTATTGCTAACACTGCTACGGAATCTCCACGCTGACTGATGATGTCAGTGAGGCAAAGTCAATTCCCATCTGCCTGTTCTCATTCAAGCCACATGACCACATCAGATATATATCTGATCTGAGACAACATATGAAAGTAAATGTGGTCCCATAAGAAGTATGTATTATAACGAGCCCTAGTCACATGACTGTGACCAGTCTTTCAGAAATGTTCTGCAAAATATATTTACTTGTTTCAATTTTGGCATGTTTACGTATTTTGTGGGATTTGTCATGTCAAGCAGATGCTTCAAATAAATCCACATTTAAGCAATTCGGTCTTAATTATACTTCCCCCTCATTTCTTTGAGCTGGAGGCGACTCCATCGTTATTTAGGGTCGGGCAATACGACTACAGTCACTATTGTAATAAATGATAGTGCAACCTATATCTGTCCTGAGAGAGTTTTAATGTAAAAAAAAATCTAGATTTTAGAATTATATTTTAGAATGGTAAACATTTATATCCTCCATTGTATAATGTCCAATATTTACCTTTTTATAGGTGATGTTTAGTGTTTTATTAAGCACTTGTGTTACAAACTTTACAGACGATTAGATCACTTTACTCCATGCCAGGGCCGAGCGATCGTGTGTAAAATGTTCTGGTTCCATGAGGAAGTAAAACTTGAAAAGGAAAATTCTAATACTGCTGATATATTTTACAGCTAAATCTACATGACATTAAAACATAACATATAACCGTTAAGGGGTTTTTTTTCTTCTTCTTCTTCTTTTTAATCTTCCCTAATTAACAATTTGTTTATAATTAACGGTTGACATTATTCTAAATAAAATGCATGTTCAAGGATCTAATAAAACAAAACACATTCTCAGCAGCACTGTGTATAAAACAAAAAAGTGCATTATATTGTTCTTGTTAATTACAGACTTTATCATGCGTGTGGAGGAGTGTGTGTGTGTGTGTGTGTTCCTGTAACGGTGTATGCGTTTGTTGCAGGTGGAGGAGATGTACAAGAAGGCTCATGCTGCTATTCGTGAGAATCCGGCACACGAGAAGAAGCCCAAGAAGGAAGTGAAGAAGAAGAGGTGAGTTGTGGAGCTTATCAGGCTGTTTGATGTAACGTTTCATTCTCATGGCGCTCTCGCACCTCTGTGAGGACGAGTCAATAGCGATCGGCAGTGAGATGATACCGGAATGTTCTGTGTCTCAGGTGGAACCGTGCGAAACTGACTCTGCACCAGAGGAAGGACCGCGTCGCCCAGAAGAAGGCCAGCTACCTGCGCGCTCAGGCGGCCGCCGCAGAGGACGACGATTAAACGCGCTGACCTTCTCACGCTGCTCCAAAGAAATCATGTGCACCTTTCTCCAAATAAAGGATTTGGGAAAAGTCTCACCGTGTCCTGTTTCGATTTTCACACATCAAGATTACATCCGGAGTTTTCACTTGGATAATGTGGTGGAAGCTTCCGGAATAAATGTAGAGAATAATTAGACGGAATAAACTGCTTAAAAAAAAAAAAAAAAAAGTGAAGGGAGCAAACCTGTCGTTTATAATGTTCAAGTCAAACCGGGACAACGCGTTCCCTTCAAGTTCAAAATAATAGATATTATATTAAGTCTGTGCAGTTTGGGGGATTTTATTTTATAGTTAGGAAGTTTTGATGCGTCAAAAAAACCTTTAGTACGCTTAAGTTTTTCAGAACAATATTTTTTTTTCATATTTTATTAATGCTAGGTTTTTTTTTAACAAAATTAGTATTTTTCATTTATGCTAGAGAGACATCTAGGAAATGAGACTTGATCAGAAAAATATTTATCCTTTTATTATATCGATATTTATACTCAAGTGAGATGAATAAAAAATTTTTTTTGGACAAAATGAATATTTGTGCTAAAAATTTTTCAAAATATGTGTTCTAGTAGAGAGATATCTCGGGAGATGAGACTAAATCAGTAAAACGATATTTCTTTTTATTTTGGGTATATACACACACCCAAGTAGTGTGGGAGGCTGTGGAATATTTAAAAGGATTTATTTATCTAGTTCAATTACGATATTTTTAAAAGAGATCAAAGACAGTTAAATGTTTATTTAAAACACCAGATGCGACCAAAAATACTTTAATGTGCAAAGTCATGCAGTTATACTTTCTTTTTAAAATAGAATTCTTGTTTAGTTTTTCATTCGTAGCCAGCGGTGGTGTGATGATCCGTGTCACGTCATGGCACAGGACAGGAGAAAAAAAACAAAAAAACAAAGGGTCTAATTGAGTCCGGTTCTAAAACCTGAATAAGATCAGACCGTGTGTGTGTGTGTGTCTTCACTCCAGCATGATGTGAGGAGGGAAAAAAAAAAAAAAAAGATCAGCACTGTATTTCTCCTCTCGGGTGAAACACCAGTCATCGAGTCTAACGTAGCGTGCGGTACCAGAAGCCAGGATCTCAATGAGTGTCTTTAAAAAGAAAAAAAAGTGTGACTTTTAAAGAGATGATCACAGTTTTGTGCTAATCACTGCTCTGTAACACTTCTGTATTGAAATGATTTGAACGGGTGTGTGGCGGATGCTCACAAGAGGGCGCTGTTACAATGCCGGTCTATGGGAGTTAGCTCCTCCAGTGTCCAAGGACGCCATTAGGAAAGTTATGCGATGTAGTGGTTCAAATTTCATTACATTGTTATTATTATTCATTATAATTAAATTTAATGCGAGTGTGCTGTCGTGCCGTGTCTTTCCCGTAACCGCTTTCTCCCCGTAAACACTCGTGTCTACTTTGTCCTTCGTGTGTCCTCCAGCATTTGTTTTTACTTCACATCTTCTAAGTAACGGAAGCGAAAATGTTAGACGATGTACCGTCACTGTTTAAACTCTCCTGCTGTCTGGTAGGTGGGTGCCAAAACTTACAGCAAACGTTAGATCGTGTCGACCGGGCCGCTGCTGAGAAAACGTTCGTATCTTATGAACTTACTGAGGTGTTGTCTTTTCGAAGAAAAAAATTTTTTTTAAACCGTCTTGGATGCAGTGATGCGTCTTGATTTGAGGAGTCCGAGTGGGCGGAGCTGAGATCCATTTTAAATAGGAGGGGGCGGGGTTAATCTCCAGGCCGGAATAGTAGTGAATATTAAAAGTTAAATGAAATGCAAATTCATTCAAATGAAAACAAGCAATGTTGGCTTGCGTTATGAATTAAAGTCGTATCGTTGTTAGAAACGTAATAAAAAAAAATATTAATGTTACAAACGGCACCCTTTTGTCTAGTTCAAAGAAGGAGAGTTCAAAGAGTGACATGAAATCATTACGTCAGCATGTTGAATGTGAAACACGACCACACACACACACACGGCAGTACCATGGCGAGCTCAGTGTGTGTGTGTGTGGTGTTACGAGTCGTTGGTGTGCGAGATCTTTTTCCACAGCAGCATCTTCAGGTTGTTGAGGATGAGCGAGTGCTCTATCTGCATCTGCTCTCCAGATCCCGTGAGCTCCTTGCAGACGTTCAGCTGCCGCTCCAGCTCGTCCCGCAGGCTCGCCGGCGCCCCCTGCAGCAGAAAGTCCTCCAGGCCGTTGCAGGCCCGCGCCAGGTTGGTCCGGCTCGGCTCGGCGGCGCAGCGTCGCTCGTCCCTGCGGCACGCCGCCCTGCAGTCGCCGCTGTACACGCAGTCGGAGTCGTCCTGACACGGGCGGGCTCGCATGACGCGTCTGAAGGCCTCCTCGGGCACGACGTGTCGCCCGTCTAAGAGACGCAGCTCGTAGCGCTCGGTGTATCCGAAGCTTCCCGGCTTCATGTCGCACAGCAGGAAGGAGCCGAACATCCCGTGGAAAACGTCCTCCACCAGCTCCAGCAGCCCGACGGAGATCTTGGCCTTGCGCGGCCACGACGTAGAAAAGAAGTGATCCAGGCCGCGCCCGAGCACCGCCGTGATCCAGGGTTCGAGCGCCGGCGACAGGTTGAGGCCGTACAGCGGCGTGTACGCGACCCGCTCCACCACGTACAGGTCGCCGCAGAAACCCAGCAGCTTGGGGGTGTGACTGCGTCCCTGCAGGACCACGCTGAGCAGAACCTCGTCCAGCTGCAGGAGAGCCCACGCTGACCGGGCCTCCGGGAGAGACACGCGCCCGTCGTTATTAGCGTCCGCAAACGACAGGACCAGCGAGACCAAACTGGTGAGATCAGCCTGCTCGCCAACCTTCGCCTAGATATCAGAACAACAAAAGGGGAAATGGACATGAGGGATCGTTACGCACCCACCACCTAACCTTAGATCTCCCTCATCGTCACCGATGTTTCAGGGTGCGTCTACTGTACGCTTGTGAGTGTGTCGTAGGGACGGGAATCTCCAGGGACCAACCGATACGATATCACCGCGAGCGAGATTGTGTGTGTGTGTGTGGCGATTTTATAAATATACGGGATTCTATTTTTGATTTTGTTACAGTTCCAAACAAAGTTTGCGACTAATTCGCTCTTGCCACACGGAACGCTGTGCTGCCTGCTGATCTGCGAACAGTTTAGAGCACCACCTGCAGGATGGCAGAGGAACTGCAACATTTTTATGACCTCAAATGCTAATGTAGATTTATAAAAATTATTTTGGATATAGTGGACAGGAAGTTGTCACACAAAAGAATCATCAAACTTGACTCCGTCTCTAGTGTTTGGATGTAGAAAAAAAAAAAAAAAGACAACATTAAACCAACCTTTCACGAGTCTAAACGCCGGTGAGGTTTGATTGACGTCCTGCGGTCGAGTCGATTCAGAGTTAAATCAATTTCTCGTTCAGGTTCTGAAACTCCAGCGTTATTCCCGTTCTAACAGTGTATGTAAGTATGCTCTCTTTAGAGATGTTCATAATGTCTGGGTCAAAAAGCTAGACCCTGGAAAAAATATTAAAGAAGTAAAATGTTTCTCATGATCTGACTTCTAATAAACGGAAGGATGTTGCTTCATCTACTTTTTCATTTCTTCTTCTTCCTCGTTGTTTAACGGTGGTTGGAATTCAAGTTACGTATCGTCTCTACATGTTCCCTCTTAACCTGAAATGCTTCCCTCCCTGATCAGTGATCTCTCCCTAGTTCTCCCAGCTCTGACATCACGTCTAGCCGCTCCTGCTAGACGACTTATAATGGCGTGGCGTGGCGGTCCCGTGGGCAGCCGTACCTTGACGTGACCGTACACCATCTCTCTGAACTTCTCCACCGACGTTCCTCTGGTGGGTTTGTCGAAAAGCGCCGGCTCCTTCCTCGGCTCCGGCTCTTCTCCCAGCTCGTAGTGCAGCACGTCGCCCGGGTGGCACTTGATCACCGCGTCCACGTCGCCCCAGCTCGCCGTGTATACCTGACACGTGGAGAGGAACTTCACGTCAACTCCTTATCTTATCCTAAATATCATCTTAGAGTTTTGTAGAACAAAAAAAAAAAAAAGTCTAAAATATCACCTTGCGATAAGAGCAGCTTGTTTTTAAGAGGTGGGTGCAAAA
This sequence comes from Clarias fuscus, assembly GCA_030347435.1. Lineage (NCBI taxonomy): Eukaryota > Metazoa > Chordata > Actinopteri > Siluriformes > Clariidae > Clarias > Clarias fuscus. The sequence goes on from CM059231.1 coordinate 12,402,669, forward strand.
GTTTGTACGCCCTTCTTACTATCACCCAGCGCAAAAAAAAAACAAAAAAACACGCATGCTGCTTAAGTACGTAACTGTTGAGACTTAAACCACATTTTACCTCATTTCATTCATTAAAAAATATATATATATATAAAAATCCATTTCCGAATGTATAATAAACATTACATAGTAAACTGATGGGGATACAAACTTTTGAGCAGGCCACTACCAAGTATGACTCGATTTGTGTAATATTCATGCAGTTCCGATTGAGGAACAATAAACAGGCGTCGAATCCTGACACGCACACTGAAAAAGAGAAGGGGCACAAACTTTTTGCACCCTGTACTCGGCGGTGGCGGCGTTCTCGAGCGCTCACCTGAGTGCTGGGTTTGCTGGAGAGACACCTCCTGAAGTACAGCGAGGCTTTCTCACACAGCCTGCTGCAGGCCACGCCCTCGATCACTCCCGCGCGGTACTTATCACACTGAGGGAACAGAGACGCGGGTTAGCGACGACACGGCGCCATTGAGTTCAGTGTTTTGTTCATTGAAAAACATCACGGCGTCATGCTTTAATGGAGGCTCGAGGAAACGAGGCGAGTTCTCCCTCAGCTGTACAGTGCACGGCTTCCTCGTCCCGCTCCAACACTGGCGACTCCTTCCGGAAATGTTCTTGTCGTGTTTCATCGCCTTCTGGCCAATCAGCTTCTTGTTTTTAATGATTGAATAAAATAAAATGTTTTTTTTTTTTGTGTGTGTGTGTGTGAGAGAGAGAGAGTGTTAAACAGAAGTGCAGACTCACGATGGTGGTGTAACACTCGTGCGCTCTGCACAGCTCTGTGTAGGACGAGTACTGCACGTACACCACCCAGCTCCCCACAAACACCGCCAGCCAGGTGAGGAACAGGTACTTCACCCGCACGTACGACAGACCAGCCTGCACACACACACACACACACACACACACACACACACACACATAGAGCTTAGGTTTCCTCTTTACTTGATTTGGTTTATAGAAGACTCTAGACGTGTCCACTGGTGAGAGTGGAAACCAGTACTGAGTAAAACAACCAGGAGGACGGTGATAGGAATGAATCATTCATTTTAAAACCATCATTGACTGATTCATTCATTCACTCATTTGTTGAACTTGTTGCATTAAAAAGAAACCAGAAAACCTGGAGTTTGAAAACGAACTTTTATTGAACGTCTACATAAAGTGAAATATTTAACGTTTTGCTTGGTAAACTGCTAAACCGATTACATCCAGGTCCAAAACACTGCCATGTCGTGCTGTTAGAGGAAAAAACAAAAAGCAACGAGTGCGTGGTGTGATGAAGTGGAGGTGATGCCGCCACCCTGAAATTTTGATTATGTGATGATAAAATTATTATTTGATTATTTTTCTATAACAGCATGATGCAGGTTTTTTTTTTTTATTATTCCTTTTACACCATCGCAACTTTCCACCGGCTGCAGTTTATTATCCATTACATGCTGATATTATCTACTTCAGAAGGCGTTTATTAACTAATGAATTAGTTTTAATAACAGCAGCGATCTCATTATTATTCTTATTATTATTCTTATTATTATTGATTTTTAAAACATGCAATGAATGGAGTTAAATCTTTATTATAATATAGGAATACATGTAAAAAAATAAAATAAAAAAAACATATATTTGTAGATTATACACAAAATCGTAACAATCTGATTCTATTTTTTTTTTTCAATCACAGCAATTAAAACCTTAAAATAAATAACTTGTTAATACGTTCTCCTGATTGGCCGGTGCTCACGATCGTCCCCGTGTCCCTTTACCTCGTTAAACCCCAGACGGACGTCCAACCCTACATCTGTGCGTCACAGAAATGCACTACACTATCATTTCCCCGGCAGTGATTTTACGAGACGAGTTATTTTTGACTACACGTGTTTTTCCCCTCTTTCTGAGCGTAGACGTTTCGGTGGTTTGGTTTCCCGATGCAGCCACAGGCATCCAGACGACCGTAGACGACCCGACACGCCGGGAGACCGGCTGTAAAGACACTTATATACGCAGACTAATAACCCAGATTTTTTTTAAAACTCAGAACAGAGAATAATCACCGATCTAATCAGGACACGTGTGATTCGGTACTGTGATGAATTTCAACTACACTTTTCCAGAAAAGGATTTGATCAGTCGAGAAATGTCCGGCGTCTGAACGGGCTTTGGTGTTTCAGATTTTCCAACCAAGTTACAAGCCTAGCGTTGCTAACATATATAAATTGCAACGCTAGCCTCGTAACTTGAGTGGAAAATCAAAAAACACCAAAGCACGTTTATACACAATGGTTTTGAACTGTGCAACCTGCATTTTAAAACAACTAATGATGTCAAAATTCTGATCTGACATAAAACTCCGCCTTCATACTATAGGCCACGCCAGAGGCTTCCGAGTGGTGCGTCAGAAACGCATTTTTATGGTGGTAGATTATCAGAAATTTGGGGTTTTAAACACCTCCAATTTGCCTTTTTCTCCAAACTCTGTCTCAAACCCACTCACTACACACACCAGTCTCACAACTCCGTAAGCGCTAATTACTTGCGGCCACTCAACCCGCGCGCTCACCGTCAAGCGATTACACGAAATGAATATAATAAAGAGAGTAGAAATAGATTTTATTATTCTTAGTTAAATCTATGTACACTAAAAATATACAAATATACAATAAGAAAATAAGAAAACCTGAGTGTAATATAGAAAAAAAAATTTTTATTTGTGTAGCGCTTTTAACAACGGTCATTGTCGCAAAGTAGCTTTACACAATCAAAAGAAAATTATGGAAATTTGGCATTCACCTTTGATTTCACATGAAAAGACAAACCGAAAAGTGTATTACTCTAAAATGCTAAATTGTTAAGGTATTGCAACATGAATTTGACATGGTTACGGACACTACAGATTTGCCGATTGTTATTTTTAACTTTTCTATATATATATATGTGTGTAAAATGTCTGTGCATTTAAAAAAAAGTTTCAGAATGTTTATGGTTAATCCACAGCTGGAAATAAAGTTGATTCAAATATATTTTTGCTGATAATAATTGCGCAGTGATTTATCATTTTAAAAACGCCCTTCAAGAGTTTAGGCTCAAAATAAAAAGTACAGTAATAATAACCATTAGTATTACTGTTATTATTATCATCATCATCACCATTTTCAATATAATCATTAGTAGTAAAATGTAGTGATATAACTCATCTATGTATGCATCAATGCTACAAAAATGTATATAGATATATATTTTTTTTTTTGGTAACATGAATCGTGATCATGGACGTGATTTCAATTATGACTCGAGATTGAATGCAGTCAAGATCACTAACTTGACCGTGACAAAATATAAAGTATGAAATGTGATGTGCTGCATTAGGGAGGGTGTGTCATTTAGAGTCTGGTTTTATTTAGAAAGCTTAAAATCATCAGTAATATATAGTTTGGCAAATCTGGAACGGTGTGCATTTGAATGGCAATCTTTTCCTAATTTGTGCACGAGTTAAACTGCATGCAAGAATGATCAAAACAACACTTGACATGCTTCTGCACGCATTAAAAACAACAATCGAATCCTTATGCATGTAGAAAATCTATGCATTAAAATAAGTGAAAGGAGATCAGAGGAAAGGAGATACTCACATGAAAGAGGTGGGACTTGGTGATCCAGTGCCGTGCGAACAGACCTCTCGCCATAGCAGAAACAGATCATTTCAAACCTCTGATCGACCTGCAAAACAAAAACACACAACAGGAATCACACTGACTCTCTCACACACACTCACTGCTCACAGAGTTACTCTGACTGATACACGAATCCTCAGTGAGATCGTTTCTGTTTTATGGTTGCAAGTCGTGTCCTAAAGCCTCAATAATGACCTGGATCTCGTTCGACTCCTATGAAAATCCCTCAGGCTTCATGATCACCCTGTGGTGCATTCAACTGCTCCAGGCTCAACCCCTCATTTCCGGGTTGGGATGGTGCAATAGGATTTTACGTCATATCGCGCTTGAAGCCGGCAGCAAACAAGCTACGATACGTGAGGCAAAACTATACATCTCTTTCAAAATGATCAACACAGCAGGAATATAATGACAAACATTGTTGTGTTATATGAATATTAATACGATTATTGATAATTATATGTACAGCGTATATATGTAAAGCGTAAAAATAATTACTTTTAGAGTCGTAGGTGATTTGTTTTACGACATTTTGCGCTTAAAGTCGGCAACAAACAAGACTGTTTTTCCACACCAAGGCTGCGTTCCATTCCGAAGTGTACTTCACAGGGTGCTCCCTACTCCCTGCTCCGTTTGTAGGGAATGTCTGTGAAGGGTACTAGACAAAACGTAACCGTTCGGAACACATTGCGAAGTCACCACCGCTGACGTCGCTTCCACCGTGCGTTACCATGGTAACAAGAGCACCTCGGATACCTGTAGCTGCTGCTGTGGAAATTTCACACTACTCACATTGAATATTTAATATTTATTGAAACAAAAACTGATACCATTATAAAGCATACATGTATAAGTTGTAAATAAAATATTGATTAATAATAATAATGATTCAAGATTTTTTTTTGTACTTTCCTATATAACACTAAGTATTTCATGATTCAATTAAAATTAAAATTGTTGTGTCCTTTTAATAAGATGTCGTCCTCGATAATAATGATAATAAATATATAAATCCTTTTCGAGCTCCATTTTTTTTTTCACCCTCCAGCGAGACGCAATGACTCTTGGGAATTGTTTCATTCTTTTTTCCGGTGACGTGATTTCCGGTTTACCTGTTGCTCACTCGTTCCCTACACAGTTTGCAGTTCCCTTTGAACTGAACATTTTCGCTCCCTGCGGTTTGGAATCACACTTAACACGGCTGACCACCCTGTGTAGTGCACTTCGCAGGGTACTTCACACCTCAAGAGTACAGAAAGATGATCCTGTGTTGTAGTATGGATTTTTATTATTTTTTTTAAATCCACTTTCTTTCTGTAAAACTAAGGATTAATTAAGTAATGTAGATTCCAGGGTGACATTTTAATGAAAATTTGTCTTTAGAAATTCCCCTCTTTTCTGCACTAATTCACTTGGCCACCAAAAAATCCCCTCATGTTTGCATGTCATGTTTCATCTTTAATGTTCCTGTCAAAAGAATGAAAAAAAAAAAAAATTTTAAATAGGAAATAAAATCCAAATCTTTTTTTAATGCTGTTGCCATCAAAACCTCGGCGACCCCCGTCTGTCTGCTCATGAGTGAAAAAAATTTAAGGAACTACAAACCACCAATATATATAAATAAAAGAGAGGTTTTGTCTGTACATTGCTCAGAACTCGCTGTTTCAATGATATGTTTGCGTTTCATACATTGGAGGTCCAGGAAAAAAAAAAAAAAAAAAAACTGTCTCAGAAAAATGTATGTCTGTATATTTTGTCTGTCCGACCAGTCAAACTGTGGGCTCGTCTTAAATCGACCAGTGGACAGGGTTTGATGAAACCAATCCGAACGTTACTGAACAGGGAGTGTATCTGTCTGACGACGAAAGAAGTACAACTTAGTGTAAACAAGGCGTCAGATACTCAAATTTTCAAAGTTAGACAGAGACTGAAAAACCACCCATCTGTTGTAGGGAGGTAATCACAGACAGGGTGGTGTGATAAAGCAGAGTTACAGTTAGCACCCCAGCGTCGATGAGTTTCCTGTACTGAAACCACAAAGAGACGGCCCACCTGCTTCACGACTAAAGTGTTAAATGTAAATGTAAATCTTTTACACTAACACATCAAAACCTCCAGATGTTTGTAACTCTTTTCATTAAACCATTTAACATCTATTTCTCCTAAAATACTTTTAAAAAACAAGCATTTAAAAGGCCTATATGAAAGTATATACAGTATATTTCATATGTCAGTCCATCTGAAGAACTGGGACAAAACGAAAAAAAAAAAAGCTTAATTATTTTTTTTTTTTTACAAATTTTAACATATTGTATATTGATGATCAGTGAGGTGTGAGTCATCAAACCCTGGTTTGGAATAACCTCCCAGATGTAAATTTTTTGTACAAATAACAATCAATCATGACAGGACTTTTGGCAACACTATCACACATTAAAATCTATATTTAAATTCTATTTATTTTCTTGAAAACATAGTTTATTAATTGTCTAATAACCAAGTGTTTTTTTGTAAGTGACATATAATAATTTCAAAAGTAAAGCACCTTTAAATAGCATTTAATTACGATAAAAACTGGCAAAAGTTATTTTTAAAAAAAATCTATCCTTGATTTTTACCTAAATATACAGATTTTAGGTTTGAACTGCATTTACAGTTTCAGGACAGAAATCGCTACTAACCAACCTCTTTGTACCCAAGTCTACGTGAGTGAACAGTTGGTAGCCTCAACAAAGTAGACTTTATGCTAATTAAAATTAATTTCCTTTTGTACAATTGCAGTTGTGACCATATAAACATTATAGAATGGGTTTATTTACAGTCTGACGATCTGGTATCACCCAAATGAGGATGGGTCCTCTCAAACTTTCTTCCTCAGGTCATCTCGGGGAGTCCGTTCTTTACCACCATCGCCTCATTTTTTTCATATGTGAATTATTTGAATATATTTTGGAAATTTTATTCCTGTAAAGTTGCTATGTGGCATTTAGAACTGTCTTCATTTGCTTATCAAGTACAGGGTGAGCGTAAAGTCCTTCCCAGATTTTAAACATATATTATACAAAGCCTCGCCAAAGTACAAACCTATGATTTATTTCAAATTTGTGTATAAACACACTCACCATCCATGTTAATAGGACTTTTCCCAGTTCTGATGTTTGGTGTAAAGAATAACTGAACCTCGTCTTTTGTACCTGCATGAACGAGCAGGTGTTCCTAATAAAGTGGAGGGCGGGTGGATAACCAGAATCATTTAAATGGTTTAAGTTATGCTATAATTTATATTGAGATTTTGTGGAATTTGTATTCGAAATTTTGATTTCCTACTACTACTACATCCCCTGCTCTTACTTTTCACCACTAGGGGTCAGTATACAGTTTAGTGACGTTTGGTTGTGAAGTAATAGTACGGAGTATTGAAAATGACGTCATAGTCATACAGCACAGTGCATGCCAGCCATCAGTCTTTAACTAAACCTTACAAAAAAACAGAAAATATTTAATTTCTTTTTTGTTTTTGAAGGATAAAGTATACAGTAGTCCATTTGCAGGCTTTAGAAAGTGTTGCATATCTAATAAGCATCTTATTAAGTAAATTTACAGCAGTGTAATATCTTTTCGCTTTCCCGCCAGCACAACGCGTTTGTTTAGCTAGCGTCAGCTTAGTTTGCTTTGTCCTGTCATCGCAGCGACCATGGACAACAACAATCTGGAATCAGGGACTTATGAAGGTAGCATCTTTGGTGGTGGAGCCCCTAGGTATTCTGGAGTACCGCTGACTGGAGTGAACCCGATCTCACCCTACCTCAACATAGACCCTCGCTTCTTTATTCAGGATACGGATGAATTCATATCGCTTAATGGAGCAAATCAAACGCGTGGCCGCTTAGCGCTAGGCTTCTTCACCATTGGAGGATCCTACATGACTGGAGCTGCCTTTGGATCTCTGAGCGGGCTTCATCAGGGCCTGAAAGAGACCAGAGTTATGCCATGGAGAAAACCCAGAAATGTACAAATTGTAAACATGATAAGACGGCAGGGGGCATCATGGGGTAACGCGTTAGGATCGATAGCTCTGTTATATAGCCTGTTTGGTGTCGCTATAGAAAAAGCCAGAGGAGCAGAAGATGCCATTAACACAGTAGCTGCTGGAACGTTAACAGGGATGATGGTTAAATCCACAGGTGGACTAAAAAGTGCTGCCAGAGGAGGCGTTATTGGACTGGCCATGTCAGGATTATACACCCTCTACAACAGCTGGGGATCACCGTAAAGACACGGCTCTGAAACATTATCACAGAGGACCCTGAAACCAAACCGTGGACTCCGGGTACCAGTTATAGACGGCGACAGAATGGCCAAAAGTTTACGATCCATGGACACCCGTATTTTTTGTGGGCCTTATTATAAGAATGTAGTATGTTGTGTGATATGTATAACCAAAGATCAGAATTCAGCCAGGTTCAGTGTAGTATTTGAATTGTTCTAGAATGTAAAAAACAAAACCCAAAAAAAAACCTGTGTGCAAACTTTTGACTGATATTGTGTGTGTGTAGGTACTACATCTACTACTACTACTACTACTACTACTAATAAGTCACATAAAAACACTCAGTCATTCACTCATCATCTATACCGGGTTGGGGGGATTTAAGGCACGAAGCAGCCTGGAATGGATGCCAATCATTTGCAGGTGACACATACATACATACATACACACACACCCGCACACTTATTCACACACGACAGGCAATTTGGCAATGTAATTCCCAATCTGAATGTCTTTGGACTGTGGGAGGAAACCAGAATACCCGGAGGCAACCCATCAAATCATGCAAACTCCATGCATAAATAGGCGGAAATCAAAACCCCAGACACTGGTGGTGCAAAGGGACAGCCCTAACCACTAAGCCACCGTGCTGCAATCATGTTAATACAACAAGTAAGAGTACACACACATTTCAAATCCAAGTAGACTTGATTTATCAGATTATTCAGAGTTGGAACGTGATAAGAGTCACACGCAGATTTTTCTCTGTACCCGTTTAAAGCGCTTGAATCTATAGAGCATAGAGCACTTCCCAAACGTTTGGCCAAGTTACATTTGAGAGCATTTTCAGTAGGGCAAAATACATATATATGGAAAATAACAAGTCACCAGTAAATGATGGCATTACATAATTAAAATGAAATAAATGGAAACTGAATGAGCTGTCCCGTGTCGATCCAAAATGGCAAATTTCATAGAGAGTGATGTTCCTGTAGGTGCAGATTGTGTCTTCTGAATATCTTTCCCGAAAGAACAAACTGGGTGGATGGCAACAAGACAAGACTCATTAAGACACAAGGACGTTCAAGGACCACAAATGACCAGGGAATTTCTACACACTTGATGCAATGTATAACCATAAAAAAAAAAAAGTATAAACATCTCGATTCTCTCTCTCTCTCTCTCTTTTTTTTTTGTTAATAAAATAAATATAAATAAATAAATAAATATAGGAAAACATTTCTGCTTTATCATAGATCGGAGCAGCTGAACAAAGATACGTTTACTTGGCGCGACCAGCTCTTACTCGCCCCGCATGACGCGTGTGGAAGGATTGGCGCGTGCTCGGGCGCGTGCTCGGGCCGGATGATGGGCGCGAGGGTTGTCCGCGTGCCCCGAGTCCGGGTTCGATTGACAGCTGCGTCTCCATGGACGCGCAACACATCACGGAAAGACACTCATCGCGTCGCCTCTACACCGTCTGTCTGGATGCGGACACGCGCCGCGGGAGCGCGCGCGAGCGGTGAAGCCCTTCTCCGGGTTCCACGTGAGTCTCCCGAGTCGCAGGCTCGTGAGATCAGACGAGATTAAATGTGACAGCGATCGCCTTTGATCTCTTCTTTTATAAAGTTGTTTGCGCATGCGCCAGTGACAGAGCACGTTAAGGGCTACAATTGTAAAAGTTTAGACTTGCTCCAAAAAACAAAAACACAAAAAAAAGGGGGGGGGGGGGGGAAGGAATAATATCCGAATATATAAAACACTCATTTTTTTTTTTTTTTAATGGAATGTATTTAGAAAGTTTTCGCGCGCGCGTGAGTGAGTGAGTGAGTGTGTGTGTGTGTGTACGCTTTGTGGCGTTAGATTATCCGACTTGATTATTACGTGTTATCCCCAAGTGTGTCAAAGAGCGTCATGCCAAGCTTGACCTCTCACTCAGTCTAAAATAGCGTGTGAACGTGAACACACAACATTGATATAGATATCGATATCGATGTATGTAAATGTTGTCTATATGTCCATTCAGTAGAAGGTGGTGATGAGTAAGTTAGTGGTGTGTGCGGCCGGGGCTGTAGCTCTGGCAGCTGGACTTTACGCCCGTCAACGTGGACATGAAGTGCTAGGAACCAATGAAAAATCTGATCATAAAGGTAGAATTTATTTATTTATTTATTTAGTCATGAGGGCCTGGCTGGTCCTGGTCCTGAGGTCAGCAGGTATTGTTAAATTGGATTTATTCCTCTTAGTTCTTCAGGCCCAATGTTTGCACTCACGGTAGATCCAGACCTTTTTTTTTACGCTAGACTGTAGAACAGATGTCAGTCAAGGGTGGGGCTGCGGGATGAAATGCCCCACTAATCAGCATCCTTAGGAATATGCATCGTCTAAGGAATGGGATGAAGGAGGAGCATCATGAGATAAAGGAGCAGACGAATGATGAGATGGAGGAGGAGGAGCAAGACGAGATAAAACAGCATCATGATAAGCTGGATGATCTCACCTAATGCACGAGTTAAAGTATCAGAAGTATTGCACTTAGAAGTAGTTGTAGTAGCTGACATTAGAGTAATCCTCTGTAAATTACTGTCCGATTCAGCAGCAGTGCTGTAAATAATGATACTACGTACAATATTTGATGTTTTCAGCATTACATGCCAAGGATTGCCTTTGATTAGATTTGTGTGAAATTCCTCTGGCTCATGCTTTCTTACATGATGTTTTTGCTTTCGCATTTAAACCCAGTACAGGAAGGCGCTTCAGGTTTTCCACAATCTTCTGATAGAAAACAGGACATGCAGGTGGACAGGCTCAGCCCTGAGGTACTTATTAAACCTCAATCACTTTCACTTATTAGCTAGCCGTTAGCTGGCGTTAGAGTTTGCACTAGATTACAGACCGGGGAAATATCTAACACTTGGGTACGTTTTACTGTATGTCTTGGGTCATTATCCATCTGCAATATGAAGCAACGTCCTATCAGTTGCAGCATTTGGCTGAATCTGCTTTTTTTTTTAGCCATTTGTTCCAAAATGTATGTATGGAAATGGCTGTAATTCCTAAACGGTTAATGCACACTTTTGGCAAACGTCTTGAAATAAAGCTGAAAGTCTCACTCAAACCCTGAGCGTTTCATTTCAAATTCATTATAGTGGTGTACAGAGACTGAAGGCCCAAAAAAACATATTGTTCCAAAACTGATGGACCTGACTGTATGTGAACCGCGGACATCTGTGTCAAAAATGATGAGGGATAGGACTGTTATCTGTATATATTCGTATAACTGGGTCTCGTTATAGGCGGCAGGGCAGTGTAGTGGTTAGGACTGTTGCCTGGCACCTCCAGGGTCTGGGTTCAATTCCCTCCTCGGGGTCTGTGTGCATGGGGGGGTGCATGTTCTCCCCGTGCTTGGTGGGTTTCCTCTGGCTACTCCGGTTTCCTCCCACAGTCCAAAGACTGGAAGATTAGGCTAATAAGCCTTCACAAATTGCATGTAGTGTGTGTATGTTGACCGGAGGTCCTACCACGGTTGAAAAAATGGGAATGAATACAATGGCCTCCACGGTCCCTAGTTGGACTACAAAGGTTCCTACATGGTTGGTTGGATAGATGGATGAATGGAGTGGGTCTCAATAAGACATTTTCTTCCACATTTCAGGGGTGTGAGCAAGAACGACAGGCTCACAGTATCCTAAAACTGAAGTATGCTGCGATGAAGGAGAAATATGATGAGATGAAGGAGGAGCATGATAAATTGAGGAAGAGCCATGATGAGATGCAGCAGAAGAATGATGAGATGAAGAAATACCATGCTGAGATGATGATAAAAAAGAATAATGAGATAAAGAAAAACCATGATGAGATGAAGAAGAATCATGATGAGATTAAGGAGAAATATAAAGAGACGAAGAAAAACCATGGTGAGATGAAGAAGAAGCACGATGAGATGAAGCAGAGGCATGGTGAGATGAAGAAAAACCATGATGAGTTGAAGGAGAAATATGAAGAGACGAAGAAAAACCATGATGAGATGAAAGAGGAGCTTGATGAGATGAAGGAAAAGCATGATGAGATAAAGGAGAGGCATGCTGAGATGAAGCAGAAATGTGATAAGATGAAGCAGAAGTATGAGGAGATGAAGAAAAACCATGATATGAAGAAAAAGCATAAGATGAAGGAGAAGCATGATGAGATGAAGAAGTACAATGAGATGAAGGACGAGTTACAAAAGGTACGTTTACATGAATTTGTTCTTTTTTTCTGTCTCTTTTCACTGCTAATTGCTAATGTGACTTTTCGTTTTGCGTCACATTGCACTGTGAATCTTTCTGGCAAACGTTTCTTAGAAATTAATGCCACACTGTTCGGAAATGTATCATATATCAGCTTGGACCTCACCTGTTGCACTTCAGTAATGTCTTCCGCTCCTTAGTTCCATCTCTAGTCATTAAAGCGAGTACCCTTTGGTCCCTGCAGGTCCAGGTTGCCCTAGCTAAAGCTGAGGAGAATGCTCAGAATGCTCTGCAGTCCAACACTCAGCTGGAGCTCAAGAACGCCAACCTGATGCAGCAAGTGGAAAGTCTGCAAGGCGTCATGGAGACATTGCAGAGACAACGGCTAACCGTCAACAGCAGGTCTAATAAATTAAGGAGGGTGAGTGAACAAAGCCTTGCTTTGATCTGTACTTTTCTCCTCTAATGTAAACATGAATAGAGTGATGTGAGGTGGAGCAGATGGATGATGTTTGAACAAAACAAGATCCCAAATTACAGGCAAAATACGAAACTCACAAATTCCTTGCATGGTCTGGCCAATCGACCGACTGGAATCAGATTAAAAATGAAACCATCCTGTAGAAAGCCTACTTGTTCTTTCTTAATATTTTTCAAGACTCTAATTGGTATCAGCTAATATCAGGTAATATCCCCATTTACCGCATGATTCAACAGCTTGTAGATCCACCTTTAGCAGCAATAACTTTAAGTCATTCTGTCCTGTATGACTCTATCAGTCTTTCACATGGTTTTGGTAAATTTGTCTTCACAAGTTCATTGAGGCTTTTGGGCAATCGATCATGCACAGCCTTCTTTAGGTCCCACCATAGCATTTCAAGTGGGTTGAGGTCTGGACACGGGCTCGGCCATTGCAAAACCTTGATTCTTTTATTTTTCAGCCATTCTGATGTAGATTTACTGGCGTGCTTCGGATCATTGTCCTGCTACATAACCCAATTTTGACCAATCTTTTACCTGTTGGACAGATGGCCTCACATGTGTCCCTAGAATACTCTGGTATACCGAGACGTTCACAGTCGACTCAATGACTGCAAGGTGCCCAGGTCGTGTGGCTGCAAAAAAAACAACAACCCCAAATCATCAAGTCTCCATCGCTGTGCTTGAAAGTGGTTAAGAGGTGTTTCTAATGAAATGCTGTTTGGTTTCGCCAAACATGGCGCTGGGCATTAAGGCCAGACAACTCCACTTGTTGTCTGTAGGACATTGTTCCAGAAGTCTTGTGGTTTACTCCGATGCAGTCTTGAGAACCTCAGTTGTGCTTCCATGCTCTTTCAGACAGAAGAGACTTTCTTCTGGCAGCCCTTTTAAACAAAATGTACTTGTTCAGTTTTCTACTAATTGTGCCGTTGGGGACTTTAACATGCTCAGTGAGGCCTGTAGGGTCTGAGATGTAGCGTTTCTCTTTTTCTGAGCGATGCACGTTCTGACCTTGGTGAATGTGCTGGGACGTCCACTCCTGGGAAGATTGACACCCGCCATCACTGCTTTTCACTTGCGAATAATCTCGCTCACTGTAAAACCTTGAACTCCAAATTATTCGGAAATGCTTTTATAACCCTTCCCAGATTGACGTTGCAGCAACAGTTGCTTCCCTAAGACCATTGCTTATATCGTTACCTCTTGGCATTGTGTTAACACACCTGAATGTTCTAAACCAGCAAACTGCCAAATAAATGATCAAGTTGACCTAAGTGACCTTTTGCAGAAGTGAGCAATACGCATTTAGATTGAAACCTTTTCTAATCCTTGGTTGTCGTTCAGGTGGAAGAGATGGAGAAGCGGGAGGATCACAGCGTCCTCTTGTCTCAGGACGAAGACGTTAAGGTGAGCTTTTCTTTTTATTACACCACAACTGCTGTTGTGTGTAAGAAACATATTTATGTAGCCCAGATGAGGAAATATGTAATGTTTGTTATTCCAAGTGTTCTTAAATTGGGTCGTCACACATCATTTATCTTTTGAGTTCAGAATTGATCTCAATTCGATCACTTGAATCTAGCCGATTTCTGTTTAAAACCAGGCAATTGTTTTATAGTAGACAGGAATAGATTCCTTTTACTGAACCCATGTTTGTTCTCTTCTAAACTCAGTCTCAGGAAAAGAGCCACAGAGGAACCGCTGATGGACCACCGTCTGCACCTCTGCTTCCCGCAAATCTTAAATGGAGTGACTTGTTCGAAGCCTCCTTACCTCCAGAAACCACGCCCACACTGGAGGTGGAGCCTATAAAGCGTCGTTTATTGTATTGCTTGGAGAAACTCAGTGAATGTGTGTGTTGTGTGTTTAATGTGTTTCCACTAGTAATACAGTGCAAAAACAATATACAGTACATTATGACTGAACATTTCCTAAAAAGGACTCTCTAACAATTTAGCTGCTAATGTTTTAGTGCTGTTGCTTTTCCTGTTCATTTATTATATTTTAGAAAGGTTATAATGAAACTGTGTTTCGTTCTCTCCCAGAAAAGGCATGGCTTCGAGGAACGGGGAGACTGCAAGCTGGAGATCGACACGGTACACACTGCACACACAATCAACTTTCCTTGTATTTGAGGGGTTTAAGATTTTTGGTATTCCATGCAACACAAATGTAAAGAAACGTGTACGCCGCTGCTTTAAATCTACTTGCGTTGACTTTTACCATTAGCTAATTTGATTCCAGCCATTTTATTACTATTATGATAATTTCATGATGAATTTGTCTTCGCTCGTTCTTAGACTCCAGAGCGACAGCCGACTTGGCGCAGGAGGGCCGAGCGAGTACGAGCGGATGCGGCTAAGAAAAATGAGAAAATTGATTGCGTCCAAAAGGAAAAGAAGAAAGAGGAGCGTTTTCCCAGACTACAACGAAACAGTCGGCCTCGGCGCAGGAGTCGTAGACGGAGACTCAAAATGATCCCTGCGTGATTTATTTAAACAGCTATTAAACGTCCATGCATAAAGCGATTTCTTGTCCAAGACTGTTTGTTAGAAACAATGCCATTTCAGGTGACATTTATATCATTATGTGCTTTTTCTTGGACCCTAGGAAGTGGATGAGAAGATTTTACAGCTGTGTCCAGGAACTGAATGAGCATTAAAAAAAAATATATTAAAAAATCCACCCCAATAAATGTGCATTGTATTTTTCAAAAGAAAAGCAGATGACTTAACATTTATAATGTGAACGGCGAGCAGCATTGTTAGCATGTTTCAATACTTCGGAAGTTACAGTAAACTAGCTAGTTGCTACCATTGCTAATCTGTAAAATGCAAGTAGTGTTAGCATGTTTCATTACTTCGGAAGTTACAGTAAACTAGCTAGTTGCGACCATTGCTAATCTGTAAAATGCAAGTAGTCTACGCAATTAAGCATTCACATACTGCAGGCAAAAAGAATACACTAAGGTTAAAGGACGCGCCAAAATCATTTCCAAACGCACTCTGGTGCCAAAGATACAGTACGTAAACAAACCAAGAGGCGGCGCTTGGATGGGCAGCGAGTGAAAAAAAGTCCTAGCAACATCACACGCGTTAGTTAGTTAGTTAGTTAGCACAGCACTGGATGAGTTTGAAAAAAAAGAAGGAAAAAAGTAAATATCTAATGTCTTTTATGAATGAAAACTTCCCAAATTAAATTTTACATAGTGACAATACATTAGGCATAAGAGCACAGGAGCACATGTGATAGCACAGCGGGGCTGCCGCGTACAGCTGTCTGGATGAAAGCTAGTCATAACATAAAATCATAAGGTGCATTGGTGACTATCTGGAGCCATGCTTGTGTTGTTTTCAGTGTGTACTGTCACATTTCATAAACTTTGTGAGTTTTCAGCTGGTAAAGACACCACCCGATATAATCCACGCGCCTTCTGTTGTGTCTTTTGGTCTGACGTTGAAAACGCACTCTGAAAGTGAACATTAAGTGAACCAGGAGCAAAGTGAATGTATTATTTTATGCTTTGATCCAAATCAAGAGTGAACACACCTTCAATCTTCACACTGATCACAAGTAAATGCTGTCTCATCCATGTCCATCTCATCCACTGTTTAGGGAATTATACCAATCAGCTCTGAAGCTGTCACCACCATTGTATCTAAAAGTAAAAAATAAATAAATAAATAAAAGCACACCCACATGTTCTGTTTGGCATGCCCATGTCCCACCCTGATTTATTCCCGATAGGTCACAGGCTTCACCTGTAATGGATTTTCACAAGCCGGTTCTGACCCAGTTGGCACGAGTATGTTGTTGCAAATGGGGAGGTGCTGTTTTTCTCTGACATGTTACTCTCAGGTGGTGAGTTTAATAATTAAAATGAAAAGTGCAGATGCATAGAAGATAAATATCAATATAATTGTTGTTTCGGCACATTAAGCAGACTGCGTGAAAATATGCAGGCATTTTGACACCATCCATAATTGTATAACCATAAGCAACATAATAATTACATTTAGGAAACATTTTATTTCTATTAAAATAAACATACTCGTGAAGAATTCAGAATGCCAGTGTAAATGAAAACTATATAGTACTACATCAAATTGCAAATGTAAATAGAATAGTTGAAGTTTAATTTTCAGCCCAGATTTTTGACAAAAAACAGTTGGAAATTAGATTCTACATTTAATTAGATAAAATGACAAATTAAATGTAATATAATATAATTATATAATATAAGATAATAATATTAAGTGACTTTTTATTGTCATTTCCATTTTTCATATTACGTTCATATTACGTTTAAATTGGAATTATGAAAGACTAGTAGCAGTACCAAATTGCAAATGTAAATGGAATAACTGAATTTAAAGTTGAATATTAATTTTGAGCCCACATTTGCAGGAACATGTTGGAAATGCAAATTAAAATTTTTATCATTACTTCGCTATTTTTCATTTTACATTTACATTTAAGATTTGGATCAAACACACCTGTGTACTTTGGAAGTCAAGTCAAGGAGGCTCTTATTGTCACTTCAACCAGTACACGGTGAAACGAAACAACGTTCCTCCAGGACCAAGGTGCTACAGTACATACAACATAAATTATCAGGAACTAACTAGTTAACTAAAAGACCTAATAAGCTGGCTAGCTGATAGAACATTTGAAGTTAACAGAAAACTATGTTTTTATACAAAATAGGGCAACATAAAGTACACGTGCAAATGTGCAAACAAGAGCGACAAAGAGACAATGCAACAACATGACATTCCAATACTTTGTGGGAATGAGGTGATGAGTTGAGGTAGTGGGAGGAGTAACAGCAAACAGCAAACGTTCCTTATAAGGATAAGCAAAGATAAAAATAGTTAGTGCAAATTAGCAATTGATGAATATTGTGTAAAAGAGCATTTACAGGTTGGTGTGTACAATAGTTTGATAGTGTTGATCAGTGTGTTTGCGCGTGTGTTGATTTATCAGTCCAGTCCCTTTTTGGGACCAGGTGAGGTTCTTCTCCAGGTGGACACCCAGGAATTTGGTGCTGTGGACGATCTCCACAGAGGAGGCGTTGATACTCAGCGGAAAATAGTCACCTCGTGTCCTCCTAAAGTCAACAACCATCTCCTTTGTCTCATCGACATCCAGAGACAGGTTGTTGCCATTAGCCTCTACACTTCCTCTCTGTACACTGACTTGTCGTTCTTGCTAATGAGACCTACAACGATCGTGTCATCAGCAAACTTGATGATGTGATTTGAACTGTGTTTCTACACAGTCATGAGTCAGCAGTGTGAACAGCAGGGGACTGAGAACACAGCCTTGGGGGGCCCCAGTACTCAGTGTGGTGGTGCTGGAGGTGCAGTTCTTGATCCGTACTGACTGAGGCCTTCCGGTCAGAAAGTCCAGGATCCAGTTACAGAGGGAGGTGTTCAGGCCCAACAGACTCAGCTTCCCGATCAGGTGTTGGGGGATGATAGTGTTGAATTCTGAGCTGAAATCTATGTACAGCATTCGAACGTAAGTGTCCTTATTGTCTAGGTGAGTGAGGGCCAGATGGAGTGTGGTGGAGATTTTGCCATCCGATGAACGGTTAGGGCGATACGAAAAGATTTATAGTAGTACACCAAATTGAAAATGTAATTTGAATAACTGAATTAGAATTTTTGAGCCCATATTGAAACATAAATGATACTTACATTGCCATTTTAATTTTAATTTCAACTCAGGAAAAAAACTATAGTTCTGAGATAAAAGATTCAATTCCATTCAATTGTAGTTAAAAAAAATAACTACTAGTATATAAAATTCAAAGTGCATCTTTCAGTCTTTTTAAAATTCAGTTTGAAACAATTCAAACACGCAATATCAACTATGTATACTGACCAAAGATATTCGCTCGCCTGCATTCACGTGCATATGAACTTGAGTAACATCCAATTCCTAATTAATTGCTAACATCCTTAATTGTTAATCCATAGGGTTTAATATGATGTTGGCCCTTTGCAGCTATAACAGCTTCAACACTTCTGGTTAGGCTTTCCACGAGGTTTAGGAGTGTGTTTATGGGAATTTTTGATCATTCTCCCAGAAGCGCATTTGTGAAGTCAGACACTGATGTTGGATGAGAGAGCCTGTCTCGCAGTCTCCGCTCTAATTCATCCCAAAGGTGTTCTATCGGGTTGAGGTCAGGACTCTGCGGAGGCCAGTCGAGCTCTTCCACACCAAACCTGCTCATCCATGTCTTTATGAACCTTGCATCCACAATGTGCAATGGTGCGCATTCATGTTGGAACAGGAGGTGGCTGAGCCCAAAACTGTGTTCCGTCAAGGTTGGGAGCATGACATTTTCCAAAATGTCTGAGTATGATGACGCATTAAGAGGTCCTTTCACTGGAACTAAGGGGCCGAGCCCAACTCCTGAAACCCAACCACACACCAGTTCCAACATGACTGCGCACCAGTGGAAACCTTTGGGATGAATTAGAGCGGAGACTGCGAGTCAGGCCTTCTCGTTCCAACATCAGTGTCTGACCTTACAAATGCGCTTCTGAAAGAATGCTCATAAATTCCCATAAACACACTCCTAGACCTTGTGGAAAGCCTAACCAGAAGTGTTGAAGCTGGTCATATGAAGCCCTATGGATTAAGAATTAAGGATGTTAAGGATTAAGAATCGGATGTTACTCAGGAAGGCAAGCGAAGAGAATACTTCTGGCTATATATGTGTGTGTGTGTGTGTGTGTGTACTGTAGATATATATAGTATAGTATAGCATAGCATCTAGCGAATTCCTGCGCGAGCCTTCCCACGCTGACCAATCGCCGAGAGGAATGTTTTCGCGAGCGTTGGACACTGACCAATGGCAGCGCGTGAATCGGAGCAAGGGGCGGTGCAACGAGGGGCGTGTTTATTTCTTAAAACGGGTGGTGTAGAGAAAAAAGAAGAAGAAAAAAAAATGCCACGGACAGTTCGTGCTTCCCCAGAATGCATCGCGTCTCAGCGGGAAACCAAAATGGCGAGGCTGAAGAGAGAAAAACACTCGTTCGGTGTATTTTGAAAATCCGTTGGCGCGGCGCGGAGCTGAGAGAGAGAGAGAGAGAGAGAGCGAGCGAGCCTGCGGGAGCGGAGCGGCGGAGCAGCGGGGACACCCGGCCGGGCTAACGGGGGGGTTTTACTGTATATGTGGCATTTTAAGCGCTGGAAGTGGCCGAATGAGGTAAGAGTGGATTTGAATGGGGGAGAGTGTGTGTGTGTGTGTGTGTGAGAGAGAGAGAGAGAGAGAGAGAGAGAGTGAGTGTGTGTGTGTGTGTGTGTGTGTGTGTGTGTGTGTGAGAGAGAAGTATTTCCTTTATAAAAAAAGAAATAAGCTGAGAATTTAGACTTTACTCTCCTATATTTACATCGAAATTAAAATAAATGGAGGTTTTTTTGTTCTTTATCTCACAAACAATAAGTTACAGAAACACATTAAATGTATAATATATTAAATATAGCCTTTAACCATCTCATTAAACAATAAAAATCAACATAATTGGTGTGTATTTAAGGTATTCCTTCTCTGTGTTTATTTACTCTAAAACACACATTATTGCACATTACATGTTGTTATTTATTTTTATGTTTAAACTTAAGACACTCGAATCTATCCGGACAATAAACAATCAGCACTTCCTGTTTAATGCTTTAAAAATATAATATTTTAATACACACGCATAAACTGCATTAATTTCTGCAATTTTCTTTCAGATGAATTAAATAAAAATGTCTCTGTACATACATACAGTTTGGTATACTTTTGTAAAAGTCGTGTATAACAGCATAATAGACGACATGGTTCTGCAAAAATCATTCGCCGCATGCGTTCGAATCAAACCGGGACTTGTGCTGAAGGTGAGATGAGACGCCTGGCCGCAATAAAACATTTGAAACGTTTCAAGGGACGCCGTACGTCCGCGAACGATGATCCCAGGCCGAAGCGCCCGCTGCGGTCGGGAACGCTCATCGCCTGATCCTTGAAAATAGACAGGCAGACAACTGTGTCGATGACTTGCAGAACGAAACGTCGCATCTGTCTGTCTGTGCGAACTGTGCGCACACTCGTTCATCAGCACCACTTGCACGTTAAAGGATCTGGTCTGGGTTTATTACCCGGTACGTTCGCGAAGCCGTGTTTGGAAACACCATTAAAAAAAGAGTTCCTGGGAGGCTGGCGTTTCTGACGATCATGGATCCGACGTACGGAGAGAACTTTCTGCCTTGATGGCGTCCAAGCACGAGTGACGCACTGGGATAAGTGCGTGAGTGTGTGAGCGGATTATATAGAGAAATAAAGGGAGGTTTTACTCTCAGAACCGTGTAGTGTTATCGAAAGTCCCGGTTTGACTCGAACGTCGTTCGTGTTTGACTCAATGCAACTAGTATCTTGCATTGAGTTGATGTTTATATTTCTCCGTATGCACCTTTAACAGATGAAAAAGTGCTTTGATAAACGTCGCGCCATCTTTGAGGTTTTTGTTTTTCTGTTTTTAAGCTTGATGTTCTATTAAACTGTATAGCTTCTTACGTTCATTTTAGTTTCATATAAACAATATACGTTTTTTTTTTTAATAAAGCTCTTTAAGATGTGGGACATCTGTTTCCGCTATTGAGATCTCTGTGCGTTGTGACGTAATAACAGCGTCACGGGTGTCTAACTAATGAATTATTATGTTATAAATAATATATGATTTTTAAAATCCTCTGTCTTTATTCGTTTCGTTTTTTGCCTTACAGAGACTCAACGGTCGTAACCAGTCCGATCTCCCACCGCAAGTCTCCGTCCCATCGCCAAGACGAGTCTCCCGTGTCCTTGTCCAAACTCTCGCTCAGACATGGGCAGGGCGACGCGGAGAAGCTCGCAAATAAGTTCGAGGAGGGCCAGGATGTTCTAGCTCGCTGGTCCGATGGCTTGTTTTATCTGGGGACAATCACGAAGGTGACGCTTAAAGAGCAAAAGTGTCTTGGGAGGGGTGGAGGGAGAAGAAACATGCAAAGACACATTTACTCAGTAAACGTTTGCTCTGGTATGAGGGGGGGGAAACATGTACAGAACCTGATTTTAGTATTAAAATAGGAATCAATGTCGTCACGGTAACTGGAAGTCTGTTTATTGTTGTCCGTAGAAGTTCTGACATTTATGGATGATGTGTTTCTTTGTGCAGATAAACAAACAGAAGCATTGCTGTTTTGTGGTTTTTGAAGACCAGTCGAAATCTTGGGTTCTTTGGAAGGACATTCAGACGGGTGAGGCTGTACACGGCTGCTTTAGCACGAGGGGTCGAGGGGTAAAGACGTGGGAGTCATGGGTGAACCCGGTGATCATATCAGGGACATTTAGATTGTATAAATCCACCAACGCATAGTGACGGCTTTTTCGAGATACTGGGAGGAGTCAACAAACCAGAACTCCCAGTCACCTGTGAGAGAGAGTATGATGGATATTCTACAGTGTCGATCAGTGTCGCACATAATTCTAGGATTAATCTAATAACTGTTCGCAGAAACCCCCGGAAATTTTTCGGAAGCCGCAAATATCCTCCACAATTTCTTTCCATTCCTTTTTTTTTCCTCGTGGTGATGTATAGTTTTTCATGCATTTTAACGCATAAACTATTAAGAACAATATAATTTACACATTTTGTAACATAAATATTAATGTAAATTCAGCTACATTTCCATATAAAATATAATGCTGTGTAAATTCTTTAGTACTGTCGAGAGAACACAAAGCGGCCGTAGAGGAAAACGCGGCTTGTCATGTTGAAACATTATCATTAATGCATTTACCAAAGACAACATGCTTACAGTACATACAGGTGTAACATCGTTTTTCTACCTTCCAGCACTGCAGGAGACACAGTATATGTGTTTACCTTTTACATTCCTTTTTAAAAAATATTTTTTTTTAGGGTAATGTGTTAAGCTGAGTTTGACATAAAATTAGGGAGCATATTTAGGGTTTAAACTATAACGGGTATTTATAGGCGTTTTATCGACCACATCACAATTCGCGGGCTCTCTAGGGACGTGACCCATGTGAATTTCGGCGGTCGACTCTATTTTAAATGCGCCAGGGGCGTTCGAGTCAAACCGGGACTTGTGATGGCGTTCTTCTGTTATCGGAAGATACGATGCGTCTATCTGGACGCGATCCCATCGTAAGTCGGGGACGATTATGTATAGAGAGCGCTATATCGTGATTAAGATCACACAAGCATCTTTATGATGTAAGATTTTTCACTATAAGGCCAAAAAAAAAAACAAATCCCAGATGAACCGTTGGCTCCATATAATTTTCTTCTATAATAATATTTTATGGTTTAATAACATGGAGTTGAACCCAATTTAAACTGGTTTTTATTTGTCCTCCTGTTTTAAAATGTTCAGTTATCATAAGGAAACCAGACCCCTCCTGCTTTTACGCTCATATTCACTAAAGACACACGTTACACATTCTGATCTCATTTCTGAATCTGAGTAGATGCTGAAAGACGATGCTCGCTGAGGCATAGCTAGGAGAAGATGATGATGATGGGTGTGTGTGTGTGTGTGTGTTTTCCAGGAGACAGTGGAGAGGAGATGCTCTGCACCATATGCCAGAATGAAAGCTCAGAACCGCCCAACGAAATAGTCATCTGTGACAAGTGTGGACAAGGTACACACACACACAGTCGGAAAAGTCCGTCTTCATCACACACACAAAAGCGGTCATCTCTTTATATCTTTGTTGTATTCGGGTGTGTGTATAAATTGTAATAAATTTTAATTTTAAAATTTTAAATGAAAAATTGTATCGGTTATAAACAGTCATTCCTTAACAAGCCTGTCTCGCTTTCTCCTTCCATTAAGTTTCATCTATTATATTATCAATTATCGTCACATTAAGAAGGATCACCTGCGAACGATCCGTTACCATAGAAACGTTAACGTAAAACCTGTCATTTCGAAACGATGCTACTGTCACAGCCGCCGTTCTAGAACATTAGTTGACCAATCAGAGTGGAGAATTTAACAGTCACATTATTTTTAACCATCTTGTCTTTGTTCACAAACCCCTCGTGCAGGATACCACCAGCTGTGCCACGCGCCCGTCATCGACGCCAGTGTGATCGCGTCTGATGATAAATGGCTCTGCCGGGAGTGTGTTTTTGCCACAACCACAAAGGTCTGCTGTTTTATTTATTTATAATAAAAAAAAATAATAATTCTGATTTCGTTCGTAGGCGACGTATTCTGCTCGCGGCGGTTTTGTTTATTCGGTGGTGCTGTAATTTCAGAGAGGTGGTGCGCTGAAGAAAGGGCCGAACGCCAAAGCGCTGCAGGAGATGAAGCAGTCGCTGCCGTATTCGCTGGAGGAGCTGGTGTGGGACCAGGGCCATAAAACCAACATCCAGCAGTGCTACTGTTACTGCGGAGGGCCTGGAGAGTGAGTGCACTCGTACACATATGTAAACACACACACACACAAAGTCTATTTTTTTTTTATGAGCAATTTTTTTCTGTTTGCTGTGTAATGTTTAATATGTCAGATATATAACTAATTTCAAAATCAGGTTACTTTTCCTATAAATTCTGCATTATGATTGTTTACAATCATACAATCTCATCTCTGATTGGTTAGATGCTTAACTGCATGTGAAATGTGATCCAATCAGAGCTCCTTCCTCATCCAGAGACCCAGTGGGGGGGGGGTGGGGGGTGGGGGGGGGGGGGGGGGGTGGGGGGTGGGGGGGGAGGGGGAGGGTGTTTGTTCTCAAGATCAGGAACGGACTCAAAATTTCCGTCCCTTGTCTTATCATGTTCGACAATGTAAACGTGCAGGGAAATATATGTTTACCATAACAGGAGAATATTAAAATGTTTACATGGTTCTAATATATGTACTATATATTAGGCATTATATTTGTCTATAATAGGCATTGAACAGATTGTCAGGGGTTTACATCCCCTTTTTTTCTCCCTGTGTATAAAGACCTTTAGGACACCCTGTATATGTGTATATGATGAAAAGTATGTGCACACCTGACCATCACACCTTCATGCAGTTCTTCTCCTGTTGCTGAAAAATATGTTGTCAGTATCCTGTAGCTGCATCTGAGTAAAGAGATGGCTCGCCTTCCCCCCCCCCCCCCCCCGATTTTTCTCCCTAATTTAGTCGTGTCCAATTCCTCCCCGTCACTAGGGGGCTCCCACATTAAGGCTACTACTACCACTCAGCCGGGAGGTTGACTATCACGTGTTTCCTCCGAACCACGTGACGCCAGCCGACCGCATCTAACCCTAACCCTCGCTCGCGCACCGTTGGGGGCGGAGTAACACAATCGGAGGACAGCGCTATCCGCTCCCTCCGTTGCGCGAGCTCACAGACGCCCCTGACTGGCTGTAGAGCCGTGATTAATGTGGGAGCACTAAGTACCTCTCATCCCTCCCCTCTGAGAGAGCTCGGCCAATCAGCTCTCTCTAGACCTCCGGCTGCGAGAGGTTACAGCATCACCCTAGAATCGAACCTGCGATCTCCGGATGATAGAGCGAGGGCTTTACCACTGCACCACTCCGAGGCGATGTCTCGCCTTTGCTCTGGCTAATCACCGTGTGTTCTCTTCCTCAGGTGGTATCTGAAAATGCTGCAGTGTAACCGGTGTAGGCAGTGGTTTCACGAAGCGTGTATCCAGTGCTTACAGCGGCCCATGCTCAACGGAGACAGGTATAACAGAGACATATGTGGATAAGATATTCATATAACTGTATCTGTCTTCTTCTTTATTATTATTGTTGTTGTTGGTAGTTGTAGTATTAATGTTTTGTTTATAAATTCCACGATTAATAATAAATTAAAAAAGCATATAATTATGGAACAAATGGAGCATATAAATTCAAGTTTCACATGTAAAAAATATAAAGCAAAAAATAATAATAACAAAATATTCATAATAATGACATATTTGTCACTTTTATGTGCACTGTGAACTAAAAATAAATAAGTAAAAAACAAAGTAATAATCATAAATACAATATGCACATTTTTAAATTATTATGCTTTGGATTGTGAAGTAAAAACTGAATTTTATAAAAAACTAAATCTAATTGAATTAATTATTTTTTCTAAAGGTAGCCAAAATAGCTTAAGAATCAAACCTTCATTTAAATTATTTAATATTTATATTTTATAATGTAAATTTTATATTTTAATTAATAAAAATAACATTTTATTTAGTAACATAAAATGTATTAAATTAAATAATGTTATATTACATTATATTAAGTAAGTATTTTAATATTATATAATTTGTACAATAATTTTTATTTAATTAATGCATGTGAAATGTGATCCAATCAGAACGCCTTCCACATCCAGTGACCCTGGGGGGGGGGGAATTCAAGCAATAAATTGAATTGCTTTATGAAGAACAGTCAAACCTCGGTTTACGAGCATAATTTTGTTCCGGAAATGTGCTTGTAATCCAAAACACCTTTAACCAAAGCAGATTTTCTCATAGGAAATAATGCAAATTCAGATAATTCGTTCCACCAGCAAAAAATATTTATTATAAAATTATCCAATATATACAAAATATAGGAAAAAAATTAAACAAAAGTAACCAGCACGTTTAAAATAATAAAGCTGCACTTTTCATGAAAAATCAAATAAATAAAATACTGTAAATAAAACCAAGACTTTCACTATCACTATTTACTCATCACTGCTGCCTGTTGGCTCACCAGCCTCTTTCTCTTTTTGGTTAACTCTTACCAGGAACCTATCTAATGACACCCTGCTTTTGCCTCCTTTTGAGAATCTCTCGGAAAATGGAACATTGCATTGTCATTAAACAGATTGATTGTGCGCACTGCTACAGCCTTATTCGGGTGGTGATTTTCTACAAAATTTTGCACAGTTTCCCACATTTTACACACCTCCTTAATCTCACTGGGAGTTAGGAATTCCTCTGTCTTTTTCTCCTCCTCCTCCTCTGATGAAATCTCCTCCATAACCTCTTGCTGTTGCTCACGATGCAGATCCATCAGTTCGTCGGTGGACGGCTCCTGGCTACGTTTCTCCACCAGCTCTTCAATGTTGTCCTCATTCATCTCCAGTCCCATAGTCGTTCCTAAGGACACAATTTCATCGACAACTGCCGACTTTTGTTCATGAGCAAACCCCTCAGGGTCATGTCCAAGAATGCAATCAGGCCACAGATTTTTCCAAGCAGAATTAAGGGTTCTCTTGGTGACCCCATCCCAGGCTTCATCAATGATCTTGAGGCAATGGACGATGTGAAAATTATCTTTCCAAAACTCTCTGAGGGTAAGGTTTGTTCCTCCTGTCAAACCTAAAGTTTTTTAAAGTTTGAAATGACCTGCTGATCCATAGGCTGGAGTAGTGGAGTGAAGTTGGGAGGAAGGAACTTGACTTTAATGAACTCAAATTCCTCCAGTAAGTCGTCCTCAAGGCCTGGAGGATGAGCAGGAGCATTATCCATAACAGCAAGACTTTGAGTGGCAGATTTTTTTCTAAAAGAGTTTTTTTCACTGCAGGACCGAAAACCTCCTTGATCCACTCCACAAACAGGATACGAGTGACCCAAGCCTTGCTGTTGGACCTCCACGAAACATTTAACTGGCTCTTCTGCACTTTACATCTTTTAAAGGCTTGTGGATTTTCAGAATGATACACAAGCAGGGGCTCGATTTTTAAATCCCCGCTTGCATTAGCACAAAACAATAGCATGAGTCTGTTGAGGTTGTGACCCGGCAATGCATTCTCTTCTGCTGTAATGTAAGTCCTCTTTGTCATTTTTTTTCCAGAACAGCACTGTCTCGTCGCAGTTAAAAACTTGCTGCGGCAGGTAACGCTCAGAAACCATGAGCTTATGAATCTCGGAAACAAACGTTAAGTTGCTCAGTCACGGTATCACCGGCGAGCTGTTTCTTGTTTATCCACACGAGAAGCAACTTTTTTACATCATCCAAGAGACGTGGCTGCTGCTTTGATATCCGTGTGACTCCTTTTGCTGCATCTAGTCCGGCAATTTCTTTTTTTGCTTTAATATTGTGCATATCGTTGATGTAGACTTTTTATAAAATCTTGCGAGGTCAGCCGCTCGCGTACCTTGCTCACGCTTCTTAATGATTTCTTTTTTTAACTTCCAGCGCGATCATCTCCTTCTTTTGCAACTTTTTCTTCGCAGGAGCCATTGTTGCAGTACACTAAAGTACAAAAAATAATTAAAACACCTTAAAAGTAAATAAAAAATGCTTTATGCGCTCGCGCGGTCACAGCGCTGTTATCAACAGCATACACGCACTCTGTTTACAACTCAATTGCCCACAATTCCGCAGCATGAGAAAGTGAATAGCCATTGGTTCAGATGTGATGACGTGCGCTCGGCGTCAAAACAGGAAGCGCATGCGTGCCACATGATTTTTAATGATATTTGGCGCTCATAAACCAAAATCTTTGCTCGTCTTGCGGAACACTCGTAAACCACGTTACTCGTAATCCGAGGTTCCACTGTAATTAAAAATAATTACAAATAAAATAAAAATAAAAAAACTAGGTAGTCAGTAATAAAACAAATAATGATAGTAAATGTAAAATAAAATAAATGTATAATAAAATATATAAATAATTCAATTATGTAAAATCAACCAGTAAGTGTTTGTTTATATTTATTCATTCACTTATTTATTTATTTAGTTGTGCAAGCAAATTCTAAGCCCTTAAACCATGCATTTAAAAATAATATATATTTTTCTTTCATTTTCCTCTTGTTTTTCTGCAGGTTTTATCAGTTTATTTGTTCAGTTTGCAGTAGTGGACCAGAGTACCTCAAACGCCTGCCTCTGAGATGGTGAGCTTCGCTGTAATATTATAAAAATGAAATAAACTGGCTATAATGAATATAAAATGAATAATTTTTTTTTATGTCTCCTGTGTATCTACAGGGTAGACGTTGCACATCTCAGCCTCTACAATCTGAGCGTTATTCACAAAAAGAAATATTTTGACTCCGAACTCGAGCTCATGGCTTTTATTAACGAGAACTGGGACAGGCTTCAGCTCGGGGAGGTACGTCTCATCTCGTCTCGTCTCGTCTCATCGTGTCTCGTCTCATTTTATCTAACATGCACTCTGTCCCAATGAACGCTATTGAGCTCCCCTTGTCGTGTTCCGCAGCTCGCGGACACCCCCAGGTCAGAGCGGTATGAAAGAATCCTGGAAGCACTTAATAGCAACCCGACCATGTGAGTCCACATCCGGAGGTTATATATGATTTTATATATAGTACTGTGTGTGTGTGTGTGTGTGGTATGTACAGATCATCATGATAAGGTTTTGGATTTCAGGTTCATGTCTGGGAAGGAGATCAAGAAGAAGAAACACCTGTTCGGGTTACGGATCCGCTTCCCTCCGGGCCCTCAGAACTCGGAGCTGCCGTCGGACAGGGAGCAGGAACGAGCCTCTCACGAGATTAAGATTAAAGGCAGGAAGTCCATGAAGTCGCCTCATCTCCACAGGTACACATCCTCATCAGCACGCCTCCATACTAGCGGGTCTCAAAGATTCATCACAATCTAGAACAACACTGTCATATTCTTAGATAAACTTCCATTATTTATTAGTATAGGTGCTATAATAAATAAATCCTGAATCATTGCCATACTTTAACACTGCAGTACCCCAGACATCCTAGAAGATTTAAACCTTTGTGGAATTGGACACGATGTCTAGACGTCCCCTAGATGAGTTTGTTTCTGAGAGAGAGAGAGAGTGTCCGCTGGTTTTAACGGGGTTGAAATGTAAAAATATTCTGTCCACTCGTGAGGAAGACGCTGTCCTGTAACAGGAGAGCCCTCTTTTTTTTTTTCTTTTTTTTTTTTTCCGTTCAGCGCGGTCACCAACGGAGTGGTGAAGAAAGGGAAGAGGAAGCATCGCTCATACTCGTTAGAGACGCTGGCCAAGCTGAGACGATCAGACGAGCTTCTGGCACAGGTGAGGTTTAACGACTCGACAGGAAATATTCTGCAGATTTTTACACACACTTTCGTGTTGCTCATGTTGAGAACACATTTTTCCAATTTTATTTATTTTTTTTTTTTGGGTCCGCAGCCAATCAGAGTGAAGATTTCCAGCTTGTAATTTGTGTTAATGGAAGTTTTAATTAAACGAGGCAGAGGAAATTGTAATATAGGTTTTTTTTTTTTTTGTTTGTTTCTGTGGGTTTGTTTTTAAAGGTAACAGCCAATACTTGTAATTTTTAAACTCAACAATGCTAATAAATTTCAAACTCCTCCATCCTGCAGCTTTAATTAAATAATACAGTTAACCTCAACTTAATTTCAACTTCTGAAACTTCTTAACAAACCACCAGCTATTATAAAAACACAATTTCGTGAAAAAAAAAAATTAAATTCTGAAGAGGAATATAGAGCACTGAACAATCTCAGCGAGAGAGATGATGAAGTCATCGACCCAGCTGATTTGGGGGGGGGGGGGGGGGGGTAGGCATTATTCAGTGGCATATCACGAGTCGCATATCACTGACACCGACTCCAGAATCAATTTCTACAATTATTTCTAATTGTATACAGTAAGTTTGCAATTGAGATGGGAAAAATGTTGCTGTTGCTCTGAACTTATCACACATAGCACACTTAGCACAGCGTCTCGTGTGGCCCGAGTGAATTACAGTGGAACATCAGCATACGAATGCCATCTCTTACAAATTTTTGCCTAAAGAAATGAAATTTTACAGATTTGCAGCAGCACACGAACGGACGACTCGAACACAACACCGGGTTAATTGTGCATATGTCCTTTTTGAAGAAGTTAATCCACGATACCAGTGATGCCTTCAGCATGCGTTCAAAAGCTACGTGATTTTTCGCAAATTTTATTCGTTGGTAATATTTTTGGGTGGCTGAAATGGATTCTCTGCATTTACATTATTACTTATGGGAAACTTCCTATCGTGATATGATTTTTTTTTTTTTGTTTGTTTGTTTTTTACCTCAAGAACTCGCCTCTGGAACAGATTAAATTTGTGTATCGAGATTCCGGAAAATTATAAAATCTTGAACGTACAAAATCTCTATACAGATCGAATCGGCACCTGCAGTAGGTATTGAGATATCGTATCCGGTGCACAAACAGCTTTTATTTTCCCCAAGTCTTCATTAGGCTACATTTCTTAAATACATTTAAGACTAAAGCTTTTTAGTGTGTTCCCCTGTTGAGTCTGGTTCCCCTCGAGGTTCCTACCTGTCGCCCTCGTCTTGCTCATCAGAGTTGTGATTCTAATGATCATCACATCACCACAAGGGACTCTGATCTGCTTTCTCACACAACAATCTCACCACTCATTACAATACACAACACACACCACTCACTCATATTAACGCACATTTTGCACACCATGGAACTTTTGAACTGTGAGCTTTGACTTTGCACTTTATCCTGCACATTGTCTTGCTCATGACTGGACATGGTTTCTCTATCCCAATTCCATTGCAATTCCATTTTATTTTAGTATTTGTACATAAATTTATTCATTATATGACAAATAAAATTAGATACAGTGGAACCTTGGATTACGAGCATAATTTGTTCCGGAAGCAGGCTTGTATTCCAAAAACACTCGTAAACCAAATAGACTTTTCCCATAAGAAATAATGAAAACTCAAATTATTCGTTCTACAGCCCAAAACAATAAATGCATAAAAATAATTAATACAACATATAAAATTAAAACAAATTAACCTGCACTTAACATAAAAAAAAAAAAAAAGTAAAAGTAAATCCAGACAGTTAAGTGTTTCCGGTTGTGAGCGTAGGCATGTTGATTATAAGGGACGAGCACTAAGACGCAGCAGGGGACTCTTATTTTGACACGGGACGCAGCAGGGAAGACGATTACCCATAATTCCTGCAGCGCAAGAGAGAGAAAAATCATTAGCTCAGTTGTGATCACTTGCCGCTCGGTGTCAAAATAAGAGCCGCATGCGTGATGCATGATACTCGGCGCTCGTAAACTAATCTAAATCTTTGCTCGGTTTCCGGAACACTCGTGAGCCACGTTACTCGCAATCCGAGGTTCCACTGCAATTTATACATTATTATACACTTTAATTTATACACTATACCTTATATTTTTTTTCTAATTCATCTCCATATTTTTTCAGTCTGTAAAGATTCTCATCAACAATGACCATAAAAGTTACCTTTTTTTATTGTAATCATCATTAATCTATTAATTAATTACGTTATTTACCTAAATTGCTTTTCTGTCCAAAGTGAAAAGTATAAATTATGTTTCTTTGGCATTTCATTACACACATTTTTCTTTCCTTTTCCCTCCAATAGAATCACCTGAAGTTCCCGACTGCAGAGAACAACTCGCTGGGCGTGACGTCGTCTAAAAGGTAGTTATTATTATTATTATTATTTTATTTTATTTTTTATATATATATATATTTCTCTCTTGGATATGATGTAACTCTGTAACTCATGATGTCACCGTAACGCATGTCGCGTCGCGCTTGTTTCTCGTGCAGCATCAAATCTGAACAGTCAGCGCCGTCATCGAGTACCTCAGACGCCGACTCCGTCAGTACCCCCACCATGATGAGCGAAACTACCTCAACTAGCATATCCAGGTAACGTCTATCTCGCGCTCGTCTCCGGGTTGAGATTCGAACGACGGTGAGATCAGCACTGCCTGAAAGTAATCACGCCCTCGTTAGGCAGCGTTCGTGTTCTGGAAAGTTCTGATTCTTTCTGTATATTTATTTATTTATTTATTTTTCCTCCTCTCAGTCTCAGCAGCTCCAGCAGGACGGCGGTGCCTCCGCCCCCGGTGAAAAGAGGGCGTGGCCGTCCGAGACGAGCGCTGCAGCCACCCAACCCCGAGATCCCTCCTCCCCCTCCTCCCCCCCTGCAGCCCGAGCTCACGCCCGCTCCGGTCCATGTGCTCATGCCGTCTCCGCCGCCGCTCTCCCGCTTCCCTCCCGCCTCCATCACACAGGGCCTGGACTCGAGCGCTCAGCTCAGCCTCCTCAGGAGCTCCATCAGCAGCTACTTCGGCGCCGCCGGGCGCATGGCGTGCGGCGAGAAGTACCGCGTCCTGGCGCGCCGCGTCACTGAAGACGGCAAAGTGCAGTACCTGGTGGAGTGGGAGGGCGTCACCGCCTCCTGAACTTACACACAAATATAAACGCGCACACACACACGTCAGCACTGTGCTGTTTGGTATGGAGAGGTGAGAAGTGTTAATTATGTGCAGAATGTAAGTCCAGAAGGAGGGTGTGATGATCTCTAGAGCTCACTCACCACCCACACACACACACACACACACACACACACACACACACACACACACACACACACACACACACACACAATGTGCCATTCAGTTTCACACTCTTACTAGTCGCTCTGGTGGTTGGATTGAAAGAAAAACGGAAAGAGAGAATGATAAACTGTGCCTCTTTAACTTTTACATTTCTTTAAAATAAGGGGAAAAAAACCCTGCCTTGTAGGTGGTTGATGTCACACACGGGGCGCTCATCACACTTCAGACACCCCCGAATCAGTGCAGTATTCCGACACGCCCTCGTCCACTTCCATGTCTCATATAGCGCGGCGTTTGTGTCGCTTGGGGGCGTGGCCTGTCTAAATTGAGTAACAGTTACAGCCACACATTAAAAATACCTTAAAAGTTTACACACGACGACCTCGGCTTCATACGAGATCCGACTTTACCAAAGTGAACTGGCGGAGTGTTGTTCTACGCCCTCTGGGATCTGCTCTACTTCCGTTCGAGCGTTTCACTTTCTTTGTAGTCTATACGGGATTAAAAAAAAAAAACTGAGGTCGGATATGACAAACGAAGTTCTTCCACACAGTAAAGGGGAACGGATTTTTGTGTCAAATTTGAGAGACGGGGGTGGGAAAAAAAAAAAACTCATTATGGTGGCATAGTGGGCAACACTGTGACCTCGCACCTTTCAGGGTCAAGGGTTAGATTCCCATGCGGTTTCCTCCCACAGTCCAAAGACATGCAGGTTAGACCAATCGGCCAATTCCCAAATTCCCTGTGATGGATTGGCGACTCTCTCCAGGGTGTACCCCGCCTCGTTCCCCAAGTCTCCTGGGTTAGACACCAGGGGGCCCCCCTGCAACCGGGTAACCCAGATGAATGAAAAATCTGAGGATTTTTACCAACAAGTATTTGCCGGATTCAACCTACGAGAAAGTTCCTTAAGACGGAAAGCCTTAAAGCGGAAGTCGAAGAGGGTGTGTCCTTAAATATGTTTTTACCGCAAAAATTTCTTCATAGGCATCTCGGCTCCGCGATCCTGATGTGCAGGCGTCACCCAAAAAACAAACAAATAAACAAAAACAAAAATAATCCAATGCTGTATGCTGCTGCAGATTTGAGGTATTGTTTTTAAGCTTTTATATGTTTATTTTATATATTTTTTTTTCAGTTCAGTAGGGCACTTTTCCCCCTCTTTCTTTCTTAAAGCATGAATTTAAAAAGTTTTTTTTTCTTTCTTTCTTTTTTTTTCTTTTCCAAAATTCAACTTCGATTGCACGTCCGTTCATCGTCCAGGTTGCGTTTAGACAGATTCACGTTAAGATGTCGACGTTATTAGCATTAAATGTTTTAATTTTAATTGGTTTTGGACAGGAGGGGATCGGGGTAGATTGGGAATTTGGATCGAAACTTTGGTTACTGCGATCAAATTATTATTATTTTTTTTCATGTTTCGGAAATTTTACACGTCAGCCTCAGACTAATCTTCCTTTATGTTGCATACGGAGTCGTTCATTTTGGCGATGCTAAGTTGAACCTAACTTTAGAGAATTTTCGTTTGACGTAAAGTATGCACACTGACAAGTAAAAATAAAAATTTTTTTTTGTAGTTTCTTGTGCCATTTTGTTTTCATCCTATGCAACTTGATGTTTGAAAGGTTTTTTTTTTTTCCCGTATTTAAAAAAAGAAAAAAACAATTTGTCCGCTTCAGGAAAGGAAAACGCAATATTTTTTTTTTTTACAAATCTCAGGCTTTTTTTTTTTTTTTGTATTGTTTCTTTTTTGTTGTTTTAAAGTCTCGTGTTGTGTATTATTGCATCTTTTGGGGTGGGGGGCAGATAGAATGTAATAACCCTGTACACTTGTAAGATGTGTTAAAGGAAAACTCCACCCTTATCGACCCACATGTGAGTCTTTTTAAAGCTAACACGTGAGCTGTGTGTCATAACGAGACTTCATCTTTCCTCCATTCCCCACAGTCGCGTGCTGACGGCGACGCTTTAGTCCGGTCTCTCTTATCTCCTCGTCTTCAATCGCTTCCAAAACTTTGGCAATGAATTGTGGGAATTCTTTTGATCCCTGCGTTTGCACAGCCACCTCCGCTCCTACACTATTTACCGACGTTGCTCACTCGAGAGACGCAAGAAGTGCGCACTTCTTCTGTTCTTTAAGCATCACTGTAACTGCGCTAGCAATAAAAAACACAGTGACATCAGAGCCTCTGCTAACGAACACACACCAACAACCAACCAATCAGCAGCGATCTTCACAAAACTCATCATGAATATTACAGTGTAAACATCTTCAACGTGGAGTTTTTCTTTAATAAATGTGCCACGCCCAGTGCGAGTCCTGCGCCGCGGTTTTGGTGAGGACCCTAGGGGCCCCTGGTTTGTTTCTCGTTAAGCATTAATGGCTGAAATTCTGAGACTTTGTTCTGTTCAGTTCAGACTGAAATTTTGTTTCTATCATGAATGCCCTGCTTTTTTTTTTTTTTTTTTAAATAAAATGTTATTGAGCCACTCGCGCTGACTACCGCCGCAGGTTTTTGTTCTAAGGCAAAGTTTTTAATTATTGTTTTTCTCAATCTCAACACTGATACCTCTTTAATTTCAGTATATGTGTATGAAATGTTTCTTACTTTGTGTACCAGTACTACATCCATGCAGCTTCGCTTTGATTTTTATTTTTTTTTTTACTGGCTTTGAGCAGGCTACTGTAGCCAAAGAATAAACTCATCAAATTAAAATGTGTGTTCTAGTTGCTCTGACTGATAAATATACCATGAACTACCAAGTGTGTCCTTATGAAACTTGAGTTTGAACTTTAACTTTTTTTTTTTTGTTGATATTTTGTGTATTAATTAGTTTTTTTGAAACATTATTTTTCTTCTTTTTTTTTTTTACCACAATTTTTCTGATTCAGTTAAATATTTAATTACTTTAAAATTAATAAGCTTGGTATGTTTTTGGAGACGAAAAGCAATCACAATCCTTTACAGCGGAACCTCTGCATACGAACCCTTACAAATTTTCGCCTTAGGAATAAAAAATTGAGCGAAAATTTGCATCGCCATACAAACGAACTGGACCAAACCGAATGCCACCAAGTCGGATATTTTTAATGCTTTTAAATCTGTTTCTTTTCTTTCTTTTTTTTTTTTTTTTTTTTTTTAAAAAAAGCTACATATAAAATAAATATAAGTTAATATCAAATGAATATTCATGAATTATATTTTATTGTAAATATATGAATAAATTTTAGTTTAAGTAAAAAATTAAAAAACTTACATTTATAACATTTAA
Organism: Clarias fuscus; assembly: GCA_030347435.1. NCBI lineage: Eukaryota > Metazoa > Chordata > Actinopteri > Siluriformes > Clariidae > Clarias > Clarias fuscus. The sequence goes on from CM059231.1 coordinate 12,439,033, forward strand.
GATTAATTTAAATTCATAAAACAAATGTATAAAATATAAAGAAATTATTTTATTAACATATTAATGCAGTAATTAAAACAATGTTTTATAAATTAATATTAATAATAAAAACAATAAGACGAAAAAAGAGAATGGTTTATTTGATGTATTATTCTTAAATATGTTTTTTTTTTTTTTTTTTGCTTATTATAGTTGCATTTGTTTAAAATTTAAAATCGTTATAGTTATCTAAATCAGTTTAATTACAGCACTTGAAACCATGTTCGCACATTTTAAGTCCCGCCTTGTCTTTCCTGATTGGCCAGGATCCCTCGCAAACGCAGACACGCGTGTAATTGGTCGACTCACCTGTCATTCACGTCACCGTGGCGACTTTTATAATCGACCCGCCAACGTCCGCGCGACTGTACGGACGAATCAGCGTTCAGCATTTCTCCATCAGCCAATCAGAGGCCGCGATAGTGGGAGGCGTTTTGTTTGTATCCTGTTGCTGCTGTGAAGGGAAGCAACATGGCGGCGTGAATGGTAACATCTTTAATATTTTTATTCTGGTTATTTTATATTTAGTATATAGATGTTGCATGAAGTGTTTGTCGAAGTAGTTTTCACTGCAGGAAATTATAAAATAATAAAAAAAAAGTAATAATGGAACTTGAGATTAGATAACTAGTTAACAAATGACAACCTGTTGATTGTTTAAAGTTAAGTTACAAAATGTATGTAAAGTGATAAAAATGCATATAATCGTGTTTATCTTTCTCTTTAAAACCTACAATAGTACAAATTGTTGTAAAAAAAGAAAATCTAAACCATAATATTCATTTGTAATGTGTGTTGTTATTGTTGCAGTGTTAAATAAAAAGGTGTTCAGAATCAGAAACCGGGTTAAATAATCCGGATATTCATTTGTAATGTGAACGCGAGCGAAGCGGTTTATTCTGCTCCGCTATTAGAGATCCTGATGTGTAACTCAGACCGAGACCTGGTTGAAGATGTGCTGTTGTTGAGGACTCAGTTGAGGAGAACCGAGAGGAACCTGCAGGCTCTGGGAGAGCGGTTAAGGTAAGAACAGAAGATTCTTGAAGCTTTGTATTCGACTCGTCCACCCTTACCGCCCTCACAGTTCTTGCACTGGGCTGGTGTGGTAAGATGATCATCCTCCGAAACGTAGTCCAGAAGAATGATCGCTTAGAATGATCAAAGGGTCAGAATCGCTAATTCACAAAAATCTCTTCCTGTAACGAATCATATCCATCTCCTAGACCAAAGCTAACCACTCTGAGACGTTCATACCTTAAACTTACTTTATTTGACCCCTTCACCAGCACGTACAGAGCCACGCCCCTCGATAGACCAGCAGACCTTAGTAACAACCCCAGGGGAGGAGCTATTCTTATATGAGGTCACATTAGGAAATCTAATTGACTCGTTTAAGTCAATTTAAAAACAGTAAACAGAGTTTTTTTCTCCCCTTTTTTGTTTTAACAAGACTGAAAAGTGATTTTTGCACCATAGATACCCTTTAAGGGATAAGATTAAGGATTTTCCACTCACCTCAAAGTCCCAGAATGCAGTGCAGCTACATGACAAGTAAACTCTCTGCTGATTAGCAACGATACATGAGCTGACTTGTGATGACGGATTAATGCGTCACATTAACAGATGATTTTTCTTTAACCTCAGCCAGTCGGAATATGACACCGTCGTCAGCGTCCCCGAGCAGACGAACATCAACGAATCAGACGGACTCCCAGGTCACGTCACCTTCGACGATCTTCCCGATCCCGGTTCTGTGAGAACATCGTCGTATCCGGGGTCCAGCACCCCGAAACCAGGCGGGAGGAAAGCCTGCGTGAGAGCTCATGGTTCTGACGGTAGAGCGGGCATGGAGGACGAGGCGGCTCAGCTCAGGAGGACGCTCGGCTCGGTCAGGGAAGAGAACTCGTCTCTGGTGCTGGAGAACAGGCAGCTGATGAGCGACCTAGAGGCTGCACAGTTCGAGATCGCCAGCTCCAGGTCTAAGGTAACACACGCGCATACACACACCCGCACACTGACTTCTGCTAGTTAAACTCTCCTGAGGTGTCTCCAGAGGTGTGATCAGATTAAACGGGAAGTGATGATTTGGTTAGATGGTTAAATATAGATTTGAGCGAAGTGCGAGAGCGAATTTCTGTATTTCAGGATAATTGGTTTCTGCTGTACAGAAAGCCTTTACAAGCATTTCAATTAGATAGGAATAAAGATAGTATTTCACAGAGAATCTCTCCAAACTTATTTTTCCACGTCAGAATTCTTATCAGAATTCGAAAGGGTGTTGAAACACATAAGTTTTACATCCTAAAAAAAAATCCTGTCATCCATGATTACAGAAATCAGAATCCAAAAATATCGATCGCTGTCACAGGTGTGGTTAAGTTGTTCTATTTATTGTGTTGTATTGTTTATTTATTTACTATTTATAACTTAACTTTAACTGTAAAAAGAACCATTTTAAACATCAGTGCACAAATATATTTAAGATCTGAGGAAGTACAGTAGAACCTCGGATTGCAAGTAACGCGGTTTGCGAGTGTTCCGCAAGATGAGCAAAGATTTGTAATAAATTTTGACTTGAAAAACGAACAAGTGAGTACTGTGAGTTTTACTGTGTAAGATGAATAGAGAGAGGGTTGGGGCTAATTCCACATATACATGCATACACACACACACACACACACACACACACACAAACACAGCGCCTGTACGCCCAAGCGGAAACGTTTATCTGTCTGGATTTATTTGTACTTTTTTTTAAAGGTAAAGTGCAGGTTCATTTGTTTTATTTTTACCTTATATTTTATATGAATTATTTCTATGCATTTATTAATTTTTTGGCTGTGGAACGAATAATTTGACTTTCCATTATTTCTTATGGGAAAATACAATTTGGTATATGAGTGTTTTGATATATGAGCCCGCTTCCAGAATGAATTACACTCGTAATCTAAGGTTCCACTGTATTGTAAGACTTGAGCCTTTTTAAGCGCTTTTGCTGCAAGTGGCTGATTGAGGGAAATCTTGACATACAGGTTTTAGCTGCGGATAACTTTTCATACTCAAATTATTCACGCTGCATTGTTTTTAACTCTCCATATTGCAAATTGGACCTTTTTTAAAGGAAGACTTGGTAATATTTCCAGACTGGTGACAGTATGTTGATGAGACTGTGTATTTTGTCATCACTCTAGTATCGGTTTGTGTAAATTGGCCAGTTAAACGATCTGTAAATATTAAGTGATTATCAGCTGATTTTTCGATCGGAGATCCATTATAATACAGTGGAACCTCGGATTGCGAGTAACGTGGTTTACGAGTGTTCTGCAAAGCGAGCAAAGATTTTTAATAAATTTTTAATCGGAAACCGAGCAAGTATTAGTTTACGAGCGCCGAGTATCATGTATCACGCATGACTTTATATTTTGTATTAATTATTTTTATGTATTTATTGTTTTGGGCTGTAGAACGAATAATTTGAGTTTTCATTATTTCTTATGGGAAAATTCTATTTGGTTTACGAGTGTTTGTTTTTGGAATACGAGACCGCTTCCGGAACGAATTATGCTCGTAATCCAAGGTTCCACTGTACACTGTAATGGTGAACGAAGGTAAATAATTTATCATTGCCTCACTACCTTGTGTTATCCCGCAGATGCGTCTTCTAGGTTCCACCGTAGGAGCGAAGACGTCCAGCGCGTCTATCATGAAGGAACGAATCCTGGACTTGGAGGCACAGCTGGAAGCTCAAGCCACAGCGTTACGGTAACATTACTGTTCTTTCCTAGATGAATCAGCTTTAAGCAGTTAAAGTCTAGAATAAAATGTACATATTATGCATCTGTGACTGTGTGTTGTAGGGACGCGGACCTGAAGCGTGCGGCGAGTGAACAGACGGCACTGCAGTTCAGCAGAGCGGTGGAGAAGCTGAAAGAAGAGCTGAACACGGTGAAATCCGAGCTGTGTGAGAAAACACGGCAGTGGAAGCGGTAAGGGACACGCTCATCACCGTATCTGGGTGCCATTACTTTATGCTCATTTGAGGTAAACTGTGTGTGTGTTTTTTTTTTTTTTGCTTTTTTGTTTGTTTAAGGATGGAGCAGCAGAGGAACCAAGCTCTGCGAAACGCTGAGAGACTTACCGTGGCTTTCAAAGACCACAGAGAAGACGTGGCTGAAAAATTAAAGAAGGTAGCGCATACTGCAGAATTAATAAAATTTTTAAAGCGATAATATCAGACTCGATATCGATCTCTGCTCTCATCTCACTCGGACGCAGGTGATTGAGAATGAGGGCAGACTGAAGGCAAGTCTAATCGGGTACGACCGAGAACGAGAGGAGCTGGAGGAAAGGTGTACACAGCTGGAGAGGGAGAAGGAGAAGACGAGTCACAGCCTGAGGTCAGAGACATCTAAAGTCCATCTGAAGCATATAAACTGTCCAGTAATATTCCACTCTAACGCTCGCTCCACGCTCTCTCAGTAAGGAGCTGAAGGAGGCGCGAGTCCAGACCGAGGCTCTCTCCGCCGAGCGCCAGGAGTTGCATGGTCGGGTTCAGCAGGCGTCGGAGCGGCTGAGTCACCTGCAGAGGGAGCTGGAGCAGAAGGAGGTGCAGCTGGTGGAGCTGGAGGGACTCCGGAGGGACAGGGAGGACCTGCGTCTCCTCACCGCCTGTCAGGAACAGAGGCTGAGTCAGACCCACAGGGATATGGAGCAGGCCAGGGCGGAGCTCGGCAGTCTGGAGAACGTTCTGGACCTCCTGCATCTCAGAGAGGTGTGTGTGTGTGTGTGTGTGTGAGAGAAGTGTTCATGATTGTACTTCAAGCCTGGAATGATGTGGGTTCTAATTGTTTAAAAATGCACCCTGCTTCTAGACACAACACTGCCCCACCCCTCTTTACCTTAAACTGTCTTACAGACCACGCCTCCTCCGCTGAGGCTGACAGAGGCCCTGCCTCCTCCACACAGCCTGTCACAAAGTGCACACCTTTTTCCACACAGCTTAACGCAGAAGCCACGCCTCGTTCACGCAGACTGAACCCATGTTGTTTTCTGTGTAATTTTGTATTTTATCATTTTGTAATCTATCATGTATAGGTTGTGTTACAGAAAAGAGCCGTAATTGGCTCAGACTGAGTGTGTGTTTAAAGCCTTGCTGGTTTTTTTTTGTTCAGAATCGAGACGGCGCGCTGTGCGTGAACCCCTGTCTGTTACCCTCACTGACTTTGACGGCAGTCACAGAAAATCTCCAGCACAAGTCAGGTGAGTCCAACTCTCTAACTTGGTGTAATAGATCTAAAATAACTTTACCTTAAAAGTCAAAAGTTCTCGCTGTGAAATTCTCGACCTTGTCTAAAAACATACATTTACCAACTGAGAGAGCATTTAAATCTAACTGGTGTTCGTGCTGAATGGACGCGATAGACGAGCGCTATCGGAAGCTTCTGGCAGCGCTGCAGAGCGTGGAGAGGGAGAAGGCGAGGCAGACGAGCGCCGCACAGAGCCTGCAGGAGAGACTGAGCCGAGCGCAGGACGAGATCTCGTCCCTGCAGACCTCCATCACTCAGAGAGCTTCACACTTCCAACAGCTTCACAACCAGCTGCTGGATAAAGCTACTCAGGCCACGACGCTGGAGAAAGAGGTGCAGGAAGCGGACACGCGGTTCACCTTTATTAACTGTACCTTCAATCATTTATGGTTATTAAACAGAACAATGCATAATCATTAATAGGATGAAGTTTATCTGTAAGGACACGTTTAATTATCATGTACTGCAAGTAAGGAGTCTAAATGTCCGTAGCTTTTAATAACAAAGGCAGCGCTGTAGGATTTTTTTTGACATCTGGAATAGAGCTGTGTGATTAATGTGTGATTAAACCAATTATGGAGTTGAATCTTTTTTTTTTTTTTGCCGGTCAATTATATTCAGAATACAGAATCGATTCACAAATCTCATGCATTAAATACTTTAAAGTTAATGAAATCTTCAACGATAGACCACAGCTTTTGCAGAAAATACATACCGCTTGAATCTCCTATAAAGATACGAGATACCAGAGCAAGATTATTGTCTTCTTTTGGCATTCATGAGCGCTTGGTGGAACTCCGCCACCTGCTGGACTGCAGTGTGGAGCAGAAGATCAACAGGAAAACGATAGAAATTTGTCATATTACTGTCCTACAAACTGTGTGTGTGTGCGGGTACTGAAACGGACTTGTGTTCTGATGTGCTTTTGAGAAGTTGAAGAAGAAGAGCTCGCGTCTGGTTGTAGTGGAGAAACAGCTTCAGGAGAAAAGTGCGGCGTATTCACAGGCTGCTGTTAAAACCAGCCAGCTGGAGCAGGAGATAATGGTAAAGCACACACACACACACACTTTTTTTTAGTTTGTGATATTATCAGGATGGATTTTCTAATTATGTCAAGCAAAAAACAGTTTTAAGTCCTGTGTAATGGACAGCACAATATTTCCTATACAAATTTATATGTCAAAGACATTTTTAATGAATTAATAGGAATAGAAATAGCACAAGATTATATATTTTAATGTATATTATTATTCTTGTAATGCTTATACCTTTTTTTGAGTACAGTGGAACCTTGGATTGCGAGCATAATTCGTCCCGGAAGTGTGCTCGTGTATCAAAACACTCGTACATCAAAGTGAATTTTCCCAGAAGACATAAAGGAAACTCAAGTTATTTGTTCCACAGCCCCAAAAAATAAATACATAATAACAATGTTAAAACAAAATATAAAGTAAAAATGAAAAAAAATAACCTGCACTTTACCTTTAAAAAAAAAAAAAGTAAAAATAGTGTGTTTTCTGTTTATGCTTGCAGGCGCTGTGTATGTGTGTCTTACACAGTAATTCTTCCTCCTCTATTATTTGAATTTCACACACACACACACACACACACACACTAACATAAACATCTTTTATTTGGAAAATCAACAAGAAATTTCTCTAATGACACTCGAGTGAGCGCAGACTAACCGAATCACTCCTGTAAAGTAAAAATAAAACAGATTAACCTGCACTTTACTTTTGAAAAGAATCGCGACAGAGCAGTGTTTCTATGTAGAGCAGAGAGAGAGAGAGAGTGTGTGTGTGTGTCTGTGTGAAGGCGAGAGGAGGGATGTGTGTGTGAAGGCGAGAGGGGGGAGGTGTGTGACGCCTGCAAAGTGCGCATACACATGTGTTTTAATAAACAGTACACGCGTGCTGTACACACACGCTTACAAACACAAAATAAAATACCTTGTGCACAAGGATGTTGATTATACCAGTGCGAGACGAGCTCTAATACCAAGCAGGGGAGACGATTACCCACAATTCCGCAGCACAAGAGAGAGAAAAAACATTGGCTCAGTTGTGGTCACGTGCTCGGCGTCAAGACAAGAAGCGCATACGAGTCCTCGGTACTCGTAAACCAAGACTTGCTCGTTTTTCAAGTCAAAATTTATTACAGATCTTGGCTCGTCTTGCGGAACACTCGCAACCCGCGTTACTCGCAATCCAAGGTTTCACTGTAATTGTTTATTGCGAATTTTTTTTTATCTCGCATAACCGTAACATATAGGAGGTTTAAAGTATAAAATAAATGTATCGTTATAAGTAATAAATAGAGTAAACATATGTGTATTATCTTGATATATGCAGCGTATGTAGAAAAAAGTAAATATATATACATTAAACTAAATATGTGTGTGATAGCTTTTTATCGTTTGTGTTGTTCTCTGTAGGAAAAGGAGAGCAGTATCCATCACTACCAGTCTCTCCTAAAGAAGAAGCAGAGAGAGTATCAGCAGGCTCTGGAGACTTCCAGGACGTCAGAAACGCACAGATGCAGAGAACTGGAGGACAGGATGGAGGTGGTCAGTGTGTGCCTTTTTGTGTGTGTGTGTGAGAGAGGTGTGTGAGAGAAGTGTGTAATATGTGTGTTTTTTTTTTTTTTTCTAATGATGAAAGTTTGTGTGTTTTTGTGCAGCTGCAGTTGTCTCTGGCTCAGAGTCAGGCTGAAGTCGCCGAGTTAAAGCGGATCGCATCCAATCTCGAGTCGGAGAAACAGGAAGCAGAACTTCAGACCGCGTTACTGCAGGCGTCTGTGGATCAGCTCACGCAGGTCGGCTTCCTGAAACGAGCAGCATTCGCAGATTGTTATGTGCAGTGTAGAAATATAAACGTGTGGTTTATTTACAGGAAATGGAGAAGAAGGACAAGCGGAGTGAAGAAGCAGCACATGCTTTTGAAGAGCAAGCCTTACAGGCTGCTTCCAAGGTAGGTGTGCTTGCGTGCGTGCGTGCGTGCGTGCGTGCGTGCGACTAAATATAACCAGAAACGAGACACTGTAGTGTTTAGTACGAGGTGATGTCAAAAAGTTTCGAGACTAGTTTTGTAACACGCCACCAGATGGCAGCACAAGGCTATACACAGTCACATGGAGCAGAAACCTTTATAAGTCAGTGTGTCAAAAGACATCGTCCTGTGTACATCGGGAGCTTTGCAACTGGTGCTTTTCTGACCACTGACTGCTATCAGAACTATACAGTTAGATCGAAGAGCGAACGTGAAATTCTGAGTGAAACTGGGCAAATCTGACCATGTACGGGTGTGATCTTGATCCAATCGTCAACAGCGCATTCTACAGTCAGGTCTAGCAGGCGTCTGAGAGAGGACGTATGACGAATTCTCGAAACTTTCTGATACCCCCTCATATACTTTATAGTGTTGCGTTAAAGTCTTAAGGATACAGGGATTAACTTGAAATATTTTCCTGTGCAGGTGAAGTCCATTGAGTCTGAGCTGGCGTGCTGTAGGGAGGAGCTGAGCGATGTCCTGCAGCAGGTCGAGAAGGTCAAGCAGCACTACGAGAAGCAACTGGAGCTGAATAACTCGGAGGTTGCATTTTATTATAGAATAAATAAATAATATAAACTAAGAATACATGTGTGTGTGTGTGTGTGTGTATTTATATATATATATATATATATATATATATATATATACACATACATACACACACACACGCAATATGTATTATTTTATTAACTGTATATAATATGAATGATCTAATAATATGGTACATGGTGAGAATTTAAAGTTATAGTTATTTTGTACTTAATACAGGTAGTCTCCGATTTACGAACACGTTCAGAAGTCCGATTTGTTCTTAAGTCTGGCAAAGTGACTCTTGTATGACAAGACATTGTAAAGCATACCAGTCCACTCGACAAAATCTATGTCCCCTGGAATCCTGGATGCCATTTTGTCTCAGAGGTGTTTTCCACTGTATTGAGGATTTTCCGAAATTAGGATTAGTCAGGACAGCTTTACAGGACAGACATTTTCTATCATTGTGCTCCCAGAATGATTCATTGAACCCGATGAGGCCGACTCATTTTTCACCAAGATTAGACATTTTATACATTCACTTACACACTGAAAATATTGTATATAATTGTAAATATCGGTATGTGGTGCACTGCAGTGTCAATTTTTTTGTACAATACACGTAAGCTGCTTCCGTGATTGAACCGGAAGTAGAACCGCGGGTCGTTCGTATCTTGTTTACTAAAATTTTTGTTTGTAAGTCGGGGACTACCTGTATTATGTAACTATCAAAAATACTGTCTTGCTCTGAATCCTCAGTAATAAACTTCTTATTACAGTATATAATACAAAAGTGTCCATAAAAGGAACCTGCTCTCGTGTTCTCTATACGTTTGTGCTCATATCGTGTGTCTGTTATGCTGTATGGGTAAACCGTCTGTGTGTGTTAGTTGTCAGTTCTTCAGGAGGCGCTGAGGAGCAGAGCGCTGGCATGCGAGAGCTCCACTGAGGAGAACCTGCAGCTGCAGCGCTCCATGCAGAGACAACACGCCATGCTACAGGACAGCACCGGCCGCGTCGCTCAGCTCGAGGACAGCCAGAGTCACCTGCAGAGCCAGGTACACACCCCCGGTGCACATCGTTTCCTTTTTTTCTTTTTAGTCTGAAGCCATCATGTGCTCAGAGAAGGCTTTCAGATCCTGACATTCCCGAGAGCAGGGCCGTGATAACAAGCCGTACATTGTTCAGCTCCGACACTTACCCTAACCTGACCCACTGTCTCCCTCTGAGTGTTAAACAAAACGAATTGGACTGCATTCGTACATGCGAGTACATTTGGGTCCTAAAGCAAAGCACTTATCAGCGTCCTGAATAAATAAACTAAATAAATAAAGGGTCCAGTGTACTTGTTCTGTGCCTGACAGCTATACTGCTAATTTTAGTTTATATTAGTGTGTAAACATGGACGGCTTTAGTGAAGGCAGTGTTTTGGATCAGTCACAGCTTCGAGCTGTTCATCACGTGCATTTCATGAAGGGTTTGCTTTAAGTCTAGCCTCTCTCTCAAGTTTGCATCTGGGAGGTTATTTTAACCAGTGAAAACAAGTCCGGGTGTGAAGATAATGTGTAACATTTAGCTCAAAACGAACCGGTTTGGTTTGGAAATTCTTGTTCAGCCAAATTTGAAGCGGTTTGTGGGAGCTTATTAAAAACATGTCCGAGCGGCGCAGTGGTAGAGCATATCATCTGGAGATCGCGAGTTCGATTCCCGGGTGGTGCTGTAACCTCTCGCAGCCGGAGGTCTAGAGAGAGCTGATTGGCCGAGCTCTCTCAGGGGGGCGTCTGCGAGCTCACGTGAGCGGAAGGAGCGGATAGCACTGTCTCCGAGTGTGTTACTCCGCCCCCAACGAAGCGTGAGCGCGGTTCGAAAAGATGCGGTCGGCTGGCGTCACGTGGCTCGGAGGAAACATGGACAACATGAAATCGGGGGGGGGGGAAAAAGCATGTAAACACTTTAGCCGAAACATGTCGTCACGGCTCTAATACTCAGCACAGCACATCTTTTATTCCTGATCGTTCTCGCCGCAGAGCAGACCACACACTAAAGTTATACGATGAAATGCAGGTAGTCCCCTACTTCCATTCCGGGAGCATGTTTGTAAGTCGGATTTGTTCTTAAGTCTGACAAAGTCCTAAGTCTGACACGCTGATATAAAATGCTGATTGTTCCAAGGTTGATGATGCCTTTGGGTCAAGCAGTTCATTTGGTATTTCTTTAAAACGCTCACCTCAATATCTGCAGCATTCAGTATATTCACTGTAGTAAAATAAAATACTGTGATCATGTTATGATAGTATGATATTTGAAACAGAAATTGTATAATTAAAAATGTGCTTTTGGATTTTAGGTTTTGAGTTAATTTTCCATAATTGCAACAAATTTTAGTATTAATACACTTATCGAGGGTCTCTGAAGCTGAAAAAAACGTTTTCCGCACCAGATTTCACTTTCCGTTACAATTTCCATACCGCAGGTCTCTCAGCTGGAGCAGGAGCTGGAGAAGGAGCGAACCACCTCGTTACACCAGCTCAGGAGAAAGCAGGAGGAGATCGAGGAGGCCAGGCAGGAGGCGCAGAAGAAGGAGAAGCAGGCTGCTGAGCTCTCCGCTTCCATAACGTGAGTCTCACGTGGTCGTCGTCTCATTAATAGGTCTCACACGAGGACACAACAGGAACCAAGATCATGTCCCTTGGGTATGATTAACTATATGGCCAAAAGTATTAAAAGTACAAGTTTGTTTGGAAATTTTGTAGGATTTTAAATAATTAATACAAAAAAGGCAATATTTTCTTTGAATTTGGACTTTTTTTTTCTTTTGAGAATGTGTCATGTATGAGCAGGCAGTTTATTTGTGTAAAATAACGCACATGCGTTTAGATTAAGCGGTAATTAAAATTAAAAGTTCTTTATTGCTCTCCAAACAAAATGTTCCTCACCAACATGTGATTTTTGCCCCCAAGAACATCTCTGTGTAGCTGATATTTAAATTCCAGGCCTCTGTACAGCCTCCGGCGGTGTGTCCCGTACTCGGTGTATCCCAGAGTCTTATGACCGAGTCAGGACTCTCTCACATCGCGTCCCTATAAATATTGAGCACTTTGTCCTTTTTCCTCAGCAGTTTGCAGCCAAAGACCAGACCGAGCCAAAGGCAGGGGAAAACGATTTCTAGCATACTGTGCTGACTCTGTAATCATGTTTCATTTTGTTAACTGTGTGTCCGACAGGAAGCTACGCTCCGAGATGGACGCGTGCAGAGAGGAGCTTACGGACATGGAGAAGGAGCTCCTGCAGCTGAGGAGGGACAGCAGCGCCCAAGCCACGCAGCTCAGTCAGATGGAGGAGACGCTGCAGGAGACCAAGGGCTTGCTGGATAAGAAGAGTGAAAAGGGTACGCTACGTCAATGTCAGTAATGTAGACGCTAAGATGTCAAGCAGAGCCTTAGAGTCTTGAATGTGTGCGTGTTCAGTGCTCGACCTGGAGGAGGAGCTCCACCGCAGCGAGATGGACAGGCGGAACTCTCTGCAGCGCGCCCATCTGCTGGAGGAGCAGTTAAAGACGGTGCGCGGCGAACTGACCGATACGCTCGGCCACCTGGAGGCGCTGAGGGACGTGCTGCAGAGGACGCAGCTCACCGCCGACCAGCAGAAAGCCACCATCCACCAGCTCACCGCGGAGCTCAGGTGAGGCTCCGCCCTCCAGCCGCCGGTTCCAAGCTCGTCTGGTGTGACCTCGTTAACACAACACAGTGTGTGCTTTATTTTTTGGGGGGTGTGTGGGAGGGGTCTCCTAGAGTTCCAGCTCTAACTGGGTCATGCATCATGTCTCCCTTAAGATTGTTTGTGAAATCTATTGTAAATGTTGTGTGTATATATATATATATATATAATATATAGTCAAATATGCCTGAATCTGCTTTTTTTTCCTGAATATAAAGTCATTTTATACATGAAAACATACCAAAACTGTTTGAAAATCCATGCTGTTTTGTTCTCTTTAAACTCAAGCCAGTTATAATGCAGTTCTGTGAACTTTTGTGAGTTTTGGAGCCCCCTCTGGTAGAACTACGTTACTGCAAGAACGTTACCTATCTATTAACTGTAAATTAAAAAAAGGATCTGATTCAGGCAAAAATGTATCCAACATACTGATGAAGTACACTTTAACCCTCGTTCTTAAAACCTGTCCAACACAACATGCCCCGCCCATTTATAAGGGAAACATCTGTTCACGAGACCTGTATTTGCATATTGTAATCTGATTGGTTCAGAGTTATTTTTATGATTCAGTTACACCTTCATGGAACATATTTAAGACTAACGCAGGTCAGTGTGCTTGAAATAAATTTCCAGATTTTAATTAAAATCAACATCGATTTTAGAAGTAAAAAAAAAAAAAAAAAAAACTTTACCTCTAAGAAAACTTGCCTTATGGATAAAGATGATGAGGCGTGGCAGAAATCCAAGAAAATAAAATTGTACATAAATTTTGCCTAATATCTATAGAAGAATAAAAATGTTTTTAGAATTGCTCTTTTTCTTTAATGTGGACCACATCATGGACCCTCCTTGTCCTTGTAGTCGACTCACACATATTTAACAAGCTGAACATTCTCCACAAGGGGGAGCTAGTGGCACTCGCTTAGCTTCGCTAAAAGTAAAGCACGCTATAAAGCACAAAACTGACCCGAACCCACTCCTCATAAAAGTATTGAATTGAGCCGAACCCACAAACCTTAACCACATACTTCATACGAGATGAAAATAAATAACTCAACCTCAGTGACTCAACCTCTTTCTGTACGTCATACAGTATACTTGTTTTAATTCATGGCTTTATATTAAGAGAGAGTACACACCTTTTTCAGAGTCACGTCACCCCTTCTAAAGTCAAATCTTCATTATAGTTCTTACTCATGTTCCACTTTATTGCTGCTGTTATTACTTTTGGCGCGCGTATGAACAGTTTCTAGTCTACCTTGTCAGAAATGAAATTTATTTACTCTAGAGGCTGCGAGGGAGAGAGGATAGATATATCGTTACACCATGTGTCGTCTTGTCGCAAAGATAAATTCAGGAACCCGTCAGGAGCCATGTGTGCCGAGCTCAGGGTGCTCATAAATAATGATGTGACCCAAATACACACAGAACTCATGAGTACTTTAAACAGGTTTAGGATATTTACTATAAATCCTATTTAAAAAAATAATGTGTATTTCTTTTTTTTTTTAAGCACGCACACACACATTGTGCATTTAACACCACGCCTTATGCACATTGTGTGTTCATGAAGCTCCACACACACTTCTATCCAGTATGAGATCTTTGCTTGTTTATCTAATCCCATGTGACCCAAAAGATGTACAGAAGAAGGAATAAGAGAAAAGAGTATAAACTATCATGGAGAGTTGTGCGTCTGGGTGTTTAGAGGTCTAATGGTTGTGGTAAATTAGAATAAAATGTGGTGCATCACAAACAAATGTGTGTGTGTTTGTTGACAGAGAGAGCCAGAGCGAGCTGGAGGAGAGGAATCATGAGGTTTTGGACATGGACACTGCACTGAAGGAGAGACAGGGGGAGCTGCAGCAAAGAGCAGAGCTGGTAACACACACACACACACACACACACACACACACACACGATACAGGAGTAGCGCGTGTGAACTGAACTCAGAACCCAAAAGGCAGCTTAAATTACAAAAAAAACTGATTTTACTGAAGTCGTTCTTCTTCTTCTGCATTAAAGCTGCCATACTGTATGTATTTTATTTTTTTATTTTTTAGTAGAAAGATACTCAAGACAACAATATAAAGTAAAGGCCGAATTTGGTGCTTAGACCTGATGCCAAAACTCTGCATTGTATATTAATATACGTTTCTGATGTGATTCTTTTTTCTTAAACAGTCACACGGTTATTCACATGCTCATAAAAGCTTAATTAAATGCATGTGATTGAATTTCTCCGATTAAGACAGCATTAAGTACATTTTGCATGAAAACATTTTTTTAAAAATACTATACTAAATGAATCTTTATAAATAAAATGCCATCATGCTGGAGTTCAAATGTAGGAAGGTTCTGTTTTTCACTTTCAAGGTTTATTGGCTGGCTGCTAGATGACAGACAAGGGGCGACATCATGACGTTTTCCCATTTCATAAGTGCATGGCAGCGTATTGGATCCATTTTTGGCCAAATCAGACCTTTTTCTTATTACTGTTTTATTTATTTACAGTTATAAGATAAGATGCAGTTAGATTTGATTGGTAACATGCTTGCAGTAACGA
This sequence comes from Clarias fuscus, assembly GCA_030347435.1. Classification (NCBI taxonomy): domain Eukaryota; kingdom Metazoa; phylum Chordata; class Actinopteri; order Siluriformes; family Clariidae; genus Clarias; species Clarias fuscus. The sequence continues at coordinate 12,454,245 of CM059231.1, forward strand.
AGTTCTACCAGAGGGGGCTCCAAAACTCCCATACGTTCCTAAGAGAGAATTGAAACTGGCTTGGTTTAAAGAGAAAAAAACAGCATGGATGTTTAAAAAGTGTGCAAAAGCAACAAAAATATTTAAATAATTGTGCTTTAACACCGGTTTATTCAACTGAAACGATATCACAATAAAACCACTGTGAGTCTTTCTTTAACAGTTAAAGTTTGTCTGTTTTACCCTCAGTATCCAGCAGATGGCACTAAAAGAAATCTGATTTCAGTGCTTTATATTTAGCGTATATATCGGCGTGTGACTAAAATCAGTGAAACCATATTTTGTGTGTTTAACCCATAGCTTGGACAGCTGGATGTGGTCATCAAGGAGCATAAGCTGGAGATGGACAGGAAGGTCGAACATCTGCAGGGCGTCCTGGAGAAAACCGAGAGAAAACTTAGAGAGAGAGACAAACAGGTCCAGAACTCGTTACACACTTTAAATGAGGTTAAAAAACAGAGTGATCTAAGAGATAACGGCAGTGTCCCTGACTCTCTGTGCATCATCTCTAGGTGGCGTTTCTGACCGAGAGGCTGGACGTGGTCAAGTCGCAGCTCCAGGGGACGGAGGATGTGGAAAAGGTGAGGAACGGAATCATGAGGAATAAGAAAAACGGCATGCAGCTGTTGTGTCAGATCAGACGATTGAGAGTGGTAGTGGAGCTGCGTGTGTGCAGGCGTGTAACATTAGCTTTCTATAACAGCACAGACAGTAGTGACGCTTTTAAACCACAAGGTTTATATTAATGTACGTGTTATCTTTAAAAACATTTTTTTTTTTTTTAAGCACTAACACTTTCGTCAGTGTGAGATTTAACAGTCACAGTTCTGGTGTTATCGTATCCGCCATAAAACTTGCACATTTTATTACTTGAATTGTGCTCGTGATTACACCTCTAACTCCTGTGTGTGTATGTGTGTATCAGAGCGTATTAGAGCTTGGACAGCAGCTGCGTGTGTGCCGCGAGCAGCTCCAGAAGAGCGCCCAGGATCTGCAGGACGCACACACACGCCGCGACACACTGAGCCGGCAGCTGGACGACGTCACACAGCAGGAGAGACGGAAGGTACAGGCGTGGGAACTGTAACACTTTCATATACTGTACATAGTCAAGAGTGAAAGACCACGCCCCCTTCTGTAAGACTAATGGGTACCGAGACCACGCCCCCTTCCCAGTGTTGAAAATTGTGACCCAGTGCAATAATGCTACTGTAGTTTTGGATAAAAATGTCTGTGCATAGTTGTTTTAACGTAATGCAAATGCATTCAGATGTCTAATAATATCAGCATTACGACATAAGAACTGTGTGTGTGTGTGTGCGTGGGTGTGTCCTTCACACACCTTGATCTAGACCTTTGGCCGGCGTGGTGTTTAATGAGTAACTGTGAGTGAGGTGTGAAAAAGCAGAAACATTAAAGCTGACTGACGGTTAATAAAGCCCACAGCTCTCAGCTCTCATCCTGAACTCCCCCCTCGTGTGTAAAGCTCTCGGTGCCCTTCACTGACCTTTAAAGAAGGAACTAAAAGTGTTCCTGGAACGGTGGAACAGGAACTACAATCACCGTGCCAAAGTTGTGTACATGATGTAAATGCAGCATCTTGTTTCTCTTACGCGCTTTCTCAGCTCTCGCGTCCTCTCATCTTCTCTCTCTCTATCTTTTCTTTGCCTCTCTTTATATGTGGACACACTGGCTTTGCCTTACTACACTTTTGTTTTGTCTCGCTTTATGCTTTGTCTTCACGTCTCGCTTTACGCTTTGCCTTTGTCTTGTTTTTTTACGCTTTCTCTTTGCCTTTCGCTTTTTTACGCTTGGTTTAATTTTATACTTTCTCTTTGTGTCTCACTTTGTGCTTTGTCTTTAGATCTCGTTTTACACATTCTCTTCGTCTTTCTTTACACTTTGTCTCTTTTTAAGCTTTCGCTTTGCGTCTTGTTTTATGCTTTCTCTTTGTGTCTCGTTTGATGATTTCATTTTGACTCTCGCCTTATTTCTCTTTGCCTCACGATTTATACTTTCTCATTTCCTCTCGTTTTTGCGCTTTCTCTTTGCCTCTCGTTTTTGCACTTTCTCATTTCCTCTCGATTTTGCGCTTTCTCTTTGCCTCACGATTTATACTTTCTCATTTCCTCTCGTTTTTGCGCTTTCTCTTTGCCTCTCGTTTTTGCGCTTTCTCTTTGCCTCTCGATTTTGCGCTTTCTCTTTGCCTCTCGATTTTGCGCTTTCTCTTTGCCTCTCGATTTTGCGCTTTCTCTTTGCCTCTCGATTTTGCGCTTTCTCTTTGCCTCTCGTTTTTGCGCTTTCTCTTTGCCTCTCGATTTTGCGCTTTCTCTTTGCCTCTCGATTTTGCGCTTTCTCTTTGCCTCTCGATTTTGCGCTTTCTCTTTGCCTCTCGATTTTGCGCTTTCTCTTTGCCTCTCGATTTTTTGCGCTTTCTCTTTGCCTCTCGTTTTTGCGCTTTCTCTTTGCCTCTCGTTTTTGCGCTTTCTCTTTGCCTCTCGATTTTGCGCTTTCTCTTTGCCTCTCGATTTTGCGCTTTCTCTTTGCCTCTCGATTTTGCGCTTTCTCTTTGCCTCTCGTTTTTGCGCTTTCTCTTTGCCTCTCGATTTTGCGCTTTCTCTTTGCCTCTCGATTTTGCGCTTTCTCTTTGCCTCTCGATTTTGCGCTTTCTCTTGGTCTCGCTTTATTTTTTGTCTTTGCCACTTTGTACATTTTTAACACACTGGCTTTGCCGTACTGCAGTTCTGTTAAACTGTTAAACTTTTTTTTTTGTCTCTTTATTTTGACTTGCATTACGCTTTCTCTCTGCCTCTTGCTTCACGCTTTCTCTTTGTGTCTTGCTTTGCTTTTTCTCTGTCTTTCTTTACCCTTTCACTTTTTCTCTATATATTGAGGCTCTTGTTAATTTTTTTCTCTCTCTTTACACCTTCTCTTTGATTCTTGCTATACTTTCTCTTTCACCCTTTACACTTTCTCTTTTTCTTCTCTATACTTTCTTTTTGCCCCTCTTTACACTTTCTCTTTTACTCTCCACACTTTCTCTTCATACCCTGGTACACTTTCACTTTTCTTTGTCTCTCTCTCTATGCTCTGTCCACTCTCAGTGCTTTGTGTCTCGCTTTGATTTCTCGTGGTCTCTTTTTACACGCTCTGTTGTTTAAGGCTAGTCTAGACCAGGCTGTAAGATTAATATTAAAGACTCTCTTGCTGTACTTGCAGTGGTCCAGACTACCCGTGTGTGAGTATGTGTGCGTGCGTGTTTGTGTGTAGGCGTCTGAGGTACAGCAGCTCCAGGAGCAGCTCCGTGCGGTCGAGCAGCGGCGGCTGCAGGGCGAGGCTCAGCTACAGACCACGGTCACTGAACTGCAGCAGGAACTGGAGCAGCAGAGAGAAGAGCATAACCGAGAGGTACACACACACACCACACACACGCAAGCACACATTGCTACAGCAGTGCACATAACCTAGTTCTCTGGGGGGGAAACTAAAAGTCAACGGAGTATATTAAAATGAGTGTGCAGTATTTTGAGCAAAGAAAATGTCATGCTGAGGCAGGAAACTAATCAGTGACGAGGTGCCGAGCTGACTTCATACTTTTTATTCATTAATGGTTTCATGTTAACCCATGAACTTTAAGTCCAACCCATTTAAACACCTTCACTCTCTTATCGGTTTAGTTATGAGTTAATGAGTTCTCCTTGAACCTGTAAAGGTGACGGCTCTTCAGCAGACACGTGGGCAGCTCCTGAAGGTCTCCGATCAGATCTCCAGCAGCCTCCGGAGCTCTCAGGAGCAGCTGGGGGAAGCTCGAGCCGACGCCGCCGAACTCCACACGCAGCTCCTGTCCACACAGCAGCACTTACAGCACGCTAACGAAGCGCTGCTCGTTAAGGTCAGGGTGAGAAATGTATCGTATTAAACAATGCATTATTGTTAATCAGGGGGCGGAGTCACACCATCCTGACTGGAGATTCCCCCCCAACATCTGTATATAACAAATTGAAAAACGCACATTTTGGTGTAAAATTTGTCCTAACTTTGTGATTTGCCAGTGTTGACCTATAAAACGTGCTTTAAAAAAGTTAAAGTTTAACTAGTAACTGAATAACTGACATTTAAGAATCAAAACCGCTTTAGATATTTAATAACCGATAATGCTTGATTTGCATAACGTTACATACATACACATCTAACACGAGTCCGTACTTCCAGCTCAGGTGATGTGAATATTACTGGACACTATGTGTTTAGTGACCTTGTTTATCCCTCAAAAGTTAAAAAAAATAATAATTTTTATTGGAAATTTAAACAAAAGCTTTTCAACCATTCCCCTCCCGCACCCCATAGGAAAGCATCCAGTCATGTAGAACGCAGAACAGTAGATAAACATGATAGCAAATATAAAACGGATTATAAAATATAAATTGACAAGAAAAAAAAAAACCAAATGAACAAGATCATACTGGCCTGGAGGTCATTCATACGAGCACCACTTGAGGCAGCACCACAGACTGGAGATGGTATTCGTATTCATATTTTCGACGAGATATCAAAGATAAAACTCCTAAAATCGTTTACCTTTAAGCATTTCCAGAAAATCGGTCACATGTGGGATCCAAGTCCTCTCTGATCTTAGACGGTTTTACATTAGACTAGTGAAGGCAGGTGGCAATTTTAAATTTAACTACTGTGTGTCTGAGGCAAACTGAAGACGAGATCATTGTATGTACTTTCTTTGCCAGACTTTATCTGTAATTTGTTCTTGCTCAAAAATTATCTGCGTCCTTGCTGTAACTTCGAGAAAGGACAAACAGATCAAAAAGAAAAAAATCAAACACCTGTAGATATCTGTAAAAATGTGCCCTGGGAATATTAAACTTCTGTACAAGTTGTTTGAATGAGCCAAAGTCACAGGTAGTCCCCGACTTATGAACGGGTTCCGTTCCATAGCACGTTCGTAAGTCAGATTTGTTCTTAAGTTCGACAAAGTGAGTCTTTTACGCCTTTGACACGAATATACATTGTAAAGCATACCGATCTACTCGACTAAGTCTCAGTCCCCTTTTCCCCCACACTGCCATCATGTGGCCAAAAACCGTAACCACGCCTAAGGAAACGAATCTTACATTAAAAGGTGGTCTCTGAGCCATTTTGTCTCGGAGCCGTTTTCCACTGTATCGGATTGTGAACTCTGTCTTGTTGAGGATTTTCCTGAAATTATAATTATTCTCCATCAGGACAGATGTACAGGACAGACATTTTCTATCATCGTACTCCCGGACTGAATCATTGAAAATGATGAGGCCGACTCATTTCTCCCGCCCCCCCCCCAACCCTAGGTTTAAGAACTGTTCATTTTGAAAAATTGTAAGAATGGGACAGGGGGAAAAATTGCTCATAATTGGAGATCACTTGAACGCTTAGTTAAAGAACACTTAAAATTTGCTATGTAACATAAAAAACAATGAGTCTAGACTGAGTCTATTCCAGAGTGATGAAGGGAGGGTAAGAAGGGAAGCGCATGAAGCGATGCTCCCATCATGCATAGTGTCCACTGTACAAGCCTCTGGAGACAGTGTTATGATCTGGGGTCGCTTCAGTCGCTCAGGTCGAGACTCAGCAACGTTATGTGGAGATAAAATGAAGTCACATGACCACCTGAATGTACTGAATCACCAGGACATCACATCTATGGAGGGTTTCTTTTTTCCTGAAGGCACAAACTAGTGCTTAAGCCAAAAAAATATACTGGTTAAGTCTCAATATGTTAAAGTTTATCATTGCTGATATGCAAAAACCTGTAGATTTTTTTTCATTCTACGCCCGAAATGACAGAGCTGTATTTCGCTGTCTGGACCGAATTTTGAAATTGTGACCATTTTGTAGTGATTCAGAAATATGTTGGTTTTTATTCTCATATTAACATGTGTAATGTAAGGGTTGTGAAGCAAGCGGTGGGTTTTAATGTTGCTGCAGGATTTAATCAGTTCTGTGGAATTTCTTGGGAAACTTTTTTTTTTTCATTCTTTAAACACTGAATCAGTAGTCAAAAATAGTAATTATGGTAACAGTAAGTCAGCAACTTGTTGATATTATTTTACAATAATAGCATGCCATGGTGTGTTTTTTTTTTATTTCTTACAAATTGCATTAATGACAAACACACAATTAGGGCTGTAACTAACGATTGTTTTTTTGATTAATTGATTAATCGGATAAAAACTAACCGCTTCTTTAATTTGATGTTTTGTTTATAACTATATAAAACCATAAATCAGGGTATTAGTTATGTATAAAAGTAAACTTTAAAAAATGCAAAAGCCACATATAGAGTTTAATGATCTTTAATTTTGACATTTTAAACCTTAAATTAAAGATAAAGTTTTTTTTGAACAGTAAAACTCCTCTAAATATCCAAAATATAAATAAACAAATAAAAAGCAAAACAATTGTTGTACTCTTATTATATTGGATGGCATCTGTTATAGTGGCTGCTTGTTGTGGAGTGCATGGAGGATTTCTTTTTTGAATGAACTCACTTATGCTGACCTGTCTCTTTCTTAAAAAAAAATTAATTAATAAATAGCAGCATTTGAGTATGCAAAGTACAGCATTTTAACAATAATTGCAGATATTGCCAGCTGATGGAGAAGGAACAGCCAATCAGAAGTAGTGTGTGGAAGTCTGTGATTGGCTGGTTTTGTGGCAGTTTTGTAACCCTGGACAAAGTTGAGCGAGCGCACAGGTAGAGTCGAGCGCGCACAGAAAATAAATGTTGCTTGCGCGTGAAGGCAGAGTCGAGCGCGCACAGAATCGAGAAGTCGCGCGTGCGCGGAGAACATGTTAAGCGAGCAGGGGAGACATTGCACGCGCAGAATCGAGCTGTTGAGCGCGCAGTGGAGACACTGCACGCGCATAGAGTGCTTTGTCTGCTCTCAAAATGTCAAACCGTGCGCTCAGAATTGTGGCAGGAATATAACGCCATAGATGCGCGCTTTTCCTGCAGACGCTTCTGTAACCTCCATTGCGCGAGCGGCTGTGTATGTGTGTGTATCTTTGTGTATTCGTGCATCTTGTGGTCGCGCTCCTCAGTAACGTGAGCAGTCCAACTAATCGATAACGGTATTCGTTGACAACTAATTTCATTATCGATAATTATCGATTTTATCGGTTAATTGTTGCAGCCCTACACACAATCCTGATCAAGAGGATTACAATCGTGCCACACTATAATAACTGGAAGTAGCTGTTTCGAGCTTCCTTTGCTTACTCCAAATGAATCCAGTCAGGTTAAACCTTAGGCCAAACCGAAGACTCAGGTGATTACCTGGTCGCTCCCCCTTGACCGCCCTTTTCTCCTTCAGTTATTTTGTTTCTTCTAATATTGACACTCCAAGCAGGGGAGTTTCCCCGTTCAGTTTACCTGTAATCACCAGGTGTGGTCACGAGGCGTTAACAGTGAGTCTCTTCTCACCGTCGCTTCGTATACCTGCAGATATTTCAAGCTCGTTGTTCCAGCTGTCTCAAAGGTTACACCCTGAGAACTTGTTCTACCCGCTGATTTCAGGTCGGGCCATGCCCACGTTTCTTGGCTGTGAAAGGAACGAGGATGAGATAGATGCAAAGCTTTTCAAGAAGTTTTTATTTTTCTCCCTTTGGCAGAGTCTTTACAGACTTTAAATACCAAGTTCACAGACACAAATGAAGCATTGTTTAAAGGGAGCGATTTCTTGGCTTCTACCAAGATATGGGGTTGAACTTGTAAATGCATGTCGTGTAAAAGTTAGTGCCGTCTCTTGTATTATGCATTTTTTTTGTGTGTTAAAACATAATAAAAATTATCTGATTGTACGGGGTCTCACTATTCGGCAAATACAACCTCAGACGAACAACATAATACTGTAATTTTCTCATCGTGCAATTGTTTATTAAACAAAAATGAAGCCAAAAAATTAAGAAAACATGCTGTAATACCCCCAACACTGCTTCCCTTGGATTTAAAAGGGAAAGTTGCAGTCAGGTGATGGATAATCATCAGTCCTTGGTTAACTGATCCTCAGCACATGTGCAGACCTCTATCAAAGCAGAAGTTTTGGCAGTTTGCTGGTCTGTGTGCACAATGCCAGCGGTCTTAGAGAAGCAAATGTTGCTGCACATCAATCTGAAAAGGGTTATAAAACCATTCAGTTCAGCGTTATACAGTGAGAGATTATTCACAAGTGGAAGGCGCTACATCTCAGACCCTACAGGGCTCACGGAGCATGTTAAATGTCCAAAAAAGTCCACGAGGCACAATTAGAAGAAGACCGAACAAGAACGGTGTGTTTGGACAGATTGCCACTACTAAGGGCTTACCAAACTGGATCTGAACAAAAAACCATAAGACTTCTGGAACAATGTCCTACAGACAAATGGGACCAAAGTGGAGCTGTTGGTCCTTAATGCCCAGCACCATATTTTAGTGAAAAACCAAACCAGCAGAAACACCTCCTACCCACTGTCCACGGCGGTGGACGAGTGATGATTTGGAAACCACAGGACCTGGGCATCTTGCAGTCATTTGAGTCGACCATGAACTCCTCTGTATTTTACGTAGTTCTCCGGTCTTCTAGAAATTGGGTCGCGCTTTAGAACAAAGATTCATAGCACACCAGTGGATCTACATCAGAAGGTTCAAGGTTCTTCTTCAAGGCATGGTTTAGTCAAAGGCCATACCTCATCCCAACTGAAATGCTGTGGCGGGACCTTAAGAGAGCTGTGCATAAGTGAATGTTAAAACAGGATTGACCACAACAACGTGACAGACTGATACAGGAAACAATTACTTCAAGTTATTGCTGCTAAATGTGGGCCTGCAAGCTGCTGTATCATGCTTTAGTATTGGCCACGTCTGTATATATATATATATATATATATATATATATATATATACTGTACCTGCAATTTGCAGCATTTGAACAGAACTGGAGGCATCTTTGAAAGGTGCCTGAACTGTACCAACTGGCATCTCTTGATTAGGAGGAGCAACGTCTCATTACCACAAGGACTTGGCACTGGATTACCCGGAGCCTCACCCTGTTAGAGAGCAAGCGCAGCAATTCAAGACCTGATAGATTTAAAGTATAGTAGCACTCGGACTGCAAGGCTGTTTTAAAGACAACCTTGTTGAAGTCTTGATGCTGTTCCGGTTGTTTCAGGACCTTTTCTTCGATCCATCCATTAAAATAAAAGGTGCTAACAGGTGCAGCACTAACACTAAACTAAATTCGACAGGATGACGTTTCTCAAAATTGTCATTTTTGACCACACATTCAAACCCCGACTGGTCTAAAGCAACGACCCCATAATTAAAAACCCTCGCTGAGTTTAAGAGTTGCAGGTTTTAGTTGAACACCACATTAAACCCTTAAATATCACGCTAACCTGAAAGCAGGCCACCAATCAAAAGTCTTCAGGCGGTTGCAGTCAGGGACTTGAGCAGGTTTCCCGACTCTGTTGTTCGATTGAACTCGTTTTTTGAGTTAATTAATGGTTAGTTCCTCATTCCAGACTTGTATCTGGTTTGCAAGTTTTGCAGATGTTTTTATTTTGTTTTAAATCAAGTAACTTTTCAAAACCAAGTAGCAAAGATAAGCCCTGTACAATTATCTAGCCATGCCGTTTGCTCCGTCGTCAAAGGCTCAGGATCACTGGTAACTAAGGAGTGCCATTATTTTTAAATTCTGTAATGACCATCATTTAAGGCACTATACAAATAAAATTTAATTGATCAAGTTTGGCAAGATTCATCTTTGCTTTTTGTTCACTGATGTGGTTGCTGTGCAATTTAATTAAAACTTTTATTAATTAAACCAATGGGTTTTGATTTAGAATTGATTCACACAAGTCATTTTTTAACTATTTAGCTAATCTTACAAATGGTAAAAAAAAATTACAATTCTTAAAAATGTACCGCTTCCATCTTCTGCAAATACTCCTGTTTTAGGAGTTTATTGCTTATTTTTCTTGAGATTATATGTGGTTGGTGCATTACTGCCATCTACAGGACTGGAGTGTAGAGCAGGTGATTAGCGAGAAGAAAAAAAAATCTAAGACGCGACCAACAGTTACACAGTATTTCAAAGTTTAGTTAAATTAAAGTTTAGTTATTTGTTTTCAGGTATACACAATGTTTATAATTATTTCATATAGTACATTTTTTTTAAAGCAACAAATTGATATAAAATAATAAATAATTTCTCAGTAGGCGTTTTAGTATTTTGACAAACATAACTTTAAAATACACATCTGGTTTGTTCAAGCCAGATAAAGTTTTTTATATGTGTAAAATGTCCAGAACGTTATCTAATTGCAAACCCCGCCACTCCATTCCAGGACTCGGAGATCGCACGTCTCCAGGCGAAGATCTCCAGCCTCGAGAGAGCCTCGGATCTCCACAGCTCCACGCTCCATCACGAGTCCAGCACTTTCCCTCCCCTCTCTCCTCCCCTCAAAGACCCGCTGCCTAATTATCCCCTTTCCCTCAACGACCCCCTCGCTCGCTCCAGCATCTCCTCCACCTTCTGCAGGGAAGACTCCTCAGACGCGTCTCTGGAGCTCTCGGAGAGTCTCAAGGCCAGCGTGACGGCGGCACTGAAGCCTCCGAGTTCCTCGTGCAGCGGCTGGCAGGGCCTGAACCACGGGGAGCTCTCCTCCAGCTCGGACATGACCTTCAACCCACTCACCTACATGCTGGATGCAGAGGGACCTGAGGAATCAGAAATGGACTCTCTGTCAGGCATGCTGAGGTTTGTTAATCAGACTCTGGCCCTGCAGGAGCAGCACTCTCGTGCACAGATCCAGGCAAGTACACACTCGAAGGCAAGCTAGAACCTGATCATTTACTTATCTCTTCTTAATCCAGATGTTTCTCAAGTTCTTTAGAATCAGACATTCAGGTGTTAGTGGTTTCTTAGGAAGTTTAAGTCTTTTGATTTCCTTTTAAAAGGACCAAAGCGAAGACGACTTTAAAGGGGACGTCTCATAACAGGGAACGGAGACGTGGATCTTTCCAGAGTTCAGGACATTTCTTCAGAAGTCTGGTCCATTTGATGATCTGGTTTCTTCTTGTAGAACTTTGTATTTAAGCAATCCTGATCACTTGAAGTTCAAGTTTTTTTTTGTCTATTTAATAATGCATGTCTGTGTTTTTGGTGCTTTTTTTTTGTATTTTTTATGAAGGTCTTCCTATATGTCTTCAATAAATGTATCTATTTTAGGATTAACATGTTTGTTTTTGATGTTTTACTTCATTCACTGTTCAATTTAGGAAAAGAGTGCAGTAAGGCTAAGCATCAGTAAACTTCCATCAGGCACTCTTTGATTTATTTATTTTTTCCAGATAAAGTTTCCTTTGCTCTGTCTTTAAACTCGAGTTGACCTGCATTAGCATCTAAACATGGAACAGAAGTACTTGAATAAGTCACACTGAAGCGCTAGCAAGAACTCTAGCTTTACTGAACCGCGCTTTTAGCCAACATACGATTTTATCTCCTTAGAAACGGTTAGAAACGGTTTCGTGCAGTAAAGAGCTCGAGGAGCAGCGCTGGCGGTGAAAGCTGGCAAACAAGCAGACAAAAGACCAGAAACTCAAACAGTCGCCCCTTTCAGTGGCGCAAACACACACATGTAATTTTCACATCAGAAGACGGCGCTCAGACGTTCTGTTTAAAGCTTTCAAAAGACATCTTTATGCCTCGAAACATCCATTTTCTTTTTTCTTTTTTTTTTTCTTTTTCTTTCCTTCACCTGAAATACCGCCCCAGTTTTAGTGGAGTTTATGGATGTGTTCTTGCTGTACAGATCAGATTACAGATCAGTACACACGGACATCTCTCACAGCCATTAATCGCCACTGATGATTATCGTTATATTCCAAGAACTGGATTAAAATAACAGTGTTTGTTTAAATCACCCATGATCAGATGTCGAAGTTGAACTGGTGTCCTGAAGGATATTTTACTTATTTGTTATATGAACTTAATATACTGTATATAAAATATCTAAATATGTCCTCGTATTCCACATCAAACTTCATATAATTCATCAATGCTGACGTGGTTTATTTGCTCTGGTGTTAAAGCAGAGCATTAAATGCTAAGTCAGTTAAAAGATCATTCTTATTGTTTTTTAAATCACACTGTGCAGGATTTCAGTTCTGCCTAGGCGGGATTACGTCAGTGTGATCTGGCAACCCTTGGAGAAGATCTAGAATTTAAGAAAGAGAGATTAAGCCAGTTTGTGCATACGAGAGTGGATTTGAGATCCCTACGGATCAACTGCGGTCTACAGTGTTACGTTACTACTTTTTCAAAACTCTGGTGTAAAAATGGTTGTAGTGCCATGAGTTGAAATGAACGCTTGAACCTTCAAATGCCAAATGTTGCGTTATTCACTCTGCCAGCTTCACAGTGTCCTCTGCTGCGGTTGAGCGAACATACTTCACATTTCCTTACACATTCACCGTATGTAAACACTGTCCGTGAGAACAACCAACATCATAACTGCTGACTTGATGTCGCCCTGGAGTTTGAGGATCAATCGGAGCCGGTTCACACCCTGCTGGCAAGGCTGGTATTTCTACTTCAGGTGTATTTGCAGTGTTTCCCAGGGCGGAATGATCAGGGTTCATCTTCAATCCAAAAAAAACAAAACAAAAAAGCTTTAGGTTTAGGCCACGCCCACTTTGGACCCGGATAATATTAATATTTGAAATATTATCTCCATCATGTGGGTTAAAAGATGTGGGTTAGAAAACTTCCTGCAGGCACAGTATACAGTCCTGCGCTGGACTTCCTGCAATCTGAGAGTGTAATTACTGGGTATTTGATGCGTTTGTGTGTGAGAGTCAGTGTCTCTCTATACACTCTGGGTCGTGGTTAAATGTTCTGCATTGTTAAACACTATGTGTGTCTGGTGTGTTTGTCTTCCATTTTGTTTGCATCTGTAATCCGCTGAAATGCATCCAAATCCAAATCCTACGGTTTTCAAACCAATTAACGATTCCTGCAGTGTACATCCATTAATAAAGTGCTATGTAATTAACATGCATGGTGTCCTACAGGGCCTGACTCCTGCCTGTAGCGTGAGTCACAATGTTCCGAAAATCCTATGTCAGGATATAAAATGCATTATACCATGCTCATAGGGACGCCATCAGGTGTAGGTTCTAAAAAAATGAATTATGATGCATTATTAAAACATCTTAAAGATCTCCGGTCTTATAATGAAAAATGTCCATGAGGACACAGCTATTATGTTGTAATGTATTAGAAAAAAAAAACATCTGGCTTGTTTAAATGCTCATTAAACAGTTTGCTGATGTATATCTCTACACAGGAACCGTGCACTAGTGTTGTAATGCATTATAACAACATGATCTGGCATAGAATCTAAACGACTTAATGTTTTTTTCTATTCAGTTATGATCAACTCTAAATGCTCAGCTTCGGTCTTTATTATATTATTTTATTATTTAATAATGTAAATAATAAAGACTTTGGTCTTTTATAATACATTCATAAAGCTTTTACACTGTAAAAGACCCTATTCTAATATGCACTACATAATATACAGTACAGTCGTGGCCAAAAGTTTTGAGAATTACATAAATATTGGAAATTGGAAAAGTTGCTGCTTAAGTTCTTATAATAGCAATTTGCATATACTCCAGAATGTTATGAAGAGTGATCAGATGAATTGCATAGTTTTTCTTTGCCATGAAAATTAACTTAATCCCGAAAAAAAAACTTTCCACTGCATTTCATTGCTGTCATTAAAGGAGCTGCTGAGATCATTTCAGTAATCGTCTTGTTAACTCAGGTGAGAATGTTGACGAGCACAAGGCTGGAGATCATTATGTCAGGCTGATTGGGTTAGAATGGCAGACTTGACCTGTTAAAAGGAGCGTGATGCTTGAAATCATTGTTCTTTCATTGTTAACCATGATAACCTGCAAAGAAATGCGTGCAGCCATCATTGCGTTGCATAAAAATGGCTTCACAGGCAAGGATATTGTGGCTACTAAGATTGCACCTAAATCAACAATTTATAGGATCATCAAGAACTTCAAGGAAAGAGGTTCAATTCTTGTTAAGAAGGCTTCAGGGCGTCCAAGAAAGTCCAGCAAGCGCCAGGATCGTCTCCTAAAGAGGATTCAGCTGCGGGATCGGAGTGCCACCAGTGCAGAGCTTGCTCAGGAATGGCAGCAGGCAGGTGTGAGCGCATCTGCACGCACAGTGAGGCGAAGACTTTTGGAAGATGGCCTGGTGTCAAGAAGGGCAGCAAAGAAGCCACTTCTCTCCAAAAAAAACATCAGGGACAGATTGATCTTCTGCAAAAAAGTATGGCGAATGGACTGCTGAGGACTGGGGCAAAGTCATATTCTCGGATGAAGCCTCTTTCCGATTGTTTGGGGCATCTGGAAAAAGGCTTGTCCGGAGAAGAAAAGGTGAGCGCTACCATCAGTCCTGTGTCATGCCAACAGTAAAGCATCCTGAGACCATTCATGTGTGGGGTTGCTTCTCATCCAAGGGAGTGGGCTCACTCACAATTTTGCCCAAAAACACAGCCATGAATAAAGAATGGTACCAAAACACCCTCCAACAGCAACTTCTTCCAACAGTCCAACAACAGTTTGGTGAAGAACAATGCATTTTCCAGCACGATGGAGCACCGTGCCATAAGGCAAAAGTGAGAACTAAGTGGCTCGGGGACCAAAACGTTGAAATTTTGGGTCCATGGCCTGGAAACTCCCCAGATCTTAATCCCATTGAGAACTCGTGGTCAATCCTCAAGAGGCGGGTGGACAAACAAAAACCCACTAATTCTGACAAACTCCAAGAAGTGATTATGAAAGAATGGGTTGCTATCAGTCAGGATTTGGCCCAGAAGTTGATTGAGAGCAGCCCAGTCGAATTGCAGAGGTCCTGAAAAAGAAGCGCCAACACTGCAAATACTGACTCTTTGCATAAATGTCATGTAATTGTCGATAAAAGCCTTTGGAACGTATGAAGTGCTTGTAATTATATTTCAGTACATCACAGAAACAACTGAAACAAAGATCTAAAAGCAGTTTAGCAGCAAACTTTGTGAAAACTAATATTTGTGTCATTCTCAAAACTTTTGGCCACGACTGTACATGTCGTAATGCATTATAGCATCCAACGTTCGTCCTCAAATGCTCTGCTTCAGTCTTTATGTTGTTATTATTAAGGTCTGTTTATAAGTACTCATAAGTATTCATAATGCCATGTGCTGTAAGGCATTATAACATCCATGCACTGGGGTTGTGAGACACTATGACACCATCATCATCACCCAGCATGACCCAGTCAGATCATAAGTATCTGAAGACTTTATTTATTTATTGGTTTGTGTGTGTGTGTGTGTGTGTGTGTGTGTGTGTTTGCACCACAATGGAACTGATGTAGCTTTAAATCAAAAGTTTCGTTAAGGTATTCGTTAAATCCCATGAATTAAAGTTGAACATCTTTGCATCTTTGTAGAGTGGATTTCAAGTGATGCGATCAGGTTTAGCTTTTTATCTTGTGTATAATGAGATTAAAATCTAAGTGGATCACGCCTGCTTTACTGGGACTGACGGGCTTATAGACAGAGGCCACGCCTCCTTTACTGTCAAACGTCTAAGCCTTGATGTATATCTATGACACTTCACCTTAAATTTTAATCTCATTAAACATCTGAGCTGTTAGGGGCCTCGCTCAAGGGCCCACCAGCAGTAACTTGGTGGTGCGGGGGTTTGAACCTGGGACCTAAATTTTATTCATCCTCAGACACCAGTATAAACAAAGCACTATATTTCATAACTTCTTCTTTTTGATATGCTTGTTAATATCTCGTACGAACACCAGTTGATTTTCCCCGTCTCGAGGTCTAGATGATTGTCACGTACACGTTTGTGAGAGTCTCATATATCAGACTTCTGCTTTTATGTTGCGGTTGTCTATTTTCTAACATGACAAGAGGATGTGAGTAAAGATCGTCCTGATTGCTGAGAGTTACGCCCTCTCAATAAGTTTCTCAAGAGAAATGTTGCAAAATGATTATTATTATTAATTACACTGGGGCGGTTCTGCCGTTAGATATGCACACAAATACTGGCATCTTTTTCTAACCTGATGAAAAGGCCTTTTCAGCATCACACGGTCTTATTATTAAACGGTGTTATTGTTAAAGCTCATTTTGAGCGTGTTTATGAACACAGCAGCGGGGGTGACGACAGGTCGCATGCGGTCGTGAGCCAGATGGCTTGTGGTGGTGCTGATGGTGCTCTGAAAGGAAGTGGCTTTCTGACGCTGGCACGCCATCTACGTGAGCTGCACAACTCAGCCTTGTGTGCATTGATGATCTAGCTCTTACCGTAAACCTGTTTTAGGTTAAAAGTGGATTTCAGCGTTGTCTTTGTCTGATGTGACAAAGTGCAGCTTTGCAATTCAAATCGGCGTAGCCTTGAATCTTATCAGCGAATCCCGTCTGGACCGGCTGATGAGCCCCAGTGATGTTATCACCTCTCACACTGTGGGTTGATGTGTGAATTGAAGCTGATGCTCTTATCTGCAGAGCTGGTAGTTCAGGCCTTCGCTCTCTTCCTCCGTCTGGAAAAAACACGTTCACCGAGCTCCATCCCTCCGCCGTCGTGTAAACAGTATATCACACACGCGTTGTGTCAGTTTTACTTTACTGACTTTATTCTTGTAAACAGGGCGTGGTCCATCACCCCAGTTTTTAAAGTTGGTTAATATGATGATACTTAGGACCACAGGAGTGATGCCTTCTTCACTGGGACTATCAGAACTTGAGGCCACGCCCTTTCACTAAGACTGATGGGTCAGGTAACGCCTCCTTCACTGCTGCTGAGGCCATACATCCAGGAGAAGATGCAAAAATTCCTATTATTCAAATACTAGAACTGTAGACAGAGGCCACGCCTCCTTTACTGGGACTGATGGAAATATAGACAGAGGCCACGCCTCCTTTACTGGGACTGACAGGCATATAGACAGAGGCCACGCCTCCTTTACTGGGACTGATGGAAATATAGACAGAGGCCAGTGCTGTGTGCAGTATATTTTGGCGCCCCTGCTGTATAGTAATGACCTCATGGTGCTGATCTCAGCCCACAGGCCTGCGGCTGCTGTTTGTGATTCATTTCACACCAGATGAAGCGTGAACTTCCCACTCAAACAGTTGTTGCAGTCACCTCTTTTTCTTTTTTTTTTTTGATAGTGCAGCATTTTTATTTGTGTTTTTAGCTTCACAGCCTGAAGCGAGCTCTCGGTGCCAACCTGCCGATCCAGTTAACGTTCTGTTCAGTTTATTAGCAGTTTTACACGACCTTTACAATGTTCTGGGGGAGGGTGTAACACCGTCTCACTGCGGCCTGAGCGCATCCTCTGGGCGTTTATAATCACACATTAGCGCACTGTGCTAATCGCAGCTTCACTCCAGGCTGCTCGTTCAGCGAGATGTGCTGCCTCTCTGTCTCTGTGTGTGTGTGTGTGTGTGTGTCTGTGTGTCTGTGTTGATTATTAGTTGGCGCAGTGTAAACATGCCTGGGTGAAGCTTCTCATTTTGCTCTTCATAATTATCATGAGATTGTGGTAGTGCACTGAGGCGTGCTGTGACGCAGATGTTTGCTCGTCACCTTCAGCAAACACTGAGCTATTAGCGCTGTGTGTGTGCGGTAACACACCATGCTGTGGTGGCCTGACTGAGGCTCAAAGCAGCAGTTTCTGCTACGTTAATATGGCTGATTATCTAACAGGTCTATATATAAAACTTTCTAGCGTTTAGTTTTAACGCACCAAGCCTAGATGTAGGTTAAGGAAATAATTTAGCTCGGATGCAAATTTTGCAAGCTGCTATGGAAAGCTTGTCGCGTACGGTTTAGCATTGAACTCTATGCTAACGCTAAAATCATATCAGACGGTGCATCTCTTTAACCGTTTTCTTCCTTCTTGTTCTGATCGACTTCCTAGTTCTAAACTGTTGTTTTTCTGTAAAAAAAAAAAAAACACACACAAAGAGTTCTGAATCACGCACTGCTCCCCGTGATCTGGGCCTCTGCATGCGAAGGCCGTAATTTGGAGAGAAATGTTCACAACCCCCCCTTCACCCCCCCGCCGTCATCTGATGCCACTTAAAGGCCTCTTTCGTTTCAGCAGGATTATTGCAAACACATGACTGTGGAATGAAACAAAGGAGGCAGAAACCCAGCGAACACGTTGAATGATCAGGCATCTAAACGAATCAGCGTCAGCCTCCTGGTCGCGGAGCGGAGGGCGCTCGGGTGGCCCGAGACGTTCGGGTTCTGGGTGTGCCTCCGGTTAAAACCGGTTTTTAAATTCTCTTCTGTCAGGTATGAAGGGGGAAATGTGTTTTATAGTCACGTCTTCATGCCGTCTTTATGAGCACGCTAATCAGGTTAGTGTTCTCGTCTCGCTGGAGTTGGAGCTCATTTCCATGCCAAATTTCCGATGCAAAGTGCTCCTGCGCCGTCGCATCGAATCAGCACTTAGCGAATCGCCAGCTCAAGCAAGAGAGATCGATCTGAAGGAGCGGTTTGGTGATTAGAAAGAAGAAATGGACGCAATGCTCCCGTTACACGAACACTCAGCAGGGTGGTTAATGTTTGCCTGGTGTGACACAGATTTAGATTAACAAGTAAAGAAAATTGCCAGACTTCCTCTAAACACCAGCGAAACTTTACTGTGGTTTTCGGGACGGCCTTCTGTCGAAATAAACTTCTCCAAAGTGTTTTGGTGTAGCTCCGCCCCCGCAGGATCACAGTGTGTGATTGTAATGAAAAGCTGGATGTCGTGTGTGTGTGTGTGTGTGTGTGTGTGTGTGTGTATACTTCAATAAATAAACATTAGTATTTTACATTTAGTATTTAAAGAGTGGAACAGCAAATTAAACACAGCGATTGTTCATCTACAGTAGCACGCTGTGTGTGTGTCGCTGAACATCTGCGTCGCTTAAACATCTGTTTAAACTAACAGTATAGCAGCTATAAACAGTTCGTATCTCACCAGCATTTCCATCTTTCTCTCTCCTAAACGTTAAGTTTAGAAAACACCAACATGGAAACTCGTCTGCATGACACTGTGAATTTTTTTCTTCTTCTTCTAACAACCAGTTAGAGAGAAAAGGAATGAGGAACAAGACCACCACATTATAGCCAACATGATTCAAATGCGAGTTTTTATCTGATCTACTTTGAAAAGGAAAGTTTTGAACCTCATCAAGTCTGGAATCCCATAACCCTCAGTTTGGTTATTAACGTTTTAATAACGTGCCGCAGGAATGTTGCAGCAGAACCTGCCGATGCCAACCCACTCAGCAAGCTTATCAGGAAAGTTGGTCATTGGAGTGGAGCTGGAGTGTCCGGTGGAGGCGTCTGAGAGAATAATAATAGTAATAATAAGAAGAAGAACTTTATTTATGCCAAAGAAAAATGGTAATTTTCACATATTCCAGTTAGGAAGCTGCAGTCAGAGCACAGGGTCAGCCAGGATGCAGCATTCCTGCAGCAGATTGGGTTAAGCTGGTAACGTGACTGTGCTGGGGCTTGAACCCCCGACGTTCCAATCAGAAACCCAATAACTAACAGCCTTAACTGTTTGAGCCGCCACCACCCCCAATGCTGAGGAAACTTGTCAGGATTATGAACGATACCTCCCATCCGCTGCACACATACGGTACTCGTGTCCTCCCTGAGCACATTCAGCCGTACAGCAGATTGAGACTACTGAGAAGGATCGCGTCTTTCTCTTTTGAAGCCATCAAACTTTATAGCTTTGCTATAAGGATAGAAAACAAGTGCACTAGCCTTACCTCTGCAATTTTTTTTATGCCAGGGTTCCTCAATATCATGTGCAATATCAATGAGCTTTATCATACTACTCATCACCAGAACCTGGGGACTGGGTGTTGCTCGCTACGCTTATTTATCTGATGTCTACTTTGTGGATATTTGTATTGTATTGTATTTTTACATCCATCCAGGGACTCTAGGGACTAGTGACCATTGTATTTATTTTTACCCTTTTTACGACCGTGGTAGGACCTCCGGTCAACATTCACACACGAACGGGCAGTTCGGAAACGCCAAACAACATGATCTGCATGTCTTTGGAGGAAACCCACCAAGTACAACATGCAAACTCCACACTCACACGGACCCTGGAGGTGCGAGGTGACGGCGCTCAATGTGTTAAGGCTCTGAGTTACTGACTGGAAGGTTGGTGGTTTGAGCTCCAGCTTCACCAGGTTGCCACTGTTGGGCCCTTGAGCAAGGGCCCTTTAACCCCGTCTGCTCCAGGGGACCACAGCTTACTAAAAACAAAGCTGGGATATGCAAAGAATAAAGAATTTCACTGTGCAGTAATGTATATGTAATCAATAAAGTCTGAATTTAACCACTAAGCCACTTTGTCTATTCGTAGTTTTACTTCATTTATTACTACATTTCATTTCATGAATTCTTATGTTTTATTACACTTTGCTCTTAGGATCTTTGATCTTATCTAATCACATGCAGTAAACCTGACCAAACATTTTCCTGAAAGCATGGTGTTGGAGTCACAGAAAGGACTTCCATTACTACTTATTAGGAGCTACATCTAGTCCCTAGAATTAGTTGATTTCCATTAAGCTGTAGATTACACACGGCTCTGTGGCATGCAGGCTTTATCATTACTGTGCAATGAGTGGCATCCATTCCTTTTTCCACCTAATGTCCAAATGTTTGCTTAGGACGTGGCTTTGTACTTTTAGTGCACACATTACACTATGAAGAATAATGCACACAAACACACACACACACACACACACACAGCGTGGAGATGGTACAAGAGAAGGCAATTGTGCAGCACATATTTATGTAATACACTTGAGTGTATTGACTCTAAAGGCATGTTCTCTCCTGTAGTTTTGTCTTCTTTCTCACCAGCACGCCTTCCAGCTCTTAACCACGCCCCCATGTCCATCTCGGGAGTGTGTTAGTGTTTTCGTGGTGGGTGTGTGTGTGTGTGTGTGTGTGTGTGTGTGTCAGTTTGGACAGGAACCTCCACCGAGTGCAGCCCAAACTGCTCATCTGCTCAGGTTCTCTCAGTCTTTCTGCAAGTTAGTCAAGGTAAGTAAAAGTTAAAGGGAAAATGTTGGGCTGCGCTCTGATAGAGAGACGTGAAATCATCATCTGTGTTTCTCTGTGTGTGTGTGTGTGTGTGTGTGTGTGGATTTATGCAAGAACAGACAGAGTGGAGCATGAAAGATGCCCAGAAACAATCCGGATTGTTCAGTTCTGCAGCGATCCGGTGCGCTTTTACGGCCTCACCGTTTCTTTCTTTTTTTTTTCTTTTCTTTCTTTCTTTCTTTCTTTCTTTCTTTTTTTTTTACGTGCATCGGGTCTTTTGCGTAGTTTAATGCTTATTTATTACAATATTAAACTTCCTGTCTACGAAAGAGACGGAGCGCGTTTGTATTTTCCTGGAAATTCCAAATCGAGTAAACGAGAACTAGTGGTTATTCTGCGCACGGCTTCGGCTTTTTCCGTGCAGTTCCCGGAAACACCCGAGTCTCACGGGGGGGGGGGGGGGGCAGCCTGCGCGCGCGCCTGTCTCTCACCCAGCAGTGCGTGCGACCGACCGGCTTTTAAACAATGTTTCAAAATGTTTCCAGCATTACTTTTAATTTACACGTGTCGCACGTGAACTGCCTTTCACGATGACCTCATTCAAATTTTACATTCAAATTCGAATCTGTAACGGACATTAACCGAACACAGAGGATGACCTGCAGTGGAACGCGCACACGACTGTTAGTTAGTGACCTTTCAAAAGCAATGGAATCAAAATTCATTCATTTATTTATTTATTTATTTATTTATTTGTTTGTTTATTGTTCAGATTTTATTCCTAGGCTGTCAATAATAATAATAATAATAATAATAATAATAATAATAATAATAATAAGTTTTATTCCAGGAGGTTTTTGTCTCTGGGCACTGAAAAAAAAATAAATCTGAGATGTTGTAAATGTAGCATTATTAAATCTGTGTACATAACAATAAATAATCAAGTTTGAACATTTACATAAATATATCTAAGTTAGAAATTAATCTGCATTTTTGTTCAGAATGCGCATATTTTCCGTAACACATTTTTTTTACGTAATCCCTGACAATCTTTTTAAGTGCACACACACACACACACACACACAACAAGCAATAATCTTGTGCATTTTACTCTCTTTAAATAAAACTGCCTCCCCATGGAAAAAGCGTGGGAAACCCCATATCAAATTAAAAGTGTACCCAGGCCTCATTGCGGTAGGAAACAACTCTTTGGAGCATTCTGTTTCACCTCGTGCGGGAAAGGTTTTAACCAGCAGAAGACAAACCCTGTGGATGTTGTGAATTCAGGACCAAATGCACTTTGTGGACTGTGCATACACTCCTGAACCGCGGATGTTCAGGAGTGTATATGCACATAATGAAAAGTGTTCTTACTTCATGTTTTTGGTGGGTGAAGTTGCATTTCAAAGTACAAAATTACAAAACTGGTATTTGAACTATAATATATAAGAAACGCCTATATTTGCTAACTAGATAATGTGAGGATATGTAACTTTAAAATGAGACGAGGACATTTAATAAAACAAAGTATAGGCCCCACTCCAAGTAATATGGAAACTTAAAAAAAAATAGTCAAATTTCAATTAAAAATACATATTTTATATTATTGTTTAAAGTTACGTAGAGCATGGACACAAAACAATGACTAGGGAAATTATTGAATCACGTAGGGTTTACTTGCGAAATTGAATAGACTTTACTAGCAAAAACCATTTTTTACATAAAGAAATGTAAGTAGTAAATACAAGGAATAGTCTTGCTTGAACTAAATAATAATCTGATGCAAAAAGTTACCATAATTTTTTTAAGTAAATCAGGCTGGATATTTTTTTTTATCAGTGAGGGTTCAGGGTAACTAATAAAAGGGTGTGTTTTAATAAACAGTTAAAGAGAAAGGCGATGAGGAACAATAACGCCGCCGCTTTATAGCCTGCATGATTAAACTGAGTTATTCTTATTTTATTATCTGTTTCATTAGAAAGGACATTTTTATTTATTTATTTATTTATTTATTTACTGTTGCAGAGGTGCCTGAATACACTTCAGAGGCAGGACAGACTCTGCAAATATGCATCATTTTGAATGTGCATGTGTGTGTTTTTTAAGTTTCTGCATATATATATATATATATATATATATGTGTGTGTGTGTGTGTGTGTGTGTGTTGTGGTGGCTTTGTGGTCAGCACCGTGGCCCTGCACCTCCAGGGTCTGTGTGCATGGAGTTTGCATGTACATGCTGCCGTTTCCTCCCACAGTCCAAAGACATGCAGATTAGCTTAATTGGCTTAGGTTAATGTGCGAGTGTGCGCCTGTCCAGGAATTTTTTTTTTTAATCATGCATCGCCACACTGACTCTAAAATCTTCTCTCTCTCATTTTTTTTTTTTAAAAGAAGATGTTTTTTAATGTTTATATGTTTGCATTTGAGGTGGTAAAATGTTGTTCTGCCTCAATTATTATACAGGTGGCGCTCTCTAAGCTTTTCACACATTGGCAGGCAGCACAGCGCTCCTTGTGGTTGGAGCGAATTATTTGCCAAGTTTGTTTAGAATTGTAATGAAATTTTAAAAAAGAAAAAAGGAATTTCTATTTCATTTGTATATTTGATCCGATCAAGTCGACACCGAGCTATGGTGCTAATCAGAGGCTTCCACGGTGATTCCAAAAAAAAAAAAATGTCCAAAAGCTTGACATCAGAAAGATTTCTAACAATGAACACGTGCTCAGGTTCGAATGAGGTTTCTGTGCCGAACCCTGCAGCAGAAGGATTCTCTTTCGCTAAAGGTTCCAGGTACAACGTGGTTAAATAATATGGTTATTAAAAATGAAAAACACCCGGTCTTCTTCATGTTCTTCTTCTTTTCACCCTCCTCCGGTACAACAGGTCGTTTTGTGCAACCTTTCCTGCAGAAACATCCAGTTTAAAGAAGCTTCAGTTTGCTCTGTTATAACATTTTAATAACGTGTTTAAAGCAAAGCATTATTACAGCACAGCAGTTGACCTACAGGACAGGTATATAGTTAGTTTTTGGGACGCATATGAGAACGGCCTGAGAATGTTATTCTAGAGTTCCTCCTTAAGTCCTTTCAATCGGGTTTGAGTTCTGTAACCAAAATAATGAACATATGACGGGCCGTTTAGCCTGGAAGCTAGGTTAATTATTTCTTTTTATTTTTCCCCTAAGTGCATTAGGAAAACTCCTGGCGGCTCAGATCGACGAGTCTGTGGATTGTAAGAGTCAGAAATTGGAGTCAGCTGTTTGTTTTGGCGGTCATTGCGAGAGATAAAGCACAATGTGATGAAAGCTAGATTTCAGTTGTTTGGACATTTGGGTGGACTCGTGAAGTTATACGGTTAACGAATCAGGAAGTCGTGATGCAACGGATTGCTTATTGAGATAAATGCGCAACACAACTGACACCAGCTTTTTTTTTTAGCGTTTTACGTACATAACGATTCATATTTACAGCAGGCAGCGTCTCCCGGATGCAGACACGTTCCTCAGGGACGTGCTCCTCTCTAATTAAAACAAATCCAATTTCCATTGTGATGCAGATCGACCAGTCCACACTTTAGCAGTTTAAACCTGTCTCTCTCACATCTTAAGGTTTTGATCTTCACCACATCTGAATACATGCTATTTCTGTTCCCTTAGGCATCATGGTGGCCCACAAGGAGTTCGCTACTGCCGGGAAGACGGCCGGTCTGCAAGTCTGGCGTATAGAGAAGTTGGACCTCAAGCCCGTTCCCAAAAACCTGCACGGAAGCTTCTTCACCGGAGACGCCTACCTCCTGCTGTACACCACAACCGCGCCTTCCTACTACATCCACATGTGGCTGGGTGGGTGTGGTCACTGTGTCTCCAGAGTTGCACCAGATGTTTGGGGAAAATCAGACTTAAGGTGTTATGTCGGTGCATTTGGCGTTCGGCATCATCCGTGCGTCAGGAACCGCTGCGGCCGGTGCGATGGCTCTGTATACGGCCGAGAACTTTAGACGAACACAAACACACTGCCACACCTAGAGGTGTTTACTCTGCTTTTGGTGAGGCTGTGTGTAATCATAACAAGGTTGCAAAACTGGTTCGTCAAAATTGCACCACTTAGGAAGGATGATGTTTTTTTTTTTTTTTTTTTTTGGTGAAGTAAATGCAACTGACATTTTTACACTCTATCTCAGAACATTTAGAAATATTGTGGCGTGCGCCAGTGAATGTGGACTGAAGCTTTGCCCAAGCACAAGCGCGCCTTGAATGCACAAGTCGTTGCAAAATTTCCCGCCGATCAGTTCAGTTACAGGAAAATAATCAGTTCAGTCAAAACAGACTATTATATTTTTTTCTAAAGTGTTTCGTTCCTCTAATACCAGAGCTGGCTGGCATAGATTATGAGGTTTTATTGAGTTAAGACTGACAGCTCATACTTCTATCCATTTATAGTCACTAATCAATGTTGTGGAACAAGTTGATCCACAAAAAAACAAGTTTCTCAGCCTCATTTTCCTGACGTTAATAAGATTGGGAAAAAAAAATGAATTAACAGAGGAACCGTGAACTTCTCAGTCCTGAAACCCTAAACCAACAGCTTCACCACTGACTGGTACAAAGCTCCGACACTGGAGACTCCTTCCGCAAACGTCGCGTCCTTACAGAGATCTTCCCCGTATCCGGAGCCCCGCCTCCTCTGACCAATCAGAACCGAAATCTCGACCTCCATACGTTTACGTCTCACGGTTCCCCTAAGCTGCTCGTCCCACACCGCTCGGCATCCGTGTCGTGAGAATCGTCATGACCGCGAGCTTCTTCTGTGACTCACCCGTTAGAAATCCCAGACCGCAGAAAGCAGAACTGGCTTTTTGTTCTTGGACTGGTTTCTGCTGGTTGTTCTTTTACTTCGTTCTCCAGCCTCCAGCTTGATCTGCCTATGGTGCTTTTTTACCACTTTCGTGCCGACATCTGTGCGTGCATGTGTGTGCATGTGTGTGTGTGTGTGTGTGTGTACCCTGAATACCCGGAGTGGAAAGTTTCCTAACTTTCGTGCCTGTCTTTTCTCAGGGTTCCCATGTGGTTTCCATAACTCAGTAAACAAATCCGGCCAAGTTGTCTTCTCCAGGCGGAGCGTCCCAGGCGTCTCGCACCGTCTCTCCACTCGGCTCCTAAAGATCTTTAAGGAAAAATCCGGACCACATATTACGCTAACAGATTCCCAGCACTGCTATTGTGACAGTAGCTCACTAATGAGTTCATTAATAAATCTTTGAAATAAACTGCGTTACAGCGCGCGTTGCACACGAGTCGACTCGGCTGAGCGTCCAGAGCCGACCATCTACAGTATAAGTTTAAAAAAATAATCATTTTTTTTTTAGATGCATGCAGTGCTGTTGCTTTTATGGTGTATTTGTAATGAACATTCTTCCATGTGAAGCTCTCTTTAGGACAAACAGAAGTGAGATTTTAGTAATGAACAAAATGTCTTCAGGAGTTGAATCATGAGTCAACTCCTTTTGATCATCCAAATCATGTGATTCACTCAACAACAGACAGGCTTCTTATTTCTTATTTAAAATAATCTACTAATGCGCTTCTGTCTCAGTGTAAACAAACACCTGCACCAATAGATATTAATGAGAAAAGATAAATATTGAATATTTTGACTGGGATTAGTTCATATTCTCACTTTGGCTGAAATAACAGCGCTGACGTGGTATAAGTGAATTTTAACACGCCGGAGTCGTTTTAAGACGAAACTTCATCTTTATCCGATCGACTTTTTCCATTTCTCATCTGTGATTCTCTCTCCAATTACCGAACAGGGAGTGTATTTGTCTGAGCACCAAAGAAGTACAACTTAGTGTGAACAAGGTGTCAGATACTCGACCTTACAGAATGTGATTTCTGTGTGTTAATAAGTGAGACAGAGAGTTCTGCTGTACAGAGAGACACACAGACATGGACGTGGACTTCAACCTCAAATAATAATAATAATAATAATAATAATAATAATAAAATCACTGATTACATTAAAGATCAGCAGATTAGTTTTAAGCTTTTAACTATTTCTACAGACTCTCTTCCCGTCAGTGACGCGTACTAACGCTAGTTGAGGTTGAGGTTCTAGTGATGAACGCTGCATGTTTGCAGGTTTTGATTAAACCCTCTCCTTCTCTTTTCTGTTGCTCTCCCCTCACAGGAAGCGAGTGCTCGCAGGACGAGAGCGGCGCGGCGGCCATCTTCGCCACGCAGCTGGACGACCACCTCGGCGGCGGCCCGGTGCAGTTCCGCGAGGTCCAGAATAACGAATCGGTCGTCTTCATGGGATACTTCAAATCCGGGATCAAGTATCAGGTGAGGTTTTTCACCCATAAACAAGGCTGTTTTTCATTTTCCTATTGATCTGTTTCCATGATTCACTACGATGGGAATGTTAAACCCTAACAGTCCTGCTGCCATGTTCTAAACACATCTGCCGCAATAAGGGTTCAACTTTATTACAGCGTGTCACATTCACACATTACAAGTTTCCATCTTTTATGGTCAGTAATATTAATAATATAAAGTCTTACGAACCAGATTGTCCATCACGGTCATGGGTACAGTTCATCATGATGAGGAAACAAAGCCCCGCCCACTTCCACAGAAATCACCTGTTTGATTGACATGCCAGGCGACCAAAGCAGCGTTCACAAGGGGGTTAAATGAAAAATATAAAAAATGTAAAAAGAAAGAATAAAAAAAAAGCCGTGATCTCTTTTCATCTTCTTTATTCTTGGGCCTTGGGAATTTTTTCAGCTGTTTTTGAAAGCTTTTTTTCTGCAGTATATAGTGTTTATGTTTGTTTGAGCAGGTGTGTGTGTGTGTGTGTGTGTGTGTGAGTCCATGCTGAAGTGGTATATATGTACACGGAGAGACCATGTGAAGCAACAATTCTGAGCTATTTATGCTTCAGTCGTGCATTCTTTCCAGCACGACGCACCAGTTCGGTCCCCGCAGTGTGTGTGTGTGTGTGTGTGTGTGTGTGTGTGTACCGATCTCGCGGTTCTGGTTTTCATTTCCTGCTCTCACTAATACACCCCCATGTGCATGTTCTCATCGTCTTTATTTTGTTAAACCCCAGTAAATACAGCCGAAGGTCGTTTTTGTTGTCCTGCAGTCGAGTCAGGATGATGAACCTTTTGTGTTTGTGAAAATTTTTTCGAATTGCGTCCCCGTTTCACAGACGACATAAAGCACAGATTAATAAATGGTCAAGAGCGATACTGTTTCAGTGCTTTAAAAGTAACTGTAGAGGCCACGCCCCCTTTACTGTGGCTGACACACAGGGGCCACACCTCCTTCTCTGAGACAGGAAGATAGAGAGGCCACGCCTCCTTTACTTACTTACTTCTTTCCCTGAGACGGACAGGTGCACGCCCCCTCCTCTAAGACAGGTACAGGTAGAGACGCTACATCATTAGCGTCGTCTCTCTCTCTCTCTCTGTCTGTCTGTCTCTGTTTGTCTCCCATTATAATCTCCTTCTCAGTGTCTCTCTCACTTTGTTTCTCTCTCTCTCTTTGTGTCTCACTCACACTGTCTCTTTTTGTCTCTCTCTCTCTCAAACACTGTGTCTCTCTTACTGTCCCTCTCTTTCTCACACTGTCTCTTTTTGTCTCTCTCTCTCTCTGTCTACACAGAAAGGTGGTGTCGCGTCTGGTTTCCATCACGTGGTGACTAACGCGGCAGACGCGAAGCGCGTGCTGCACGTGAAGGGCCGGAGAGCGATCAGAGCCACCGAAGTGAACTTCTCCTGGTCCAGCTTTAACAAGGGCGACTGCTTTATCGTGGACCTGGGACAGGTAACGTCCTCCACCGGGCGTCCTCTCAGCGTGATGTGTAAGACTCTTTCACTGCCTCGTTATCTTCATTTCATTGGTTTTTAACCTTCGACCTCCTGTGCAGAACATCTACCAGTGGATCGGCAGCGAGTGTAACCGCTATGAGAAGGTGAAGGCGTCTCAGGTGGCCATCGACATCCGCGACAACGAGCGCAACGGCAGAGCCAAGCTGAGCATAGTGGAGGAAGGAGCAGAACCGGAAGAGCTCATTAAAGTGAGAAACTGTCTAACACACACACACACACACACACACACACACATATATATATATATATATATATATATATATATATATATATATATATATATATATTTAACAGAAGGAGAGTAAATAGATACAGTAGTGCCTTTTTACCAGAATAGTCACACTGTGTGTGTTGTGTGTGTGTGTGTGTGTGACTCCCCTCTCCAGGCTCTCGGCCCCAAGACTGCCATCGCTCCTGCCACACCTGACGACGAGATGGTCGAGTCGTCCAACAAGAAAAAAGCAGCGTTGTACCTGGTAATGCACAGTCTTCACACACTTCACCACGATACACACCAACCAGCAACACACACTCCGCTCCAGTCATAATCTGATGTCTGTGATCAGTAAATAGTCCCACTCAAATAATCCTGTTTATATAATCCTGCACTAATAATCCCACTCATTTTTTCTTGCTTTAATCATTCTAATCTAATCCCAATTATTTAAATATAATAATCTCACTTTAATATTTCACACATCATAATCCCTGACAAATAATCCCATTATAATGTTTATATAATAGACTCAATTTAATATTTAATATCTCGTAATCCCACGCAAATAATCACATTCTAATCATTTTAATAGAATAATCTCACTTTAATACTTCACATATCGTAATCCCACCTGAATGATTCCATGTTAATGATCTAAACATAATAATCTCACTTCAATATTTAAAATATCATAATCCCACTATAATAATCCCATCAAATCATTCTACTTAACTCCACTCAAATGAATCAATCGTTTTTATTTAATAAAGCCACTCTCTTAGTCTCATAATCCCACACGAATAGTTTAAAGTAATCTTATTCAAATAATCTCACTCTGATAATTCGAATGTAATGATCCCAATGTCACAATATTACTTCACACTCCTGTTCTTAATAACACCACTTCAATAATTTCACTGTAGCAATCTTATTATAATCATACTGCTGAAAATGAATAATCCTGTGCAAGTAGTTCCACTGGTATAATCCCACACTAATAATCTTACTCCTTGCAGATCTCCGATGCCACTGGCTCCATGAAGACGTCCGCTGTGGCACCGGCCAGTCCGTTCAAACAGGAAATGCTTAATCCTAATGACTGCTTTATCCTGGACAACGGCGTAGACGGCAACGTGTTTGTATGGAAAGGTGGGACGCAAAGAAGGAGTGTTCAGGGGTTTAGATTTTGGATATTGTATTGGTTCCCCCCTGTGAGATGTCAGTGTTCGTGATTTTATTACATTTTCAAAGGTTATAATTAGAA
Organism: Clarias fuscus; assembly: GCA_030347435.1. Taxonomy (NCBI): domain Eukaryota; kingdom Metazoa; phylum Chordata; class Actinopteri; order Siluriformes; family Clariidae; genus Clarias; species Clarias fuscus. The sequence continues at coordinate 12,484,859 of CM059231.1, forward strand.
ATATAGTTGCAAAGCAGCAATGACTGGGCCCAAGCACCTGTGCTATCGCTGCACTTTTCGCACCAATTCCATTTTATTTGTCATTGTCACAAAGCAAGCACGATACAACCTGTGTGCTTTTGGAGCAAAAGATCTCCAAAAAGACCAGGATGCCGGAAATAAAAGCAACACACTATGATGTCACTCAATACGATGTCACTCAGGAAGTTGTTAGACACATTTCGGCACAAGTTTAAAGGCATCGCCACGGCTGAACCGGTTGAAATAATAAAAATCCCTTCACAATTTTGCGTCCTCGATGTCTTGAGATCATATGGGCCGGGTTTGGTGGCGATCGAATAAATCCCCTGAGAGGAGTATCTCGAATTGCATTGGGTGCGTTTTTGCAAATAACCCAAAATCACTCACTTCCTGTTGAGTAGAGCCCATGACATGCATAGCGAAAGTTGTTCAGCTCTATGAGCTCTAAATGTGTACCAGGTTTCACTTCTATATGTGCAAGTGTGTATGAGCTTTGCAGCAAATTCTCATGTTAAGGCCCCGTGCCACGCCCAACACTGATTATTATCCAATCACAGCACATATACTTTTTACAATACAGAAATTACAGTTTATATTTTCTGTATGAATTAGCATATCCTACTTTAGGTTTGTTTATAGTTTGTTACACGTATCGTTCTCAGGTCCGAATGCGAACACGGAGGAGCGCAAGGCAGCCATGAAAACGGCTGAGGAATTTATTAAAGGGAAGAACTACTCTAAAAAAACACAGGTACCTTGCCGTCATGAGCAAAAATATTCTAAACAACCGAGAACACTGAACTGTGATTGGTATTCCGTGTTAAAGCTTTATTACAGTGTTAACTTTGTGTTTGTGTGTGTGTACCTGCAGATCCAGGTGCTGCCTGCAGGGGGCGAGACAACTCTCTTCAAGCAGTTCTTCAGTAACTGGAAGGATAAGGACCAGACCACAGGCCCGACCAAAGCCTACACAATCGGCAAGATCGCCAAGGTGCCGCAGGTCCCCTTCGACGCCTCCACTCTGCACTCCAACCACGCCATGGCCGCGCAGCACAAGATGGTGGACGACGGCTCCGGGAAGGTCCAGGTACGGAACACTTGCTAAAGCTAACTCCATTTCTATATCGTATGGAGAGGATAGTGGATAGAGACGTATGGAGCTGGTGTACCTGGGTAAGACCTAGGTACAGCGTGATTCTGACTGGACAGACGAAGAACGAGAAGGAAGTTAAGGGTAAATGATGGAACGCAGGACTGAAAAAAAAGGAAGAATGAAAAAAGGGATAAAATAAAGAAAGATTAATTAATTAATAAGTAATCATTAATTAATTAACAATGGAATGAAATATGACTAAGATGAATTAATAATGGGTGAATTAATAACTGAATGAAGGAAAAAATATCGAATAGAGGGGTGCAAGAAAGGAAGGATATAGGGATATAAAAAAGAATAAATGAATGGATGCAGGGAAAAAAGAAAGAATAAAGGCACGGTATAAATAAATAAAGTTATAAATAAATAAATAATAGCAGTATGGAAGAAAGAAATTATGGATGGCTGTAAGACAAAAAAGAAAGAAAACATTTCAAAATCCAAATCCAATGTTTTTGTAAAATAAGAAAGAAGGAATAAAGAAAAAGGGCGGGGAATAAAGAAAGAAGAAAAAAATTAGACAGACAGAACAGGACAACAGAAAATGATAGTGAAAGAGAGACATAAAGAAAAATAGATAGATAGATGTTTGAAAATTGATGTGTGATGATGAAAGGAATGAATAAGTCAGATGTGTGTGTGTGTGTGTGTGTGTGTGTGTGTGTTTATATAGATCTGGCGTGTAGAGGGCGGGGCTCGCGTCCCCGTGCCTCCCGCTTCGTACGGTCATTTCTACGGAGGCGACTGTTACATCATCCTGTACACCTACAAACAGGGCAGCCGAGAGCAGCACATCATCTACACCTGGTGAGTCGAGCCACGCCCACATACACCTCCTGACCAATCAGAGGTGGAGCATTCAGCATATGGTGGTGTGATGCACGGTGTTGCTGATTTGGGTGTGCGACTGTGTTCCTCAGGCAGGGGTTGAAGTGCACTCAGGATGAGCTGGCCGGCTCGGCGTTCCTCACCGTGCAGCTGGACGACTCCATGGGCGGAGCTCCGGTGCAGGTGTGCCTCGTTTACCTTTCAGTCCGGAGATTACAGTCATTTATTGATCTGAACACCAGGGGGCAGTGTCGGACAGTTTTTAATAACTCTAAGAACGTATAAGAACTAGAATGACTTGAGATATTGATTTTAGCAGATTTATATCAAATAAATATGGCAAATTATTGCCTAAAGTAATTACGGAAAGTAATCAACTTCGGGGGTAGACACCCATCTCGTACTGTCCTTAATTAATTTCCAGAAACAACACTTTCGCGGTTTTAATAATCTCCTACCGCAGTAGCCACGGCCTCGCCGCCCGGCATCACAAGGTTTTCTTTATTTCTTAAAGAAGAATAAATGAAATGGACTCGGCTCATGTCTCTGCGATGTGTCCTGTACCCGACGTTCAGGTGCGCGTCACTCAGGGTCAGGAGCCGCCTCACCTGATGAGCTTGTTCAAAGGAAAGGCGATGATCATCCACAGCGGAGGGACGTCGCGTACAGGGGGACAGACGCAGGCGGGAACCACGCGTCTCTTCCACATCCGCACCAGCACTGCTAAAGCCACCCGCGCCGTGGAGGTGAGTGGGCGGAGTCTCTCGAGTTTGAAGTCAATGGAACTGGGTCCATATTTCAGCAATTTATAGTATTAATAAGACAGCAAATGCAAATAATGTTAATGAGTTAGAAATTTAGTTAATACATTTTTTCTCTTTTCCTCTGACTCACCGACTAGGTGAAACCCTGCGCGTCCAACCTCAACTCCAACGACGCGTTCGTGCTGAAGTCTCCTGATTCGCTGTTCGTCTGGCGCGGCGTCGGCGCCAGCGAGGAGGAAGTGCAAGGTGCCAAACACGTCGTCAGCTTCCTGGGAGGGAAACCCACCGACGTAGCCGAGGGCAAAGAGCCAGGTCAGGATCAGCTCTGCATTTTATATATTATAAAGTATAATTATAAATATACATGTCTGTTTTAATTACGCTCGCAAAAGGATGATGTTAAATTGGTTTAGGGAAAAGTTCGTGGTGTTTAATCTTTTTCCAACGTAATCTTTACACACCGTGTCTGTAGGTGTAGCGTATGTGATCCCGACACACGTCCCCGTTTTCAAAAAAGAAAGAATATCCTCCGACTATTGAATTTTTGTCGACATTTGTTTGAAAATGTTTGAAAAATGTCACTTACATGGAGCGAAAGTAAAACTTCACCTGCTACGCTGCAATAAGATAGATTTAAGAAAGAGTCTAAATTTGAGTCAAAAGTTTTATTCCAATTTCTAACAATGGAGCAATACAGGAAAAAAAAAACGTGTAAGTCATGGTTATGTTTGTAGAGTCCACGCACCGGTCTTGTTTTTTTTTTTTTGTTTGTTTTTTTTGCATGACCACATATTCCTTACAAACTTCTTAAAAAAACGATCTACAGTAATCGCATATACGCTGCAGACGCCGTGGATAGAGAAAAGGTTCGAAAGCTTTTGTTTAAAGATGCTGCAGTCTGAACTGGTTTTAATCCCCGACGTCTCCTCGTAGCCGGATTCTGGACCGCTCTGGGAGGGAAGAAGGAATACCAGACCTCCAAAGCTCTGAAGAACGTGATCAAACCCCCTCGTCTGTTCGGCTGCTCCAACAGCAGCGGCTGTCTCAAGGTCAGACGGATAAATCGATCAGTTAACAAGATTTTCTTTTGATATTAGTAACAAATGAACGAGACATGCCGCAGTGTGTGAATGAATTCATCACTGATCTTGCCCTTCTCTTCTCCTCCGCTCAGGTTGAGGAGGTTCCCGGTGACTTCACTCAGTCGGATTTGGCCACCGATGACGTCATGTTGCTGGACACCGGGGATCAGGTGAGGGAACTCCATAAAGACGCAACAACAAAAAATACAACTAAAACACACGGCTGAGAAACTTATAATACAGTCGATTAAATACAGTGTGAACAGGATGAAGCATGAAGGCATCTAGTTTTTCGTAGTAAAAGTAGGGCTGCAAACTGTTCAACTATCAGCTAAGAAAAGCGTAATGTATCAGAAACCTTCTAGCGGCACAATCCAACATATCAGTTTTGTGAGATTACAAATTAATTAAGCGCAAAAAAATTGGGGCAAACATAATGAATGAATTATGATGAATAACATTGAAATGGCTGAACTTCTCTCCATCCTAAAAGCCAAGGCAGCTAAAAATACATAAATGCAAGTGCGCCCTCTTGTGGTGAACAAGTTAATAGATACATAAGATAAACAAGTATTATCCCTCCATGCATTTTTAACTGATTAATCATTATCATCACTAGCAGTTTGTAAGTTATTAAGGAATTTAATATTTTTTGGCCTGGCGCATTAAAAAGCAGGAAAACTGCCGAGGGATTGGGGGGGGGGGGTGGGGGGGGTGGGGGGGGGGTTGATCAATCCCCTGTTTGATTGGATATGTGCAAAAATGTGTTGCGCTAAGTTATGGAGAAATATTATGCAAAACAAATATTTTTTGTTAATATATTTAAATCGGTTAAGTACTTAATACCGTTTAATCTATTAATGATGACTTATTGACATTCCTTATTAAAAAACATGTAGTTAAGTCCTAGAGCTGATTAAATTCTGCATTCTGTAAATGACAGGTTAAGTAATAATTTGTTGTTGTTTTATTTTTTCCAACTTTACACTCTATGTCTTTTATCTGTAGATCTTCCTGTGGGTGGGCAAAGACGCTAACGAAGTAGAAAAGACCGGCGCTCCAAAGATCGGTAAGACTTAGCTTTATACACTGTGAATTATTTTTATTGTTGTTGTTACAGTTTTCATTTTCATCATGAATATTATCCTCACTTCAGCTAAAGACTACGTGGACTCGGACCCGGCCGGCCGGCGTGGAATCCCCATCAACACCATTAAACAAGGAGCCGAGCCTTCCACTTTCACAGGCTGGTTCCATGGCTGGGATGCTCAGATGTGGGATCATGATCCCCTGCAGCAAATCAAGGCTCGCGTTTAACTCCTAATCATCCTCTAACTGCTGTTTGCACAGTCTCGATACACAAACAGCCTATTTTTGCATACTTTTCTTTTGCACTTTTCTGTCATTTCTTACATCCATCATCCTCTTCTTACGTGCCATAAGAGAAAGTGATGGACGGGTCAAGCTGATGTTAACGACATGTCCATGAAATCCTAAATGCTATTAATGAACAACACAAGATGTGGCAGAACCTTATAAAAGTTTTACACTTTCACCGTTTCCCATGAAATAATAACAATAATAATAAGGAAATAATATTATTACATAGTAAGGATTAGCGATGTGATTGTAGCATCCAGAACCTTCATGTCCAATCAAAGGCGTTTCAGTTCTGCCTTTAAAACAGAAATTCTGTCACTTATCCATCTCACCGTCTAACATCAGCTACGTACATCAGATATGTTCAGGTGTAAGATGCTAAAACATGTGCCCTTAATAAACTTTAACTATTTAGAGCGTGTGTTTACTTTTAAGCAGGGTGTGTCTTATTTTCAAACCTATTGGTTGGGGGAAAAAAAATCTCCAATAATTCTTCAATTCTGGCATCCTGGCCCAAGTGCCAAAATAAAGACGTTTAAAAAAAAACAACAATGAAGTCAATTGTTTTTTTTTTTTGTTTTTTTTTTTTACATTTATAGCATTTCTTAAGGCTTTACTTTTTCTATTATATGAAATGATTAGTCACTGCAACTCCACTGCAACACGCAGGGCCTGTGATTGGTCGACTCATGAAGTCCAATAAGTCATGTCTGAAAATGTTTTAGGATATTAAACAATAAATCAGACGTGGAGCGTTTCCAGTCTCTGTATGTGTTCTGCCAGTACAGCCTTTGTCCTCTTCCTCCTTGTTTTATAACTACATACAGTATGTTTGACTCGTGGTGCATCCAGACCCACCTTCTGTTACATGATGGCTATGTTTACCTTCTGTTCTCACCTACATTATAGAAGCTATAAACGTTTGTTCTCTCACCAGCCTCTTTCGTCTCTCTTTCTTGAAGATCAAATAAAATAAAACTGCAAGGTATAAACTGCTTACAAACGAAAATGTGAGCTTTTTTTTTTTTATCTCATTGACACTGGAGACTCCTTTCTTAAAGGTTCCATACTTTGCTCTTTTTAACAAGCTAACACGGATCTCAGAGCTCGTCCAGGGAGTGGTAACGCACCAGATGTAAAAAATAATACATTCTGTCTCACCTAAAAATCCATTTTCATTCTTCTTACAGACAGTAAGCAGTTTAGTTAGTCTACGTACACGAGCTACTCTCCAGACATGGCACGTTATTGCCACGTATAACGTTGCTGAGCCTAAAGCTGAGCTCTCTTTTCTTTGCATGGTGTAGGCCAATAATTTCGCCCTTCTCAAAGACAATTTTTTTTTTTTTTTTTTTGGCCAGACAGTGTGTAGACTAAACGAATCTGTGAGTCCTTGATATAAAAGTAGGCCGAATGCTGACATGTATCTCAAAACATCTCACAATTTATTTATAGCAGAAGTCGTTCAGAAATCAAGGGATGAAATTCATTGTAGATTTTTTTTTTTATTCAAATGCAGAAAGAACTTTTCAGATGATTTGAAAATCCATAACAACATCATTGTGCAAATGAATATTACTACAGTACTGTAAGTATCAGCACTAGATCAACACCTGATAGTTCTATGCTTCATGCTGCCTCTGCTTTAGCTCAGACGCTCAACTGGAGGAAGAGTCTCGTACCCTGGCCGTCTTCCAGCTGACTCACTCGCTCCTCGTCTGTTCTCCTGCCAGCTTAAAGCACCGCGTGAAAAATTCATAGTGCAGCATAATTTTAGCTACAGGAACCCAAGAGCCTCCGACTGACAGACTTAGCCTCGTTTTAGCTAAACACTCAATGCTTCATATTCAGGACGAACAAAAGTATAGGCACCCTATCTATTTCACCTGCAGTCATGACTTTGGTTGTACTGCGTGAACATCAAAACACACAAGGTCTATTTCTATCGTCGCAAATTGACAGTGTAGTAAGTATTCACCCCCTTGAACTATGCAGCTTGTGTGTGTGTGTGTGTGTGTGTGTGTGTGTATACAGTATATATACCGTATGTGTGTGTAAAATATACGGTTTGAAAAGTATTTCATTGTTTAGATGCACTAAAGAAAACAGCATGAAAAATGGATGGTTGCATAAATATTCGCCCCCTTGTCGTTTAACAGGATTAATCCAATTTCACGGCGTTAGATAACTTTCATATCATTTTTTAAACATTATTACATTATTTATTTATTTTTAGATGATTTGTTTTATATTTTACATTTTACACAATTTATATCTTTCCACATGATTTTTTTTGTTTTGTTTACACAACCCATATATATTAAAAAAAAAATAACATACAAAAAATATATATATATTAATTTCCGTTATGCTCATGTTTATAGTGTGTGTGTGTGTGTGTGTGTATACAGTATATATACCGTATGTGTGTGTAAAATATACGGTTTGAAAAGTATTTCATTGTTTAGATGCACTAAAGAAAACAGCATGAAAAATGGATGGTTGCATAAATATTCGCCCCCTTGTCGTTTAACAGGATTAATCCAATTTCATGGCGTTAGATAACTTTCATATCATTTTTTAAACATTATTACATTATTTATTTATTTTTAGATGATTTGTTTTATATTTTACATTTTACACAATTTATATCTTTCCACATGATTTTTTTTGTTTTGTTTACACAACCCATATATATTAAAAAAAAATAACATACAAAAAAAAAAAATATATATATATATATATTAATTTCCGTTATGCTCATGTTTATAGTGTGTGTGTGTGTAAGAGCAGGCAGGGCTTGTTCACCTGAGCTGTGTGATTTTGCTGTAAAGAGTATGATCATGCAAATAGGTGCATGACGTCATTGGAGAAGTCGAGCCATTTTCTGCGCATGCGCAGATATATATATATATATATATATATATTTTTTTTTTCCAAGGTGGGAAGGAGAAGGGGAGTAGGGAAGTTAGACTCGGAGAGGAGGATTCCAGTTGGATCTGGCAACCCAGGCCGGCTCAGCGGGGCTGCTGTGAGTCTCAGTGCGGATCTCAGTCCACCTGGATGCGGTCACTTCTCTGATCTCTTCTTGAACTTTCTTTCTTTGCTCGGTTGAAGGCGCAGACATGGCCGGAGCGATCATCGAGAACATGAGCACCAAAAAGTTGGTGATCGTGGGAGTTGTTCTGCTGCTCTTCCAGGCTTTTTCCTTCATGGTCGGAGGGCTGATCGGTGAGTTCTCAGGAAACTCCGCAGACTCGCGGGCTCTCCGTTCTGGATTCTTTTTTTGTTTGTTTGTTTTTTATGTTTGAAGATTTTGTTACTGTTTTTTTTTGCGCGCGCGCGTCAACGCTCTTTTGATTGATCTCTGTCCCAGTGTTGTTACTTTGTTGCTGCATCGCTGCTTTGAGGAAGTGGATCTGAAACTGCAAACTCGATTAATGATCTTGGATCTTGTTTACATTAAAAACTTATATATAAATATATATATATATATATTTATATATAAGTTGTGTTGTGTTTCATAATTAAAACAAAAATCTTGAAACATACCCAGACTTTGTACAGCTTGTAGAACTTTCTAGAACAGTAGCACTAATAAATCACAGCATGCATAAACCTCATTCCCAAATCTCTTTAACATCTCCTTGCATGCAGTGATTTCACCTCCAAAACTTCAAAGTGTGTGTGTGTGTGAGATCTCTGGAGGACAAAAGCTTCTTCTTCTTCCTCCTCCTCCTCCTCCTCTTCCTCTTCTCCCTTGTTGCCCTCCAGGCGTCTCACCTTCTCTCAGATCTTCTGAATCATCTGCCTTTTGTCATTCGGTTTGTTTTCCACCCCACTCAGACACCCTGCTCCTTCAACCCAACCCCCCCCCCCCCCCCCCCCCCCCGGATATAAGAACCTGGATGGACGTAGAAGTATTTCTGGAATGCGTTACTGCCTGTGCTTGCCTTCTTTCTTTTAAGTTTGTTGTCTTTGTAGTTCAAGTATAAGGAGGAAGTAGGCCCTGAGTGTGAGTGTGCACCGCACAGGCAGAGCTTGAGAAATTAGCTTGTTTGCCTGCGATTGATTTAATGAAGCCCGGATTCCTTTGTGTGTGCTCGATGGCCGGTGGCAGCAGGGGTAATTGGCTAGAAAGGCTCGCTGCTTCTCTTGTTATTGGGCAACTTCAGCACTGCGTGAGGTCACTCGGTCCAGAGCAGTCCATTATCTCAGATCCTTCAGAGTGGAGAGTTGTAGAGTCTTTCCTCATCAACTTTATGGAGCTGCCTGGTGGTGATTATGTTCGGCTTTGTGGGATTAAATCGGAGACGTTTCGTTTCTTTTTAAACACACCACAGTGTAAGCGATATTAACGAAATATCATCTCACGATACAAGATAATTATGATCATTCTTAATAACATTCCTGCATGAGTGGCCTGTTCTTCTGGGTACGCCATTTTCCACCCACAGTCCAAAAACATGCAGAATAATTCCCTGTAGTGTGTGTGTGTGTCCTGTAATTGGCTCCTTGTCCAGGGTGTACCCCACCTAGTGCCCTGAGTCCCCTAGGATACACTCCCCTAGGCTTCCCCTGACCCTGAACAGGAGAAGTGGTTGAGTGAGTGAGTGAGTGAGTGAGTGAGTGAGTGAGTGAGTGATGCTGATACTTTAAAGTGTCCTCCATATTGTTTAATCAGTTACGGGCTCCTGCCTAGATTACACGTCTTTTATGAGAAGACGGCTGCTGTCTTGGGATTTAACTCTGAACCCAAATCGAAGGAAATGTCCTTGTCCCTCTCTGGGAGCTGTTGAATGTTCTAGAAGGTTTCCTCTGAGTCACTTTGGCGTCGTGCCTCTGAGGCCCCGGCACATAAACGGGTTCCGATTATTTTCCGCTTCCTGTCGTTTTATAGACCTCAGGTGTCGTCGGTAATCCAGGAAGCGTTCCAGCTGCTATTTCAGACTCTTCCGAACGCTTCAGGAAAGGCCAGTCTGATTTATCACGCTAATCACCACATTCCTTTGGGATCAGTTCTAATCCCTGTTTTCCCAAAAACAAGTACTAGTCCATGTGGGATTCTGTCAAACTTAGGACCCTAAACACAACAGTGTGGATTTGAATGCGAGTTAATCTTATCATGCTCAAATCCACACTGTTGTGATTAGAGCCATAAGTTATTAGCTTGGATTCCATTCACGTGTTTCAGTTTTAAAAAGAACTTCAATTTTTTTTTTTTACCTTTTAATAAGCATCCTTTTCTTAATCTAAACATTTTATCTATCTTTTTCTTTCAATCTCCAGCTCCTAGTCCCACCAGCGCCATCCACTACTTGGCCACCAAGTGTGTGGACAACCAGAAGGGGCACCATCAGGGCCGCAGGTGGTTCATGCCCTGGGGTCCGAACCAGTGCGACAAGGTTCGAGACTTTAGCGAGGCCATGGCCAAGAGGATTGAAGCCAACAACATCGTGTTCTCCGTTCATATCCCTCTGCCCAATAAGGAGATGAGTCCCTGGTTCCAGTTCATGCTCGTCATCCTGCAGTTCGACATTGCCTTCATGATGCACAACCAGATCGGTGAGTCAGCCGAGTTTAACGTTCAATCCGATGATGTAGAACGATCCGGAAGACCGAAACTGAATAGTAGGAATGTGCTGTGTTGATCATAATAAGGATTTAAAAACTAATATCTTACAGCAGAAGTAACTTCCATTCGCTGATCATTGTTCTCATATAAAATTGTTCATACAGTAAATGTCCACAATCGCGATGGTTCACTTGTGGTTTTGGACTGCAGGCGGTTTAAAAAGTGTAATTATCTTTTTCATTTAAATTAGAGACGGTTCGGTTTTCCATGTTTTTTATGATTTTTTAAAAAACCCTTTCAGACTTGCCAATTACCTACAAAGAAGCAGAGCTATCTCCAGAGGCTTAGTTGTAATAAATCAGATGTGAAACAACTAATTCTGATCATGAAGACTGCCTTCTTAGTGTTCCAGCGATCATATACAGGGTGAAGTCTTGCGGGTATTTCTCGAGTATAGGACGGTTCTATGGGTTGTGTGTAATCCTGTAAGACGGATTTCTTAATCCTTTGGTTTCTGTCGTATGTACGAGGGGCGTTCAAGTCAAAACAGGACTTTTTATTGCGCAGAATAACAGAACAGCGTGCCAAAAGTAAAAACTCCCTTTATTTCTCTACATCATCTCCTGCTACACTAATGCGATTAGCCCAGTGTTTCACTAGTGCTTGGACACCATCAACAATTAAAGTATTCTCAGTACGCAGGAGCCATGATTGGACTGCCTCCTTTATTCATACCTTTTGTATCGGGAGCGTACGGGGGGGATGTGGCAGTAACTCCCAGCCGAGTTCCTGTAATGTGCAGGTGGTGTTGGTGAATGATTGTGCGTGCAGTTCACATGATGGTGACTGTGCCACATTGGTAAAACTGCTGATAGGATTGTTACAAAGCATGCTTCATCGTGCCTGATGTCACGTTCAAGAGCTCTATTAATAGGTTTAAAAGGGTTTCTTCTGGCATTTTCAACATTGTGAACTTTCACATTCATTTACATTCCTATTATAGATTAAGCTGAGATCTCTATTCAACATTGCAGTGAAGGTAGAGCTACTGTAGTAAATTTGTTACTTTTATGACATTCATTGTCATGAATTTTAAAAAGAAATCTATGCTTTATTAAGGATTCCAACAGAAAACGTGCCTTACTGCGTCTTAAACCACATTAAAAATGATTACTTGGAAAGTTTACACAAATGGTGGATTTCCTTATCATTATCATTGGAGCTCTAGTGCAACTAAAAGATGTCTTGGGGTATATTATAAGTATATTTATTTTTAAGATGGAAAATCACGCTGGTATTTTAAACTTAATAATATTGTGACTTTACGATCTTGCCTTGTTGAGAACTTTAAGTCGCATTGTGTATGATATGACCATAGTAATTGCTCAGGGTGTTTCAGTGAAGCCTCGATTGCTACGACTCCTTTTTCATTCTCCTGAAGCAGATTGAGTTTCTCGCATGCTGAGAGAGGCTTAACAATGATGGATGAACCTCTGTGACTGGGATGTGCTGGTGGCTTAGGGCTCCCTGCTAGGGCTTTACACACACATGCACACACACACATTCACACACACGTTACACAAACAATGCCAAATATTGTGGTTCCTCCATCTGGTTAAATTCTGATCCATGTCTTTGTTCGTCGTCCTCATGTATTAAATGTTGAAAAAGATCGGTCAGGACTTTAGGCTTGTTTTTTTTTTTTTATTATTATTTTGTAAAAATTTTGTTTCAGTTCAACGAGTTTAAGGAATTCAGCGTTACCTAAAAAAAAAAAAAACCCCACTGAGATGCTGGTGGTGTTTCATTTCACTAACTGTGATACTGTAGCCATGTGAGCTGTGTGAGCCCTCCAGCCCGAGTGAGTGTGAAAGGAGGGATTAACAGGATAATACGGCAGATTAATGAAGAGTTTTTGTTGGACTGAAGCACTCTGGGAAAAGGAGGTGCGCTTTTCTTCCTCCTTTATAACCTTTGCAGCCCGTGGAGGAAACTGAACTCTGTTCGAAATACAGCGGTACTTCGGCATGTGAACTTCCAGAGGCGAGTATCACTGTATGTCGTATTATGAAACGCATTTTCCCATAGGAAATGATGTTAATGCAGATAATCCGTTCCAGCCGCCCAAAATATTACCAATGTTACTGATTTCCAATTTATATCTTTCATATAAACACAATCAAACTTTTCTAAGTCTATTTCCTTAGACTATTGGAGCTTTATTTCACTAGCCAAACTTGGTTAGCTATTAAAATCTGCTAAAAATTCATATAGTTGATTTAGCTTAGCTAATTAGTGTACTAAATGTTAATTAATATGCTACATCCATTTCACACAGATTTTAGATTGTGTGTATGGTAAAAAAAACAAACAAAGCGTTTGCTACTAGGCTAGCGTAGCTAAACAGACATGAAAACATATAGGTAGTTTTTGAGTAAATCTGTATAAATTGTCAAACCAACTGTTTACTTCAGTGACACCATTTGGATTAAAAAAAAAAAGATAAATAAAAAAAAAAGTCGAAGTGAATTAAAAGTTGCTGAGGAAGAAAGTGATTGAGCATCAGGTGAGCAGGTAGCACAAAGCTCTTGGAGACACTAACAACCTAAAGATTTCTGAGGTAACATGACTCTGATAAGTGTGGTTAGCATGATGCTAATCTGCTGGCTGTATGTTTTTTTTTTTTTTTTTTGCTGCTAGTTAGCTTCTCTAGCCTCTTTAGTTGCAGCACAAAACTAAAGAATGTTAAAATGGATGAATTTGCTTCGATGGAAGTTCAACCCAGTCTGCTTATATTTTTGGTACAATTTGAATGAGTGATTTTCATTTGTTTGATAAAATTACAAAAAGACGTCCCTTACAAATTTGTTTGTGGCAAGATTTCTCAAACGTGTGGTAAAGAAATTAGCATTTTTTACTTTTGCCCATTTCATGTTTTCTAATAGTTTCTGATTTCAAATATTTTTTTCCCCTGAATTTAGTAAAATAAACAGAAAATCTAAAATGGGAATCATTAAGCCCAAAAAAATTTTTGTAAGATTTTTTTTTTTTTTTTTTGGATTTTATTTATTTATTTAAAATACAGGGCCTATTTAAGTCACTATTAAAAATAGGGAACCAAAAATAAAGGAAACGATATGATTTTAAATGCTAACTCTAAGCTAAGAAATTTTCCCATGGTACCCTCCACTAGAAAAACATTCCTATTGGTTACAAGACTACCAGGAATGTTTTCTAATGTTTTCTGATTTCATATCCAATGTTTTCCTGGTGGAATTTAGTAGTAAACAAAAAATAAAAAATGGGAACCATTTGAGCTTTTTCATTTTTTGTTATTTTATTTGGAAAGTTTTTAAATAATTTAAATGAAATAAATCATGGACACTCACAGTAACCGTGAAAAATAGTGAGCAAAAAGAAGAAAGCAACATTTAAAAAGCTAACCTGTATGACATTTTACCACGGTGGTTTGGTGGTGTGTAGTACCATCGCATTTTTGACAAAACCATGGTAGATATTTGCTGATATAGAACATGGTGTGGTCCTATGATGTGGTATACTACAGGCAATATCATATTAGACATCTTTTCTTTTACTTTTTTTGTATAAATTTTATTTAATGTATTATTTTACATGATTGGAACAATAAAAACGTTCCTAGGGAAGAGGTGTGTGTGTGTGTGTGTGTGTGTATATATATATTTTAACAGGGTTCTGAATGTATACTATATATATATTTTGTTGTTCTTCTCATGGTGAAAGATCATTAGTGTGTGTGTGTGTGTGTGTGTGTGTGTGGTGAGATCAGAATTTAGGTCAGTGACCTGTAGATTACAGATCGTCGTAGTTGAGTTAGTAGCGAGTTTATATCTCACGCTGAGACTCTGCATCATCGTCTTCCTGAAAGTTCCTCCTCTCCAGATGTTCATGTTTACTGCGGTATTGGCGAGAAAACGTTTGATTGTTTGCCAGCCCGGTTCCTCTGTGATTCAGGGTCTCTGATAGCAAGCTCAATCAGGAAAAGACTTCTTTCCTCATTAGGCTGCATGTCGGGGCTGATTTGGCTCTGCTAATGAAGAGGAAGTGAACAGATATTTTATAGACACAATGTCTTGGATGTGAGGTTAATTTCTGGGGGAAATCTAATGGCTGGAATCGCTTCAAGGCCTGCTGTTAAAGGAGAATATTCAACAATGGAGTGGGTCGATGAAGTGGAGCTACTGGTACCACCCTGAATTTGATTATTGCTTTTATTCATTTTTAACCACTGCAATCTGCCAGTGGTTACAAATCTTTATTTATTGGAAAAATTGCTGTGACTTTTTTTTTTTTTTTTTTTCTTCTGTTTATAGTTACATTTAATGATGTGGAACTTTCGCAAAACTTTTATTCTCTATTGCGTTATATCGGCTATATACACCACCTCTCTCAACCAGCATCACTTTATTCTTTCTTCTCTTAATAACATGAAACAAAAAGCAAAAGACGGTGATAAGACTCTTGAACGGTGCAAACGTTTTAAAGAAGGCCATACGTCTACGAGGCAGGCTCGGAGCCCACTGCAGGTGTTCCTGTGAGCATTCAGAGGGTGGAACGCCTCATCCTTTAAAATCGAAAGAGAGACGAATCTGTCTGTGTGAACTGTACACACAATCATTCACCACATGTACATTACAGGAACTCGGCTGGTAGTTATTACCACATCCCCGCCCCCCCCATACAGTCCTGACCTTGCCACTAAAGGAGTTCCTGGGAGGCCAGCGTTTCAGACGTGAATCAGACATGTAGTCCGATCATGGCTCCGGCGTACTTTTACCTATGATGGTATCCAAGCACTTAATGATGTCGCATGTAACTGATGTACTCACTTTAGGATCTGTCTCGGTGTAAAGTTTAAACAAAAATTTTTGTTCATTTTGCATTTTCTAAACTGATGATGTGCAATAAATTCGTTTCTGTTTAGTGAAGTAGCTGTGAGTAATTCTTGGAAATCATCATGATTTTAGGGTGATTTCACAAATTATTAGATTTCTTAAAAAAACAAGGAAGCAAGGGATTATCACTTCGAATAAATTCTAACTATTTAAAATTTTTGCCTTTTGTGTAAAAGTGATGTGTGCTTTCCAGTCTGTCTATGTGCGTGCCTTTTTTTTTTTTTTTTTTTTTTTTAACAGTGTCATCAGTTTGCTCTTGTTTAGTCTTCAGCAGAGTGAAGTTTAACGTAATTGCACAACTGATTCATGATGGGAGTTTCTATTAAAAAAAAAAA
Organism: Clarias fuscus; assembly: GCA_030347435.1. Lineage (NCBI taxonomy): Eukaryota > Metazoa > Chordata > Actinopteri > Siluriformes > Clariidae > Clarias > Clarias fuscus. The sequence goes on from CM059231.1 coordinate 12,500,931, forward strand.
GTCTATCTTGAGGTGCTCATATGACCCTGACCCACCGCAGGTGGTGTAATAAAGCGTTGTCGTTGTGCCCGGAATGCCCCCCCCCCCAACTCCCCCCCCCCCAAACTCCCCCCCCCCCCCCAACCCCCCCTGCCTGGTACGGCTCCAGCAATAACACAGCTGTTGAAAGAGATTAGTAGCCCGGGTGATGGGCACTGTGATGGCGAAGAATGTTTGTGTGCTAAGCTGACATTCGAGGGGTAGGGGTGTGTGTGTGTGAGCGAGCGAGAGAGTGTTGGCTGATGTGTACTGCCAAAAGAGTTTGTGAGAGACGGCATTTGCTAATAACGCTCTCACCCACTTTCACTCGGCAGTCGAGCTTCAGCTTCCTAATCTATCTTTGATCTCTGATATTTTTTTTGTTACACACTCACACTGGATAAAGCTGAACTCCGGGTCTGTGTAATTGTCGTATGAGATTCTAAATACCTACAACGCATACAAATATGCATTTATTGCTTGATATGGTAAAGTTTTCTGTAAGGAGATGTTTATTTAACGCCTATGAAAGGAGTCTCCAGTGTCGGAGCTTTAACATCTTAAGTCAGGTTTTAATTTGAGGTTTTCAGAGACGGGGAAAGTCTTCAAGACAGATTAGTTTATACATTGAGGTTTCTGAGTGATGTGGATATTAAAAGTAGTTATAATTGGAGCAAAAGTATGCCATATTGTTTTATAATAAATGGAGAAAATCGTGGACGATTGCTGTGGCGTGTCGTCGGTAAAACGCCTCCAAGCATTCTCTGGTAGGAAAATAATCAACTTTAAGATTGTCAAACTTTAAGATTGTCCACCCTCTTGTTGATTATCTTCATATAACACATAGAAGACATAGATCGCAATGTTCGTCATTTCATAAGATTCAACAAAGCGTTGTAGCTAATCTGCGATAGTTGATGACAGAGCCTCGTGATGGAAGTCCATGAGTGCCGGGGAAACCGCGGTGACCGTAAAACAAACTGCTAAAGTCCTTTTGCTCAGCTTCAGCATTCTCTAAAATTCCATCCCATACATTTAGTTTATCCGTAGCGTCCACTTTTTTCTCTGCCGACCACAAGACATGAGGAAAAAAATGAATTACGTAATTAGCTTTTTATGGATGTCTTTTGTTTTGCTACGGAATGCAGTTGTTTACTGTTGTGGTTTGCCCAAAATGTGTAAGTTCAAAACAATGAGTAAAATAAAAGAACGCTTTCTTGCATGCAGATTATTTGCTTACAGACCACCGTCTGTGCCCTGAGGAAAATGATTTACCAGGATGAGTAAAAGTGTTGAGTTTATCATAAATAAACTCAATAATTTATCTTTTATCATTTATCTCGTTCTGCGTTTATTGTATTAAGCAGGTTGGATCTATGAACATTACTTCATAGCTATTGTCTCAGTATTTAAAACTGGTCACGCCGGCAATTAAAGAGGTCATTAAAGCAATTAAACAAACAAAAAAAAATTAAAAACTACTTTCGGGCTGCAACTAACGATTATTTGGATTATCTAAGCATTTCACTGCATATCGTACTGTGTAGGATTGTGTATGTGACAAATAAAATTTGAATTTGAAATTTGAATTTATCGGTTAGTTGGGCGATTATTTTTTCAATTAATCGGATAAAAACTAAATGCTTCTTTAATTGAATGTTTTGCTTATAACTATATAAAACTATAATCAGGGTATTAGTTATGTATAAAACTAAACTTAAAAAAATGCAAAATCCACATAGAGTTTAATGACCTTTAATTTTGACATTTTCAATCTTAAATTAAAGACAAAGTTTGTTTTTAATAATAATAATAATAATAATAATAATTTTTATTTATATAGCGCCTTTCCAGAGCTCAAGGACACTTTACAATGAATAGAAAAAGGGAGACAAACAGACATTGAAGTATATATACAATATATATATTTAAAAAAAAAAAAAAATATATATATATATATATATATATATATATATATATATATATGTAGGGGACAAGCAAATTGAGGAGATAAGAGGGAGCCAAGCCATTTAGAGATTTAAAAACAAGGAGGCTTTTGAACAGTAAAACTTCTCTAAATATCCAAAATATAAATAAATAAAATTGATGTTGAATGAATTATGTTGGATGGCATCTGTTATAGTGGCTGCTTGGTGTGGAGTGCATGGGGGATTTCCTTTTTTGAATGAACTCACTTGTGCTGACTTGTCACTTTCTAAAAATAAAATATAAATAAATAAATAACAGCATTTAAGTATGCCAAATCCAGTTTTTTTTATTTTATTTATTTTTACAATAATTGCAGATACTGCCAGCTGATAGAGAAGGAGCAGCCAATCAGAAGTAGTGTGTGGAAGTCTGTGATTGGCTGGTTTTGTGGCAGTTTTGTAACCCTGGACAAAGTTGAGCGAGCGTACAGGCAGAGTCGAGCGCGCACAGAAAATAAATGTTGCTTGCGCGTGAAGGCAGAGTCGCGCGTGCTCAGAATCGAGAAGTCGCGCGTGCTCAGAATCGAGAAGTCGCGCGTGCGCGGAGAACACGTTGAGCGAGCAGGGGAGACATTGCACGCGCAGAATCGAGCTGTTGAGCGCGCAGTGGAGACACTGCACGCGCATAAAGTGCGTTGTCTGCTCTCAAAATGTCGAACCGCGCGCTCAGAATTGTGGCAGGAATATAACGCCACAGGCGCGCGCTTTTTCCTGCAGACGCTTCTGTAACCTCCATTGCGCGAGCAGGCTGTGTATTGTGGTCGCGCTCCTCAGTAACGTGAGCAGTCCGACTAATCGATAACGGCATTCGTTGACAACGAATTTCATTATCGATTTTATCGATTAGTTGTTGCAGCCCTAATATATATATAATTATTCCCTCTGGTTTGGTACTACAAAAGGGGGAAAAAAACTCCCTGTGTTTTTGTAAAAGAACATGAATGTTTCTTTGAACAAAGTGCAAGAGTGTGAACTAAGAAGTATGTGACATCTCGGTGTATAGACCGGCGTATATGGAAATAAAAGAGCTGTTTCTGCTTATGGAATGATGTTAGGTAGACGGACAGGATCGGTAATGAATGGCTTCTTTCACTGATCGCTCCTTGGCCTCGTGCCTCAGCTGCACATCGTTCATCAGAGTTTCATTTTAATGGCCAGATATTAGCCAGTACGCTAACGTTGACCTTCGTAATTCACGACAATTACACTCCGTTACATCTGTGTAGTTTGAGCAAGTGTTCTTTGAGCTAATATTCAAACAGAGCAGCGTAGCTTTCTTTGATGATGAGAATTTTGAAGCAGGACACGTATAATGGCAGTGACTAGCAAAATAATGATCGTTTCCGCTCTCCTTACCTACGCTAAATGTAGCAGCTCGCAAGTAAAACCAAGTGCTTTAAAAGGCTTTAGGTGCTCTTGTCTATTTAAAAAAAAACATACTGTTAGCTTAGCTTATGAAATAAGAAAAGTTACAATATGTTTTCTTTCTTCTAAGTTGATTATCTTTCGAATTATATTCTGCTTTATGTTGTTGTTGGACTTTTTTGGCTGGTCCCTCATCGAGGGGTCGCCACAGTGGGTCATCCGATCCGCACAAAACTTGGCACACCACTCGCGTTTTATCCGGGCTTGGGACCAGCGCTGCATCCAGTGGCTGAGGTTTGGGCATTGGCTGGGAATCGAACCCGGGCCTTCTGCATGGCAGGCGAGAAACCTACCACTGAGCCACCAATGCCCATTTGTCTGCTTTATAGATGGATTAATAGAATAACATAATGCATAACGTAATGTTTCCCGGTAGGGATTTAATGCTGGCTAAGGAAAGGAGGAGTTAAAGGAGGAGTCAGAAATTCTGAAGGAGCAATAAGCAGGAGGGTTATTAGTTTGACTTTGGTCTTTCTCCGGTATCGCTGACTTCTCCTTTAAATCCCACCAGGATCCACAACCATGAGAGTCTAAAAAAAACAAAGAGCAGAAGCGTGGATGAAAATGTAAATATCTCTAATAAATTACTCATGCTGAAAAGTGTGTTTGTGTGTGAGTAGTGGATGGAGCCTTGGTCACCATAGACGTCAGCCTGGCCTACAGAGACAACACAGTGAGCGAGTGGACGGAGATGGCGCACTCTGTGGAGCAACGCAAACTCAGCTGTAACTTCACAACAGACAAAGTAAACACACAGAGCTGATTTAGTGTCACGCTCGAGCCAACATGTCTCGCATTTTAGTCACGCACTCGCAGAGAGGACCGTCTCATTACCTGATCGTTCCTTCTCCAGATTATAGAGAACGAGGGTCGCCACTACGAATGTGACCTTTTGCCCTTCATGGAGGTCGGGACCGTGTCGCACAAATACTACCTGGTAAACATCAGGCTGCCGGTGTACGAGCGCAAGAAGGTGAACTTGGGAATCGGTGAGATCAAAGACATCCGCCTGGTGGTGAGGATACGATGCATTACGTCACCTTTGTCCTTATTTATTTCCTGCACAGACACATGGATACTTTTTTCATCATTTTGCAAATCAAATCTTATAATTTTTTATATGTATTTATGTGTATCAACTATAAATACTTTTATCTGTAAACATCTGAGATTGATTCTATACCATTTCTATATTTTTCTTCAAGGGAATCCATCAGAACGGTGGCTTCACCAAGGTCTGGTTTGCCATGAAGACCTTCCTCACTCCCAGCATAGTCATCATCATGATTTGGTACTGGAGAAGGATTACCTTGATGACGAGACCGCCGGTCCTGCTGGAGAAGTAAGAAGCATGCATCCATACCTCGATATCAGTACCCCAATCCTCAGTACTCTGTCCTCAACATCCCTCCCTCAGTACACCTCTTTCTCATTCCCATCCCCGTTACTCCAACCTGGTGTTTCCAAGTCATTACCCCATCCCCCATTAGTACCCAATCTTTCATTTCCCCCACCCCTACCTTGGGCACCTGGTGGTTTGAGGCTTGCTTTATTTATTTATTTATTTATTTATTTATAATTCCATGCACCAAAATGTAAGGATCTTTTCTTTCCATACATATACTGTATATCCTCATTTGTAAACAATTATTTTAATGACATTTCATTTACATTTTCCTTTAATTGTAGTAATTTGTAAATTTTTATTATTTATTGCAATATTTATTTATTTATTGTTTAGAACAAACCCACACCAGTGATCACTCTGCGCGGAAATAAAACAGTACAGATAATAGTCTCATAGACGTATATCAATCATATAATTGAGAATAATAAGAATAATGTGTCGCTTGGTAATAAATAAACGTAATGGGTGAGAAGTAGCTGTTCTATAAAAGAAAAAGAAAAAATCACTTCTGGATAATCACCTTTGTGGTGTTGACCCCTACGAGCGCGACACAGAGCGGTGTACGCTTTGCTTTCATGTTTGCACTTCTTCCTCTCCACTCGTCCTCCTCGCGCCGCTCCAACACCTTCATATCAGGCTTGTCTGTCTGTCTGTCTGCCTGCTGTTACGATTTGCCCTTGGCCGCCCCGGGAGACATGAAGCTCTCAGGCAGTCAGAGCGAGATGGGCTTTTTGTGTTGTTAAAGCTCGCGCAGACGGGATCCCAGGCTTTTCCTCTGGGGTTCGGGATGGAAGGCAAAGAGAAGCTTGAGGAAGCGTGATGTCGGCTCCCTGCTGAATTCCTTATTGTGGGAACGAAGCCAAAATCAAGTCTGAACAGAGAATTTATCTTTAAGGTTTTAATTTAGGTCGTGTGTGTGTGTGTGTGTGTGTGTGTGAGACTTCGCATCCTGAGCCTTTATTGATTTATGAACCTCTGGAATGAGGAAGTGCAGAAACGAGAGAGTGGCGCTGAATTAAAGGCTCAGGGAGGGAAGAATGGAAAAAATAGATGATTATGTAATCTCATTTCTAATTTAAGCATCTAGCAGCACATGCTCCCCCCCCAAAAAAAACACACACAGAAACGTTATATTGTTAATCATTTATTTATGAACATATGTCCGGTTTTGTTTTTGTGCTGCTCACCCCTTTAACTTTTAATAATTAAGTTTTTTTATTATAACCGAAACATCGATCTTTTAAAGTGACCTCCACTGTATCTTTCATTATTATAAGTAAATATTACTACTGTATAATTATTAGAAATAAATATTCATTATTTTAATTATTCATTTGGTATAACCTAGCGCAATCAGATATGAAATATTTTACAATATTAAACATTCAGTTCTTCAAATGTAATATTATTTATCAGTCAAGTCAATAACCCTTCTCTATTTTTCCTACAAATGGGGGGAAAATCTGATCAATTTTGTATCGAGATTCTTTTGTATGGCAATTCATCTATTGGTACACTGACTCCAAAACGTTATTTGTTTAAGATAAAATGCGTACATGTAAAAAAAAAAATAAAAAAAAGAAGAAGTAGGAAGTAGTAAAAATGTAATTGTTTTCAATTGAGGTGGTAAAATGTTGCTGTTCCTCTATAATCCTGCAGGTGGCGTGCTCTAAACTATTCACACAGCACAGCATCCTGAGTGGTAGAAGCAAATTATTAATTTAAAAAAAAAAGATGTTCTGTATATTGAATCAGGATCTTTATATAAAATCGCAATAATCGAATCGCATCAGGTTCTCCTTGGTGTTTCCCATCCCTAATGTTTACAATTTTATATTTTTTACAATATTATATTTTTTACAATATTATATTGTAATGCAAGCAACGATGAGTGGGCCCAAGCACCTGTGCCATCTCCACCCGGGCGCCCCACACAACCTGTCATGTCGTCATTGTGCTGATGTCCTAGTGCTTGGGCCCAGTAATAATATTTATCGGTATTAATACAGATTGGAATGTCGGTATGTAAAGCAAATATAAAAATGCATATCCGTGTACGTTTTTTTTTTGCTGTTCTTTTACGGCTTAAGGGGTTTTGGGGAGTTTTTTCGCTGCCCTCAGTGGCTGGACTATGAAAAGCCATGTGTTCTGGGGATATGAATAAACTTCTCTTCATCTTACGCACGCGCACACACACACACACACACACACACACACACACACACACTTTATTTCTCACCAGTGTGTGTTTACAAGGCGAGAACATTCTCAGCATACCAGTGCGGCGTGGTCCCACTCTGTTGCTGTAGCAGTGCATGCTGGGATTCTTCAAGCCACAGAGCTGCTGGAATGTGTTTTATGTTTTAGGAGTCAATGTCGCCTCCCCTCCCCCTGTCCTTCACCTCCTGCCTCTGCGTGCGTGTGCGTGTGTGTGTGTGTGTGTGTGTAGGATTGCTTTCAACCCCTTTTTCAGCAGCTGTAGTTTACCTGTTTTCAGGAGGCCGGAAAAATAAACCAATGTGGTATCAATCTAGCATATAATTGTATTAAAACTGTACAATATTGAAGTTAAAAGAATATAGAAATCATAATCAAAAGCTTGTTAATTTACTGTTAATTATGTGTAACTATTTGATATATAAAATCGTTTGCTTGTCAGTAATTACAGCTAATATGTTGCACAAACTTTTAGTAGTAAAAAAAAAAAAATAATAACAGGACTATGGAAAATATGTAAGGGAATTAAACTGTTTAGTATTTAAAACAATGATAATAAAAATATATAACCTTTTAAATGCCACTTTAACAGTGAATGAATACATTTATTTTAACAAGTAATTACTTTAACAGTAAAATGAGTAAATAAATAAATCAACAATAAATATAAACAATATAAGCTATTTAAGAAGTTATTGAAAAAGTTATTTAAGTCAAATAGGTACATAAAGTAGCATTAAGAATTTCACTGTGCAGTAATGTATATATGACGAATAAACGCTGAACTTAACTTATTATTGATGATGATGACGATGATGTTCTGTTTGTACAAGGCGAGAACATTCTCAGCATACCAGTGCGGCGTTGATGATGCGTTTTGTCTGTGTAAAGGTTGATCTTTGCCCTCGGCATCTCCATGACCTTCATCAACATCCCAGTGGAGTGGTTCTCGCTCGGGTTCGACTGGACCTGGATGCTGCTGTTCGGAGACATCCGTCAGGGAATCTTCTACGCCATGCTGCTCTCCTTCTGGATCATCTTCTGTGGAGAACATCTCATGGTAAGGGAGAGCAGATCCTCCGTAGGTGGCTCAGGTGAGCCGTTACTGATCTTTAATAGTGTCGTTGGACTGAAACGAAAAATATCTGCGCTGTGATTTGTGCTGCAGGATCAGACGGAGAGGAATCGCTTCTCCCTATATTGGAAGCAGGTGGGGCCCATCGTCTTCGGCTCCTTCTGCCTCTTCATCTTCGACATGTGTGAGAGGTGAGACCCCGTGCCAGGTCTTTTTAAAAAAAAATTTTATTACAACCGCCCTGAGGAAGCCTGATTCGCCTGGAAAATACTCTGCAGGAGTATTTATACGGTTTATACGTGTTTGCTTAAAAGGTTCATCTTATTCCACAAAATGTGTTGATTAGAACAACAAACTCGACAGTAAATCTCCGATTTATATTTGTGTTTGTATAGTAACGATTGATTTATAGCTGCTGTAATGTCAGTGACAACACGAAGGAGCTTGTTTTCTGGACGTTCCATGACATTAAACATGACTACAGATGCAGTACGATGAATCATTTCTCTTTTTTTGGTTTTCCAGAGGAGTGCAGCTGACCAACCCCTTCTACAGCATCTGGGCTTCGGATGTTGGCACCGAACTAGCCGTATCCTTTTATTATACACCTCTACTAGGCATTTGCAGCAGATTATTATCCATCACCAGGAAGAATTTATGTCGTCTTATAAAAAGGCTTTTTTGTTATATGGTTATATACTCCGGATTTATTGGCGCTCTGGCTGACCTGGAGCGATTCTGTGTCAGTCTTGTTGGCCCACGCGAAATACTATTCAGTATGAGAGTATCAATAATTATGGCAAAATGTAGGATTCTAAAAATCAAACAAACAAAATGGTCAGAATTCACTGTAATTAGATTTTGAATTAAATCGACTTCAATTGGATTTCTTTGCTTAATCACACAAACATTCTTAACTCATCTTTTTTTTTTATTCATTATTTTTAAGGGTGCCAATAATTCTGGAGCTGTTTGTATTTTATTATTATTTCGTTTACATTTTTTGTTTGTACTTGATGATTCTCCACAAAAACGAGTGGTTTTCCCTGACAAAGCCGATTCCAGATGGCGTTCATCATCGTTGCTGGAATATGCGCCTGCCTCTACCTCCTGTTCCTGTGCTTCATGGTGTTCCAGGTGTTCAGAAACATCAGCGGGAAAAGAACGTCCCTGCCTGCCATGACCAAAGCTCGGCGTCTGCATTACGAGGTACGCTCGCTTCACACACTGGAACTTCACACACCACCATCTTCACCGCGTCTTCAGATCGCTCCAGTACTCCGGTAACAAAGTGTGGGCAGTGTGACAATATAACAATGAAATTTTTTTTTTTAATAAATAAATAAATAAATATTTTACTTTTTCAGATACCGTGTGCGAACTGTAAAATATGATTTAATGTTGACATTTTATCATTTAAAAAAAATTATAAATATACACTTAATTTTATTAACTATAATTACATTTTATAAGAAGTGTTAGAATTTGTACGTTTTTAAATTTCAATAGTTTTGTATCCATTAAACAAACAAAACAAAACAAACAAACAAAAAAATATTAACAAAAAAAAAAAATACACCGTACACCGTATATTCCGTCACATCAACCAACCTCAATAGGGAAAATATAGTTGCGAGCAGCGATGACGGGCCCAAGCACCCTGTGCCATCGCCATCCCGGGCGCACCGCACAACCTGTGTCATTCGAGTGTGTTAAGACCTCGAAAAAGCCATCGCCACTCGGTTGCACCGCACAACCTGCACACATCACACACTATACAGGGCTAATGTGTGTGTGTGTGTGTATGGTGTGTGTGTGAGAGAGGTGTGTGCGCGTCGTGACAGGTGTTTGTGTGCATGAGTGTAAACGTTTGTAATATGGGTGTATGCATGTGTGCATGTGTGTGATGTGTGAGTGTGTTTGTGTGCATGCATGCATGTGTGTGTGTGCATGAGCGCGTTAGTGTGTGAGGGTTAGTGTGTGTGGGAGAGAGGTGTGTGACGTGTGGATGTGTCAGTCTGTGTGTGACGAGTCAATGTGCTTGTGTTTTGTTCTTGTTTGCGTGTATGATGTGTGAGTCTGTGTCTATTAACATTAGTGGTATGTGTGTGTATGTGTATATTTAGAAAAAACATGTAAATGAAGCAAGATATGAAATAGATCGACATTAAATCTCACTTAACCTTAATTTATGATTCATCTTGGCAACGTGTGTGTGTATGCGCGCGTGTGTGTGTATGCGCGCGTGTGTGTGTATGCGCGCGTGTGTGTGTATGCGCGGGTGTGTATGTATGCGCGCGCGTGTGTGTATGTGCGCATGTGTGTGTGTGTGCGCGCGTGTGTGTATGCGCTATAAGGTGCTCAGGGCCCTCTTGTTTTCCTAAGGATTTTTTTCCCACCCTTTTGGACTTTGAGGGTCTTAACATGCTCAAAATCTCATGAAACTTGGCAGACAGGTGTGCGCGCGTGTGTGTGTGTGCGCGCGCGCGTGTGTGTGTGCGCGCGCGCGTGTGTGTATGCGCGCGCGCGTGTGTGTATGCGCGCGCGCGTGTGTGTATGCGCGCGCGCGTGTGTGTATGCGCGCGTGTGTGTGTGTGTATGTATGCGCTATAAGGTGCACAGGGCCCTCTTGTTTTCCTAAGGATTTTTTTTTCCACCCTTTTGGGCTTTGTGGGTCTCAAAGTCTCATGAAACTTGGCAGACAGGTGTGCACGTGTGTGTGTATGCGCGCGCGTGTGCGCGTATGCGTGTGTGCGTGTGTGTATATATATGCGTGTGTATGCATGTGTGTATATATGTGTGTGTGTGTGTGTGTATATTTAGAAAAAAACATGTAAATGAAGTAAGATATGAAATAGACATTAAACCTTACTTAACCTTAATTTATGATTCCTCTTGGCAATGTGTGTGTGGGTGTGTGTGTGTGTGTGTTTGTGTGTGTGGGTGTATGTGTGTGTGTGTGTGTGTGTGTGTGTGTGTATGTATGTGGGTGTGTGTGTGTGTGTGTGTGTGTGTCAAGTCAAGTAAATTTTAGTTATATAGCGCTTTTAACAATTGACATTGTTGCAAAGCAGCTTTACACAATAAAAAGAAGTAAGTTTGTATGCAATGTGTATGAATCAAAATGATAAGATTGTATGTGTGTGTATGTGTGTACAATAGGCCGCAGGTGCTGGAAGAAAAGCCTCACACTGTGATGTTCCTGAATGTGATGTCACTGAACGTGAACTGAACGTGTCACAGAAGGTGTCACTGAATATAATGTCACTCAATATAATGACACACACACAAAGTTATTAATCATTTTTCGGCGTACGTTTAAGACATTATCACGGCTGACTCGTTTGAGATATCAAAAATCCCTCCGCAATTTTGCATCCTCAATGTCTTTAGATCTCTTTGGCCCAGTTTGGTAGCGATTTGTATAATTTCCCTAGGAGGAGTATATCAAAATCCATCGGGTGCGTTTTTGCCAAAGACCCAAAATAACTGGCCTCCTGTTGAGTTTAGCCCAGGACATGCAGCGCGAAAGTTGTTCGGCTCGATGAGCTCTAAATGTGTACAGAGTTTTGTGTGCCTGCGTGAAAGTGTGTACGAGCTAGGCGGCAAAATCTCGTATGGGGGGGGCCCCGGGCCACGAGACTCTCAGGCATCTTAATGGCAGCAGATTCCAACCTGTCTGCCAAGTTTCATGAGATTTTGAGCATGTTAAGACCCTCAAAGTCCAAAAGGGTGGGGAAAAAATCCTTAGGAAAACAAGAGGGCCCTGAGCACCTTATAGTGCTTGGGCCCTAATTAGGGACTTTTGTATCTGTCAGTATCTGACACGGAGGCGGGGCTTCTGTATGTGTCAGTCTCTTGTTCTGTAGATCTCCTGTAAATTATCTTCTCACACCAGGTGTACAAATGACAAAACCCACTACTAATATAAAACATTTGACTTATACTATCTTTTTTATGTGAATAAATATAATAAATAAATAAAAACATTATGAACAAAGTGCAGTAAAAATAATATAACCATAAATGGACAAAATGATGAGAAATTATTTATTAAATCTGAGAGATTTTCATAAAAACCGGGCTGTGATGGCATGCAACAACATCTTGTGTTGTTTGATAAATGTAGTGACGGATAAATACACACTTAAATGCTTGCAGAAATATGATACTGTTTGATGCAAGTCTGATTCACTGACATCTTTTATTTATTATTATGGGAAGTTAGTAGTAATAACAGTAGTTATTTCCCATAGTGTGTTTTATTTTTCACTTAACTCACTTTTAGAAGGTCATGGCCAAGTCTGATTAGTTTGATTTGATGCTAACCCTAACCCTAACTTATCAATGAAGAATTTCCTGGAAAAAACAAAAAACAAATAGGGTTTTCTTCCAGAAGCTTTTAACAGCATGTGAAGTAATTTCAGATTTTTATTTCTGGTGTATGATTAAGGCGTTCAGTAAAACACCTCTAGAAATGTAGTTTATTTATTTATTTATTTATATCTGATTTCGTTTCCATTCTGCTCCCCGCTCAGGGTCTCATCTTCCGCTTCAAGTTCCTGATGCTGGTGACGCTGGCGTGTGCGGCCATGACGGTCATCTTCTTCATCATCAGTCAGGTGTGTGGGCGGAGACAGGATCATAATGATGCACGCCGATTCTCTCTTTTTACACCGACCCCACTTTAGAACAAGAACTATTTGTGTGTGTTTGTGTAGGTGAATGAGGGACACTGGCACTGGGGAGATTACACAGTTCAGATAAACAGTGCCTTCTTCACCGGAATATACGGCATGTGGAATCTGTACGTGTTTGCACTAATGTTCCTGTACGCACCATCTCACAAACGCTACGGAGACGAGCAGTCCAGCGGTAAGAACCTACATCACTCACACACGCAGGCACACACACACCCCTGCACATGCATTTATAATGCCTAACTGTCTGCACACTTTTATCTGCTGTCTTCTTAATATACTGATGTAAAAAGCGAACTGAAACACAATCTTAGAAATACTGTTTGATTTTTGAAGGAGCTTGAAGGTTCTTTGGCTTGTTCCTTCAGAGGAACCCTAAAGGTTCTGCTTTTCAAAAACTTTTGAAACTTTTGAGTGTTTCCTGATCAGAGAGAGCTCCAGGTAGAACACATGTAGGAATGACTTGTAAGTAGTGAGGGGTGAACGATTCGTTCTTTTTGAGCGAGTCTTTAACGTGACTCAGAAGAACGAGTACTCTCGCAGAGTGATCTGTTCATCATCGCAAAACCTCCGTAAGTTATGAACAGAAAACAGAAATGAGTAGTTGCCTTCGGGTCTTCTAGTCCGAATCGTCCTTTCTTTTGTCACATGACTCCCATAGATGCTGTGCAGTGCAATAGATTCAAAATAACAAACGACTCAGATTAGAAGACTCATGAGAAGAACCGCTCAATTCCGTTCCTTGTGTAATGCACTGCAAAGCGTCTGTGAGAGTCATGTGACCAAAGAATGAACGAATCCGACCTGAGGATATGATGGTGAGCTGCTCATTCTGTTTATCATAATATGTCCTTAGCTGCATTGTAATATTTTTAATTATTGGAACTATAGACAAAATGTGTGTATGTAGACGTGTCGGGGTCTGTTTATTGAAATTGTAACATATTATTTGATTTCTGACCAAAATAAGCTAATCTCTTTTTGAGTCAAAGAACCGAGTCACTAAAATGATCCAAACTTCCCATCACTACTTAAGTAAGTAGAAATCTTCAGTCGCTGTGAAGGAGGCGTGGCTTCTGTCTTTCCACCACTAAAGGTGTTGGCTTCTGTATCGGTCAGTCTCATTGGAGGTGTATGTGTTTATGACATAGGATAAAATAAAGGATGCGGTGTGTGTGTGTGTGTGTGTGTGTGTGTGTGTGTGTGGGGGGGTGGATGCGTGCGCGCGGGGGTGGGAGTGCGTGGGGGAGTGCGCGCATGCGTGAGTGTGTGTGTGGGGGGGGAGTGTGTGGTCAGGGGAAACTGGGCCTCCTTGTCTGAAGTGGGTGTAATGGAGAGCAGGCTTCCTTCCAGCACTGCTGTAATGAGAACCATCCATCTCCTGACGTCAAGCCATTTTCTTTCACGTTTTTATTTTTTATTTTTTTAAGTTTAGTCTACACTCGGCTCGCTAATACAGCTGAGTAACCTTTCTAACGTTTGTCCTCATGGCTTTTTCTCCCTCGTGGAACTTCTTTCTCTTTTACGATCTGAATAAAAGCTTTGTTGACTGAAGGAGCTCTGAGTCATTGTGTAAACTCCGTCTCTAACAGCAGTGTGTGTGTGTGTGTGTGTGTGTGTGTGTGTGTGTGTGTGTGTGTGTCCTTCCTGGACAAGATGAGGCGTCATTACATTATTTACAATGTGCTGTTTAGAAACAGACGCTAAGTCACTATGATGTCATTCAGAAAGTTTATAAGATGCAGTGTGAGTTAGTTTCAATGTAAATAGTTTGATAAAAAAAAAAAAATCTGAGATTTTCATAACCATGGAAACCGGGGATGTGAATGGATGTAACGCCATCTTGTGTTGTCTGATAAATGTAGTGACGGCACTAAAATGTTTGCAGAAATAAGAGTAAGACTGATTCACTGACATCATTTACAAGTGCATTCTGGGTAGTTACAGTAGTTATTTCCCATAGTGTGTCTTATTTTTTTCACTTAAAATTAAAGTCTGATGGGTTTGGTTCGATGCTTTAACTTGTTAGTGGAGGATTTTCTGCAAGCCTTTATTTCCTGGAAACAAAAACAAATAGGATTTTCTTCCAGAAGGTTTGCCGGCATGTGAAGTTATTTTCTGCTGTTTTTCTTCTTAAAGGTTCAATATAAGTAAATAGTCTATGCACTAAGAACCCATGCACTGTTTCATGGAACCATCAACCAGCCTGTATAGTGTTTACAGATAAACTATAAGCCTCTGCTTTTCTATTTTGTAGAAACAGAAACACTATTGTTTTCATCACAACAACGACCGAGAAATGTATTTTCAGCATAAAGATGTGTAAATTAAAGGACGGGTTTTACCTTGTTTTTAAAATTTATTTAATCTTTTATTTTGATGAATTCTGCAAATATAGTGCTAGCTACAGCAGTACCTCGACATATGAATTTAATCCGTTCTGGAGATGAGATCTTAAGGTGAAATGTCGTATTGTGAAGCACATTGTCCCATAGGAAATAATGTAAATGCAGATAATCTGTTCCAGGCACCCAAAAATATGACTAATATTACCACTTTCCAACACTATAAACATACGTTTGCATATAAAAACAATCAAAACATTTAGAAAAAAACATGTAAATGAAGTAAGATATGAAATAGATAGACATTAAACCTCACTTAACCTTAATTTATGATTTCTCTTGGCAACGGCTGCTTTAAAAACCAAACTTCCTTTTTGATGGTGCTATGTCTTCACTAAATCTTACACAAAATGCAAAAAAAAAAAAAAAAAAGGAAACTCGCTTCTCTTGGCATTCCACAGACAGCCCAAAACAAATCTGATCTTTGTCACATACGAGTAAGAATGTGAATTGTGATGCTTCAGGCTGATGATCTGAACGCAGCCTAAAGGCTCCCACATTGGTAAAGATCCATTATTGATGTGACTTATGATGTAATGATGGATTGTTTATTTTCCTTATTTTTTTGGTCTCCTGATTTGAAATAATGCTCTAGATTATTTATTTTTTTAATTAGCCAGATTTATTAGCTTTATAAAGTAGAAATAAAACTTTGACAAATGCACAGGGATTTGATGAACATCTGTAGTACTCACGACATCTGATTTTGGGTCACAGCCCACAGTATGTAAACCAGAGCACGAGTCTTGGACCAACAGGCTGCCGAATTTTATGTCTCGTGCATGTTTAGGTATTATGATTATATTTATGTTTTTTGTCATCTTGGTACAGGAGATCATGGCGGGAACAGTGGAGAGGACATCCAGCTCACCACCACCATCACACACGCTGACGGACCCACTGAAGTGTACAGAATGATGGGAAAGGAGTCGCAGGAGTAGTCGCTCATCCTTCCTTCCCTCCTTCCTTCCTTGATCATCTCAGCACACCTTCACCACCACCGTTCTATTATCTCCTCTTCCAGATGAGCGATCCAAACATCTCGTCCTTATCCGAGTGCTTCAGATCTAATGCTGAGGTTTATTCCTCTTCCTGTCCTCTTTATACCTCACCCTTACTGTTGGTCTCCTCGTGCAACTCATCATAAGTAGCCACGTGCATATCTAGTTTCACTTTTAAGAGCAAAATGCTGTTTGGAGTGCTGCCGATGTCTTCCATATTAGATACAGGAATTGATATTTCCCCTGCTAAAATCCTTAATGGTACAACGTGTTCCTTTACATCATTAAATTATACTTAATGGAAACCATTATGAATTTTGTCCAAAATATCTCAGTGT
This sequence comes from Clarias fuscus, assembly GCA_030347435.1. Lineage (NCBI taxonomy): Eukaryota > Metazoa > Chordata > Actinopteri > Siluriformes > Clariidae > Clarias > Clarias fuscus. The sequence goes on from CM059231.1 coordinate 12,517,506, forward strand.
ATTACTGTACATACCTGATTCTTGCACATTTTTTTTTTGTCTGTTTTTGACGGTCAAATTCACTCGCTAACAAGCTAGCTAACCGGATACCATACTTGCTAAATACTGAGCTAGAATAACAGCAGAAGTGTGATGAGAGAGAGAGAGAGAAGGAAAAAAAAATCATTTTCAATTTCAGTGTTTCCTTTCATTTCTAAACAACTTTAAGGTTGTATATCGCCCCCTTGTGGACTTTCTTTGGCCTTTCATCTTTCTAAAGGTCTTAGAACAATCTTCATATGATGAAATTTAATTATGTTGTTTTTCTTTCTTTCTTTCTTTCTTTTTGTAAACGATCCTGGAAGGGTAAACTAAACAAACAAACAAACAAACAAACAAACAAAGACAAAGAGTACATCGAGCTGCTTTAGGGATGTGTCAGGGAGGTGAGATGGGATTTGGCGCCCTCTTGTGAATGGAAGTGGAAGTTAGTTACAAAGTAAGAGTATAAAAAGTATAAGATCACTCCAGGGTGACCAGATGAATCATTTACAACTTCTGCAAAATAAGGACATAATCCTACCTAAGTAGTGTCTAATAGTTTGATGTTTATGTCCTTAAACTGGTCACAGGATTTTTTTTTTTTTTTTTTTGTTGTTCAGATGGTTAAATTAAAATCGGTATCTCGGCTGGTTTTCATCACTCGGCCTGGGGTGTTGCCCTGCCTCTCGTCTCCTCTCCTCCATTCGTCATGTTCATGACACTACAGTGTTACTGTACGCCTCTTCACTCCATTATCTTTTATCCAAACACTGAGTTCATACCTAGTATGTTATGTTGTAGATATATTTTTTATAAAATGCTTATTTTCAACCGTGTTAGCTCTATCACTGTATAATAAAAATGACTTTTTCAGGAAGGTTGTAGTGTTGTCGTGCTCCAGTTTTTTCCCCTCCGAAGGAATAAAACACTTGAGTCATCAAGAATCAGCTACAGGTTCATATAATCATGTCTCGAGTGTTTTATTCCTCTTATACCAAGAGACACCCAGCTAAGCAATAACATTGCACATAACAGTTGCCTAATATCATGTAGGTCCACCTTTATTTTGGTGAAACAACTCTGAGCCATCAAGACTCCGAAAGCCCGGATCACACTAGTTTGACAAGAGCATCCTACGGATACGTGATTTCGATTGAGACCTTGAACTCCGTGTGCAGTGTGTCAGGGTGCGTTATACTGCTGAAAGATGCCACTGGTATCAGAGAACGCCGTCTCCATGAAGAGGTGTAACCCGTTCTGTAACAGTGTTTAGGCAGGTGCTGCGTGTTAAAGTAACCCAAGGACCCAAAGTTTCCCAGCAGAACATCGCCCTGGTCTTCGCACTGCTTCCGCCGGCTCAACTTCTACCCGTAGTGCGTCCTTGCACAGTCCAGCCGTCCACGTGATGGAAAAGACCAGGCCACCTTCTTCCATTGCGCAATGTTCCAGTCCTGATGCTCACCTGGGGGTTAGGGTTAGGGTTAGGACCTGTGATCGGACCAAACGGACAACCCTTTACTCCCCAAGCCTGAGCCTTGGGTGCACATACTTTTAATTTCAAATCCTTTGTGTACAATTTTCGAAAAGAAGAACAATAATAATTAGAAAAGTTGTAACAGCTGTTTAACCTCACAAGACTTTATTTAATAACACCAACATGTCGAAACAATTATCTTCTCATCAACCTTTTCATTATCTTTCCACTAAATGATAATAAAGATAATTTTCAGAACGCTGCATAATGATGCACATTGAAAGTTAAGTTAAAGACCTCTCGTGATGTTCATTTTCATAGTGTGGCACTACTGCAAATTTCCATTCAAATATGAATGCATACAAATACAAAGGAAATTAACATGCGACTATAAATATACCTAAGGAAGTCACGCCCTGCACTGTTCTGTCAGACCCTGAGTCCATTTGAATGCCTGAAAGAGATGCAAATCAGAACTGTGATCATTCGCCATGATATTGCCCTGAGAGGCTTTCTAATCAAATTCTAACTTTGCATCGCTCTTTCATTCTCCAGCGTTTCAGGCTACGCATTGATACCCTTCATCCATTGGAATAGGGATGCTGTCATGCGCGGAGAACAGAGCATCCTCTGGCTTCTTGATGCTAAATGGCTTCTCCGAGAATGGATCGTTAAAAGAATGAAGAGCGTTGTGGTCGCACACCTCACCCAAGCTCTCATATCCCAGGACCACAGGCGTCTCGCTGGTGTTGGGTGTGATGTGGATCAGTTTGGAGTTTCCAGACTCTGTACATCCGTTCCACATGCTGTAGTCAAACTCTATCTCTATCATCGGGTCCAGGAGCTCGGCCGCCGCGAGGATGTTCTCGCTCTGGTCGATTTGACCAACTGGCTGTTTGAAGAAGAAGAACGAGCTGCTGGAGCTCGATTGCGAGTAGGTCCTGTTGCTCATTCCCGAGCTTAATTTATACGACTGCTCATTTTTATAAGATTCGGTGCTGGTTGTAGATTGGGGTTCCCTATCGAACTCGAACCAGTGATCCGAGCTGTTGTCTTCGACGTGCTCGTAGCTCGTCGAGGAGTAAATCAGTGGTGCTGAATCCGTGCCCGTCCCCAGGCTGACACTAGAGTGGCTGTCCTCACCCTGGACGTCGGGAGGATTCCACACTGTGGACGCGAGAATATTCAGAGTCGGAGAAATGTAAGAAATGGACATGCGTTGGATTTTGTCATTTTTTAAATATAAAAAAAGGAGTGTATAAAGGATGAGAGCATCACCTTATCTTCTTAGCCATGAGTTTTTCCGTGGAAACGGGACTGACAGATGATAACTCGTTTTGAAAAGACAGCAACTGGGGGACCTGATGTAGAAAAGAATAAAGCATGACGCAACCACAGCAAATATTCGGTACTTCCGAAAAATAAATTTTTGAAATTGGTTCCTATTGTTTAATTTCTGATTTCAGACAACTACAATTTTTTTTTCTTCAGATGCAGTAGTATAAGAACCAAATCTGCAAATCAGCAAATCTGATCTTCATTGATGAAGAGGAAAAATAATATTATTTTATTAATTAACTTCTGAATTTTTTTTTTTAGCAAGTGCATTATTTCTGCTAATACTTTATTCTTACAAGTGTCTCAACTACTGTAAACTAGCGACTTTAATACAAGCTATTGGGCAGAAGCCAATCACCACTGCACAGTTACTTTAATTAGACTGTATTTGGATAAACAGATTTAGTCAAACAGTTTATGTCAAATAGATCGAAGATTCAGGAAAAAAAAAAGTCTTAGGATAAATCTTTAAGAATAATCTTTCATATACTGTATAATAAGACCGTTAGATTGGATCTCTAAAAGCAGGACATATTTGTAAAAATCTATTGTTAGAAATCCTCCATAATGGAGTAACTGAAGGAAACGGCATTGCGTACCTGTTTTACAAAATTGGAAGAGAATTTCGGAGCAGGAATTTTGTCCCACCATGGCTTTAGGATTCTGTAACAGAGTTGCAAATAAATCCGTTATAAAGGGTTAAAAAAAAAAAAAAAAAGAAACAATGGATAACAACTTGTTAAAAATGGATAGCAATGGGATTTATCATTGCCGTCATACAACCAGTTGGGAAATTCTCGTAAATCCTATATATTTATTTATTTATTTATTTATTTATCTTGTTCATTTTTGACCAATATGTAAAAAAAAAAAAAGAAGAGATTGCGACAGAATTCACAGTAATACAGTAAAAAAAAAAAAACCCTTACGTCAAGTCAACGCAACTTAATTGTGGGTGTTTCCCAAACGTTATTCATTATACATTTTTCCGTATCACTCACACACTTAATCATACACTGAAAAACACCAATCAGCCCGTACTGTGTGCGTCTTTGCACTATGGGAGGAAACCAGAGAACCCAGAGGAAACCCAAGAACAAACTTTACACACACAAACAGACCGAGACCGGAGCTGAGGATCCAAAACCTGAAGGTGTGTGACATCACCACTAAACACTGGACTACAGCGCCCCCTGTCTTTCCTATGCTTTGTTCAATTAAATGTAGCTTGGCACTCTTAACCATGATGGACATTGTCACTAATGTATCTGATCTATCTACGCAGTCTATTTGGAAGTCAATTAATAAAAAATAAAAAATTTCATAGACAAAAATGGTGTATGTTAAAAGACATAATTAAACAAAGTAAGATTGTGACACCGGATCTACAGTATGTTCAACCAATCAGCAACAGACACTGTCGATAGCTCCACCTCCTGATGTTGATCTTGAGCCGGTACTGAAAATCTTGCCATTTTACTGGTACCTTAATTCCTGTTAAGGTGGCTGATGGAAAAACTAAACAGTGCTTCTTTGGGGCCAAACATTCCAGTACTTTGTCGAATCAAAATACGAGAGGCGTTCAAGTCAACGAGGGACTTTTGATAACAGTGCGGAATAACCGAACACGCCCTTTATTTCTCTATATGATCCGCTGCTACACTAATGCGCATAGTGCGTTTCATTAGTGCCTGGGCGCTAAGTATCAAGGTATCAAGATCAGAATGCCTGCTTCACGCCTGAAACCCTGGCCTCGGAAACGCCTTTAATGGCTCAAGCATGTGGAAATTGCTTGCGGTGAGGTCCGGACTGTACGGGAAATGTGGCAATAACATACACCTTCATTTACTAGAAATTCCATCACAAGTCCCGGTTTGACTTGAACGCCGCCTTATTATTCCGTTGCTAATGCGTGTTCTCTAATGCACTCTGATCGACAGGATCGTCATGACTGCCAAGCCAAGCCTGTAAGTAATGTGCGATCGGAGCGATAAAGCCATCGTGACTCACCGCTCTGAAATGCGCGCATGAAATCCGACCCGACATGGTAGTCGATGCTGATTGTAATAATAATAATAATAATAATAAAAACACGCACATAAAAAAAAGAGGTCTTACCTGTTGAACCAGAAGTAGATTGAAAATGTACAAATGATGAGAATGAGGCATAAGACGGGGAGAATAATCTTCAGAATGTTCTGTAGTGATAGTGCTGGTGGCATAAAGACACGATGAGCGTCTGTTAAACGGGATGACGGAGTTTGGGAAGTGGTCTCACAAAGTAATAACACTTACATGTTTTGAAGACACGTGGCTCGCTGTAGTCACTGAAGACGTTATTAGGCGGATAGCTCGATTTCATTCTCGCTCTCAAAACGTACTTGGCATTAGGTTGAAGGTTGCTGCCCACGATCTCGTATGTGGTAAGACCTTCTCCTAAAAGCTTTGTGACCTGCATGGAAAGTAAAACAAAGATATGGAACGTGTCCTGAAACTATGACACTACGAGTTTTGTCATAATGATTAGTAAGTGACTCACGTTATCGTTGCTTCCTTCAATGGCGTACGTGAGCTCCACAACCAGAGACTCGGAAAACGTGTCTCTCTTCGTGTAGGTCGTGTTTAAGGTCATTAAAAAGTCTCCGTTTGGCTTCGGAACCACTGATGTGATGATCGGCCTTCTGGGCTTAACTGCAAGGAAGAAGTAAAAGAACGTGTTTCGGAGGTGCTGCGTACAGTAGATACAGTACAGATTTACGTACATATCATGATACTGTACAGTACGTTTAGTTTCTGCATAGCAAATGTACTTCGTTAGCTGGAAATATTCCAGGCTAAGACGAACTGCGCATTCGCGTAAGAGTATGCCAGGAATACTTGTTTGTATGACGATTAAAACCAACACCCAAAGAGACTAATTGCAATTTAAATAAAAGCCTCGGCGCGAGTGAAAGAAGACTTTCGGATCCGCAGGTTGCACTTCACCGCCTTGTTTATCCAGTTAAGAGGCGCATGCAAGCACGGACTCGTTCTCTATGTAGATGCTCCTGAGGCCAGAGATAAATGGTGTATGGTGGAAAAGAACAACTAACAGCACAGTGGTGGCCCAAAGTATAAAGACAACACCTTCCTTCTTATATACAGAATGCATAATAGTTCATAACAAGTCATTTCACTAATTAGGTCTTAGTCTAGGAGTTGTGCTAAGTCACTGGGAGAACTGGTGGCAATGTTGAAAACGGCAGTCAAGAAACCATTTCCTGTACATGATCTCAATCGAGCAGGAACGGATGGAACAAGTTCAGCCGGATCCAGCAGGTTTCGAAGAGCAAAGGACTTCAGCCTGCGTAATGATTCTCATTATCTGATTGTCATTATTTAAAAAAAATGTGAGAATGTCATTAAAATCTTTGAATTTCATTTCATCTGAATTCTTTGGCCATGTCAGACATGACATCCACTTCAATTAAGCTAACTTTGGCAGTATAAATGTTTTTTTTTTTTTTTTTGGTTTCTTTTCAATCTCATTCAAAGATACTGACATGCTTGAGATTCAATGCTGCACGCGCTCAGTTCCGGAATCAACTCCTTCAATCTTGAAGCTGAAATTTGAAATATTTTGTCTTCCGGCTGCTCCTGTCGAGGGGTCGATTAATTAATTAATTAATTAATTAATTAATTAATTAATTAAAAATGTATCCTCGCACAGCTCAATACAAATCATAATTCACTTACTGCTCTCTTCAGTACTGATATTTTCCATGTGCCAAATCTTGTTTCCCTTCGAGACATTTACTCTGAATATCTCCCCAAGGACGAACCCCGGCACATCCTGGATTCTGCATTCACATGCACCGGTAGGGATTTGATCGAAGCGGCATTCGAAATATCTGTAACGCACGAAAGGAGCGTCTGAAGCAAATAGCACAGATAAAGAAACAGGCATTTTCATCCATCCTCTAAACTAACCTGTCTTTAGAGATTAAAATGGACGCTTTGTTCTCCGAGCAATCGTTGGGGTCAGGCAAGGTCAAAGTGCACTTTAGCTCGGCAGCGTAATCGTTATAGCATTGCAGAGGCCCTGGAAAGCGTTTGAAAAAAAAAGAAGAAAGAAGTGTGTCAGTGCATTTGAAAGTCACATTCATTTCATTTGATTCATTTGTTCCTGGACATAAAATATTCATAATATCTCATAATATTTTCATTTGATTACGGCACACAATATGGTTCTGAATTCATGTTTGAAAATGATCCCTCATGCTCCTAGAAAAAAAAAGGACAAAAAACATATATATATATATATATATATATATATATATCACAAGATTCAGTACATTCAGGTGGTCATGTGACTTCATTATATCTCCACATGACGTCGCTGAGTCTCGACCTGAGCGACTGAAGCGACCCCAGATCATAACACCGTCTCCAGAGGCTTGTACAGTGGACGCTATGCATGATGGGAGCATCGCTTCATTACAGCGCTTCCCTTCTCACCCTGACACGCCCATCGCTCTGGAATAGACTCAGTCTGGACTCATCAGACAAGTCACATGACCTTTCTCCATCACTCCAAAGTCCAGTCTTTATGCTCCCTAACAAACTGAAGCCTTTTTTTTTTTTTTTTCTGATGAGTTCTCATCACATCATGTGTTCATGGGAGTGCTCTTACTTTCACTATTACACATTTTTCATGTTGCACCTTCATAAAGCGTTTAATGATCTCCAGATACATTTTTTCCTCAAGCACATTATAAGGATTCAGCACTGTCCTTTCAGGTTTTAATATCTTTAATATTATTACAAATTTCAAACAATTTTATGTTTTTATTTTTATTTTTTATTATTTATTTTTTTATTATCCTACTGAGTGGATTTTCAGGTCTTTTGTCTCTTCTTCTAATATTTGTTCTTTTTGATGTGGGTGTCATTAACAGTTTTGCCAATTTTATTACAGGAAGAGGTGTTGCATACAGTATCTTTGGGGAAGAGCTGCTATTTCCCCCCTGGATATGTACAGTACCAAGTGACAGTAAGAAATAAACTTGGCGTATGATCAACATTCCTTTTTAGTTATCTTGAATTTTGCTTACTGTACCAGAAGCAAGAACGCGTCTCTTCTTTCCCTTCAGCAAATTAGCTTTTGTCCTGAGTAAATTGTACTTGGCTGCTTAAGCTGAGAAAGCACTAACGCAACAAGTAGAAAAAAAGTAAAGGCTAACATAGACCATAAATAATGGCGCCTCTGATGATAACACACAGCCAGACAGAAAGAACTATACAGAGTTTCATTTCTTTAAAGTCTTTTTTAGTTTTCACTAAAGTTTAGAAGAAAAAAAAAGAAAGAAAAATCGATCAAAATCTATTATATAGCAATACGTTATGAATATCTTGGATTTTTTTTTTTCCTAAGATATATTTTGAACATTACATAGGGAACCTTTTCCATGCTGAACAACCAAAATGATTACTTACATTTACATGATTTATTTATACATCTATTATTTAGATGACAGCAAAGACAATGGACAAACTGGAGAAAGAGTCAAAATAAAGAATATGACAATGCAAGAAACTGGCTTAGAAGCTTGAAATATAGAGAACTTAATATGAACAAAGTACTGGAGAAGGCATTGAACATGTTCAGTGTTTGAGTGAAAATAATATTAACTTGATTGATTTAATTGTTGGATGGAATTTTAGTTTTGAAAACGTCAAACTGTAATTAAAGACAAAACGAGAGAGAGAGAGAGAGAGAGAAAAAAAAAAAGAATACTTACCGGACGATTTGGTGAAGCCAAAACTGAAGGCAAGGAGAATAGCTTTCAGGATTCTAGTTCTAGCTCCCATGTTCTATTCTGTACAAACAAACAGAAAATGATTTCAGGATTTCCTCCGTGACACGACCTGATCACTGAGCACAGAGGTTTTATTTAAGGGTCTCCACGAACGTCATCTAAACTCACCTTTCCTCTTGGAATCGGGTCAAAGTGGTGTCATCGTTATCTGAAACGTCCCTGGTGAGCGCAGTATAAATCACACACACATACACATACTGTGCAGTATATACAGTATATCTGTGTAAGAACAGAGAAACGGTAAGAACGACGGCTCGCCTCTCAGCTTTCCCTCTCAGGAGTGCCGAGTCGAGGAGGATGGCTTTCAGCTTTTTTTTTTTTTTTTTTTTTTTTTTACTAGAACGGGTTGAAGCAGTTCTGTGGAACTGTAGAGGCGCAGTTTCCGCCATGCGCTTTATGCACGACCAACAGGAAAACAACAAAAAACAAAAAAAGCCATTCCATTGTTTCTGATGCTATCTAAAATGATTTTATCTGAATTAAAGAACCATATGGACTGCTACTGTGCATCGTGTGTGTGTGTGTGTGTGTCACGCGATGCTTTTACATAAGAAAGAACAACAACAACAAAAAAAACATGTATATACAATATGTAAGCACATATAGAGAAGAGGACTGTGCATGTCAGAAAATTGCACCTGAAATATGAAAACACTCATGCAAAAAACATAAAGACAAATGAAGAAATTGTACAAATTTTTTTTTTTTTTTAAATATAAACATTAGGTTTTACAACATGATGAGAACCCCCTCGCTGCATTTCCAGACTACTGTACTTATTTATGTGTTAAGGCTTCCTATATATCCAAACAGCTCGTGTCTGCTGGAACGCTTTTGTTTAACTGAAGAATGCAAATGTGTTCCCTATTGTCTGTCTGTCTGTCTGTCTGTCTGTCTCCAGGTTTCTCTATGGCTTACATGATAACGACTGGTTATTTGTATTTTGATGTACGTGACACAGGGCAGCTGGACAACAGCTCTACTGTACATATACCGTCTTTACTGATAACAAACAGAGATCTTCAGCGTCATGTGTACGTGTGCGTGTTTGTCCGTCTCTCCCGGTTGTTCAGGTCCGGGGAGTGTATCGAAGTGCGGCGGACACAACGAGCAATCATTCTTTATCCGTTTCTGGCATTCTTTATTCAGAACTTCTGTCTTGCCAGGGACCAGGTAGAAGGAAGTTAATGGACATTCAATCTCTAATGTCCTTTATATACAGTATTCCTCAAATTTACTGAGCAGGTGTCTCCCTTCTGGCCTTGGGAGGCATGTAACTGTGTGTCATCAGCATATCAGCGAAACCTAATGCCATGCTTACTGTACAAACGAAATTACCCAGAGGGATGCATGCAGAGTGTAAATATAGAAACAGTGGGCTATTTGCAAAGTTTACATTTAACCAAACTTTACTTTAGCATGTGTAGAAAGGTCACCATTTACATATGCACACTGATAGTGATCATACAAATAGGATCTGAGCCTGGAGGCACATTCCCTTAACTCCCTACATTTTCCAATCTAGCAAGGAGAATAACATGTCCAGTGGTGTCGAAAGCTGCACAAAAAATCAAGTAACACAAGCAAGGAGACACGACCCTGATCAGAGGCCAGTAGGAGGGCATTTACCACTTTAGCCAGCGCTGTTTCTGTGCTATGATGAGGCCCAAGTCCTGACTGATACAGTTCATGAATGTTATTCCTACTGTATGTACAGTAGGTGTGAGTGTGACTGTTGTGCTACAACTTTATCTAGGATCTCAGGGATTTCTCCAGGTTCTCCGGATGCCCTAAGTCTCCTGGGATAGGCTCCAGGCCCTCCGCGACCCTGAATACAGGATTAAGCTGTAATGACGATGACGATGACAGCTTGACTCAATTCACTAATTATGTGACTTCTGAAGGCACTGGATTTTAGTTAGGGGTAACAGAGTAAATGGGGCTGAATACAAATGCACGGCACACTTTCTAGATTTTTATTTGTACCACGTTTGCGGTAGTAGCGTGAGAAAAATGTGAAAAAAGTTCAATACTTTTGAATACTCTTGCAAGGCACTGTGTGTACGCACAAGAGGACAATCACCACTGTGATGCACATGAATGAACATCAATAAGTGTGAAGTGAAGTGTGTATGTGCAATATGTGCTTGTTCGACTGTAGTGTATAGGGAGGGCAGTTTGGTATCGTGTTAACTTCATGTAATGATGAAAGGAGTTTGCGTGTTTTTAGCAGGATATCAATGTAGAGAGACCAAGCCTGTGATAAACATCCAGAAAAGTGATGTTTAATTCAATTAATTCAATTTTATTTCGATCGAATACGAATAGCAGCACTTTTCACAATGGACATTGTCACAAAGCATCTTTACAGAAATTTTAATCCTGGATCTAAATTGAAAATAGATACATTTATAGCTTTATGATTTATTGCTTCTACTGAGCAAGCCGGAGGTGATTGTGGCCGGGAAAAAAAAAAAAAAAAAAACTCCCTGAGATGACATGAAATTGAAATCTTAAGAGAAAACCAGACTCGAAAGAGAACACATCATTGCGCTGTTCATGGGCATTTCAGTCCGAAACCTCCTCAAGCAATTGCAGTCATGATGTGATGGCTTGATTTGTATCGATGCACTCCAAAGCCCTATTCATAAATATTAAGTGGAACCGTTATCACGTGTATGAAGGTTATCAGGAAGAATCAGGCCGGTCTGGAGAGCAGAATGGGTCAGAATGGGTCAGAATGTATCGTGTATCGGGGGTGCCACGTGAAGCGAGAGAGAAAGCGAGAGAGAGAGAGAGCGGTTAGGCATGCTCGCAGTCACATGACAGATAAGGTCAATGTATATTTTGTGCACGCACTCTGGCAGGACTAAATGTGACAGCATAAATAAACAGAAAACCTGAAAGAAACACAAGCGTGACACGCTTCACAAACCTGAGTAAACTCATGCGAGTGAGAAAAGATCAAATCCAAACATACCATAACAGTATATATGCCTGTGAGTATCCTTGTATTTTACTTTTTTATAAAATCTAATCTCAAATGATTCAGGTTAGACCCAAACTCTGAATGGAAGGCTATTTGATAACTGTGGGGCTCCACCCCATGCTGTAGTTTTCATTATAGGGACCAACAAATAACCTGCACCAAGCAAATGATAAATGCAGGTAGTTCACCGAGGTACTGCGGGGCGAGACCATTTAATGTTTTATAGGTCAACAGTAGTGTGTTAAAATCAATGCAGATTTCACTGGGAGCCAATGCAGTGTGGATAAGATAAGGGCTGATGTGTTCTTGCTGCTGCATTCAGGGCTAACTCAAGCTCGTTTATGCACCTAGTAGATCATCCAGACAGTGAGGCATTACAATAGTCTAACCTAGAGGTGATGAAAGCATGACTTAGTTTAATAACAATCTATTTCTTATCTTAGCAATATTTCTGAGATGAAATAAGACTATACTAGTTATATTATCTCTGTGAACTTCAAATGAAACACTGGAATCAATAATCACACCAAGGTCTTTTACTGCTGCACATGATGAAACAGAAAGACCATCCAGAGTTACTGTGTGATCAGAAAACTTACTTCCAGTTGAGTGTGCTCCTTGTACCAGAACTTCTGTCCTGTCAGGGTTAAGTAGAAGGACGTTGATGGACATCCAATATTTAGTGTCCTTTATATACTGTATTCCTTAAATTTACTAAGCTGGTGTCTCACTTCTGGCTTTGTGGAGACTGTGTGTCATCAGCATGACAGTGGAACCTGACACCATTATTACTGTACAAATGAAATTACCCAGAGGGATGCATGCAGAGTGGGCTATTTTCCAAGTTCAAAACCAAACTTTACTTTAGCGTGTGTAGAAAGGTCACCATTTACATGTGCAAACTGATAATGATCATTCAGATAGGATCTGAGCCAGTCGGCTTGTTCCAGTAGGAGGTCATTTACCACTTTAACCAGCGCTGTCTCTGTGCTATGATGAGGCCTAAGTCCTGACTGACTGATGTTATTCCTATGTAGGTGTGAGTGTAACTGTTGTGCTACAACTTTATCTAGGATGTTGGAGATAAACAGAAGATTTGATATTGGATTATAGGTGAACAGCTAAGATCAGGTTTTATAATGAGGTACAGTGGAACCTTGGATTATGAGCGTAACTCGTTCCGGAAGCGGGCTCGTATTCCAAATCACTCGTAAACCAAATCAAATCTTCCCATAAGAAATAATGAAAACTCAAATAATTCATTCCACAGCCCAAAAAAAATAAATAGAGAAAAATAATTAATACAATATATAAAGTAAAAATAAAACAAATTAACCTTTAAAAAAAGTTAAAATAAATCCCAACAGATAAGTGTTTCCATTTGTGCGCTCGGGCGCCGTGTGTGTGTGTGTGTGTGTGTGTGTGGAATTAGCCCCTTCCCTCGCCTCGTCTTACACAGTAAAACTCCTCCTCCCTCCCCCCACCTCGCTTTTTAAGTTTTTAACAAACACACACACAACGGAAACACTGTTTTAACGGGAAAAAAATAAATCTCTCTAATGACACTCGTGTGGGCACAGACTAACGGAATCACTGCTGTAAAGTAAAAAACAAACAAACAAATGAACCAGCACCTTACCTTTGAAAAGAATCGCGACAGAGCAGAGTTTCTCTGTAGAGCAGAATGTGTGTGTCTGTGTGAAGTCGGGGAGGGGGGGTGTAAAAGGCGAGAGAGTGTGTGTGTGTGTGTGTGTCGGTGTCCAAAAATTTGGCACTTGTAAACCAGGACATGCTCGTTTTTCAAGTCAAACTTTATTAAAAATCTTTGCTCGTCTTGCGAAACACTTGTAAACCGAGTTACTCGCAATCCGACGTTCCACTGTATTTCATAGCTGTTACTTTTTAGATTTTAAAAAGAAAGAAAAAAATGTATTTAAAAAATGGTTCAATTATTCACTTCATTGACATGTGATTTATCTTTTAATTATTTACATATTTGTTTATTATTTTTTACACGTGTTTTATTTTTACATGTGGTCCAGGTTAACCTGATTGGTTTATTGTTAAAACTTATTTTATGCTTCAATTTATGCATCTATTGTCCCCACTCGTTAATTTCCTGATAGCTTTTCTTATTGTCACACAGCTGTTTATTCCCAGTCCTGTGAGTTCTCATCACATTGTCTGTGCACATGGAAATGCTCTTACTTCCATTATTAACCATAGTCTCTGGTTTTTACTGCCCATTTTCTATCATGCAACGTGACCAAGTGTTTAGGGAATCTCCAGTCATCATTTATTTTTAACCACATTTCCTCAGTGAGGTTAAGGGTTCAGCACTGTCTATCCCTCCAGGTTTCAATATGGAGTTGGGCAATAATTTTATGTTTTTAAAATTGCATAATTTATTTTTTTTTTGGCCGGGAAATTCATGTCACTTGAAAGAGTTAATTGTATAAAAATTAATTATGTGTGAAAAATTAATAAATCAATCAAGTGAAAAATTAATAATGTGGAGAAAAAAACATGTCAGAATAGAAACATATGCCCAACATACAGTACATATGAAACAAACCATAATGTGATTATTCTCATGCAGAGAAGTTCATGTAACTCTTCTGTGAGCGGGTGGAGAAAAACATTCCCACTCCAGTGAAAGTCAAAATCATTTAACATTGAATTTAATAACATTAAAATGATTGAGAAGCTTACGGTGAATTTAAGGCGGAGTCTTTCACTGGAATATGAAATGGAAATGAAATAGGCAGTGACATAAAGATGAACTGACACGAACTACAGTACATGATGTCGAGTAAATCTACGTGATGTGAAGGTGTTTTTATTCAAACTAAAAGCAACAAAATGAGATGATTTTAAAGGGGGTGATTCTTTTCTGGACCCGCTGTATTTTGAACATGATTTCTTGAGTTTCATACTTTCTTGATGTCATACAATCGGTTAAAAAACGTGAACAGTTAAATGTACAATAGAAGGGTCATGTGATCTTCACTGTATATACATAAAAACATAAGAACTCGCAAAATATATATAAAAAGCACTGTTCCCAAAAAATATCAATCAAGATTTAGTTAAGGAATTTTTTCCCCCAAACATTGTGCAAAGTAAAATAAATTCTATTCTTTAATAAATGCATCAGAACAGGCTAAAGAGTAAAGATGCAAGAAGCAAATAAAGAATGATTAGTCAGGGAAGTAACCAAAACAGCCAGAAGTACGTGCAAAAGACCTCGAAACTACAAAATGTGTAAAAGTGCTGGAAGGGTGGGTGTGGATCAGGTTATTCAGTTGACTGAATAAAACAGAAGTATCTTATTCATATGGCAACAGTAACATCAACCTCCTTAATAATTCATAATCACAACCTGATCGTGTCTAAATAAAAACACAGCCATTGTAGAAGTTCCACTGAAATCTAAAATCACCAGAATTAACAGCCATTTAACAGCTGCACTAATTTCAATAATGATGCATTTCAAAAAGAGGACCGTAATTGTGCACATAATAACAAACCTGACAGCAACGATCATTTCCAATTTGCATATCAAACAAATGTGTTTGAATCACTTCTGCAAAACAGGCAGACCTCAGGCTCTGGGTTTTGGAGTTTGTGGCTATAAAATATCCACAACTGTGTACACAACTACAACGACTGGAGTTCATCCAAGTTGGTCGTGTCATTATGGAGAGAAAAACAGTCAGATTTACATAATTACTTGCTGTAAGATATAAATAAAAGACAAACATATTAGCAATTGTATTTAATCTAAAATGATTATTAAACTAAAACTATAGCAAAACAATATTTTACTGTTGCCGGTTCTAACAGTAAATTACAAAATATTGAACCAATAACTTGTCATTCTTAGTGATGCATAATTATCCACTTGATAATTAAATAAGCTATAATAAGCGATATTAGAAAAAGGACACAGCTACTTTTGAAAAAAAAAACTTAATTATTATTATTATTTATTTATTTATTTTTATTATTATTATTATTATTATCTGTCTCTCAAATTGAACTACATTTCAGTGTACATGCGTGATTTGAAGACTTTTCAGGAGTTAAAACTAAACTCCCGTGGAGTTGAAATTCTGATACCATATTGAGTAAAATTCGACTGTAGTTCATTTCAATAATAACTCTTTTACAGTGTTAAAATCCACAACACAAAAAAATATTCAGGTGAAAATAAGCAAAAACACCATGCTGATTACTACACATGTCTTACTTTCATTAAACAACACGAAAGTGCACGGTGTAAAACCGCTGCTATAGTAGCTGCTAAACCATGAAAATTTGTGGACAAATTTCACTGACATGAAAAAAAAATTCATTACACAATAACACAATATTGTGTTAACATGTACAACCTGTGAACAGACCTAAACATGTACGTAAAAGCAGGGAGCAATTCTGATTACACCACACGTAACCAACCATCCATCCATCTAGGAACCTCTGTAGGGACCATGGAGGACAATAATGACCCTTGTAATTATTCCCATTTGTACGACCGCCGGCATTCACATGCACATAAACACACTAAGGGCAATTTGGGAATTCTAATCTGCACGTCTTTGGACCGTTGGAGGAAATCGGAGTACCTGGAGGAAACCCACCAAACATGGGGAGAACATGCAAACTTCATGCACACAGACCCCGAGGTGGGACTCGAACCCAGACCCTAGAGGTGCAAGGTGACAGTGCTAACCACTAAACCACCATGTCGACTATTAATTAAATAATACTTCTTTCTGACACAACATAACATTTTACATAATTACATTATAAGACCTGGTTGTCAAAACACTTCAAATTTCATGATTTCTCTCTTGTTCTAGAAACGGTACTTTATTGGGGATGTTTTCACTTCTGCAGCCGGGCGTGGCAACGCACACTAGTTGAATCAGGCTCCTAGAGAAAATGTGCTGCGTACTGATGAAAGTGAAAAAAGAAAAAAATCATCGCACACAAATCAGCTCATCAGCTCATCAGATAATTGACAAGTCTGAACTAAGTTGCAGTGGGTGTACGTGGTCATTTCAATGCGATATATCATGCACAAGGGTCTGATAAGAAACACTGTAACTATGATGATTCCACTCTGATGATTCACTCATAAAATACCTGCACAAGTACAGACTTGTTTAAGGATCACTTGAAAAGTAAACGACTAACGTATGTCATGTGCAGTTTGTCAACATCATACGTTGTTATTAAGAACAATAATAACAATTTCAATGCAGTATGAAGCTCTAAACATGAAAGTGGATTTTCATAAAACATTTGAATAATTTTAATAAACATTTCATAATTCATTTGAATCATTAGTGTGGCAAGATGCATATATTTGAATAATTCAACATTGATAAGCTTTAACTCAGGCATAATAATTATCAGAAAATATAAGCCAAAAGTGTTTGTATTTAATATATACTTTCTTTTACATGACAGGTGCCACTGCCATAAGTAAATTTTATATGTCTAAACTACACCTTATTTGTTCAAATTCTGTTTGATATCAGGGTAAAAAAACATAAAGTGGACTACATAATGTATTATTATTATTATTATTATTATTATTATTATTATTAACTACAATAAAAAACTTATTAAATGATGGTGGCTTTTCTTTTTCATACCCATAATAACTTTCTCTTGTGTCGCATATATACAGTACAACATGGCATTTTAATTAAATTTCCCTCATTACCCTTAATAATTGTAATTATTTTGCCACCTGTTAGGCAAACATCATCGTAGTAAATGAATATAACACTATAGCAGCAATACAGAATATACAGATATACACACTGCAAAAATGAATGATCTTTTAAAGCCTGTTTAGAACCAGAAATTAGTTTTGCATTGAAGGAACAAGGCTCATTTTGACAGAGGACTGGCTGGATGACTTATGTCCCAGACTGCACTCGTGTCTGCTTCTCCTTTCTAGTTACACTGACAAAGCTAGTCTTACCAGAATCCTTGCATGCATGCTGCACAAAATATACACTGCCCTTAATAATTACAGATGTGGCCATTATGTATGTGCATCTCGAGTCAGGGGATCTCACGAGCTCACATACAGTACATCTGTATTTAGCAAAGAGGAGACCTAATAATGTGTGTCCCCAACATCTCTCACTCTCTCTCTATCTCCGTCAAGCTATCCGTACTACTCCTGAGATACCAGCGAAGCTGACCACTCCTGCATTTCTAGTAGAAGTTCCTAACACTTGGGAACCACTCGGTGCCGCAGAGATGTCCTCATATTGGCCATGTTCTCCTGTTGTCTCAGGGAGTTTTTTCCTGCCACCGTCCTGTCTGATTTGCTCAATTAGATATATATATATTTTTTTATCTGGAATATTTCTGTGAAGCTAATTTCTGACCACTTCCATTGTTGTAAGCACTATACCGGGGTCGGCAACCCGTGGCTCCAGAGCCGCATGTGACCTTTTAATCCCTTTGCTGCGGCTCCCAGTGACTTTGGAAAATAAATGAGTATTTAATTTAAATGTAAATGCAATTTGAAGATTATGGTGATCTTGTCACATTAAAATGAAATGTGTTTAATTTTTTGTCGCTCAAAATGTGCGTCACCCACCGCCGACACCCGCCGGCACGCGATTTATTTTATTATTGCTGGGTTGATGGCTGACTGCACGCTCCAGTACACACGATAAAAGAATGATGGCACATAGAAGCAGATGGCATTGTTGGTTTGCTGCAGGCGGATAATTTAAGTTCTGCTTTTTATTACATAAATACAAGGAGGAGTCAAATAGACATTGAGTATTTTATTTAAAAGTAACCTTCAACCCAGCATCAAACCCAAAGTTCAAAATGTTTTTGTTGGATGCAGAAATTGCAGTTCATTGATTTCATTGAGGGTTTTTTTTACCTTTATGCATAGTTTTTCATACATAGCATAAAAGTAAAAAACAATATATGCAGTGGTATCTTCATTTTAGAAGTCAAAAGGGTTTTTCGGCTCCCGTGTTTTCGTTTCAGCTCCAAATGGCTCTTTGAGTGTTTAAGGTTTCCGACCCCTGCACTATACAAATAAAATTGAATTAAAGTTGATAATAATGAAAGCTAACTGACTTCTGCTTGCAGTTGAATAGTCCTGCTCTTAAACAGATTTGCATAACTTGTTTGTGACATTGTGACTGTTATCTATACAAGGAATTAAAGGGCACCGCAGATATAAATGACACCTCTTGCCCCATGCTGAAGCTGAATCCTTTGACAAAATTTCACTAAACTTGTAGCTATAAACGTATGCACTGGCCACATCAGCCTTACTGTCGAACTGAATAAGACCAACATTTTTTTTCCTTTATAAAGTTCCAGTAAACCTGGGGCCTGCCCTAGGAAGCCCAGGACGCAAGGATAAGGACATTGTAATGCGGTGATGACCTCACACTCCTAATCATACACTACTGGCAATTTGGAAACACCAAGCAGCTTAAAAAACTAAAAAGCATCAACACAGGACCATGTGGTGAAATTTATTTTAGCCAATTTATTACTTTAATTATAATTAGCAGAACGTTGTAAGTGCTAGTGGGCTAGATATTCCCCCATTATAGGCGAATGTACAAGTTTAAATTATTTCAACTATTCAGGCACGACCTTGTAGGAGATTTCTTTCTCTTTGCCATTGGAAGATCTGGGTTTGATTCCAACCCAATTTCCCAAACCCCAGGCACTGGACACAGTGCCGGTCCCAAGCCGGGATAAAACAGGAGGGCATAAAACCTGTGCAGAACCTGTGCGGATTGGATGGTCGGAGGAGCTGAAAGGAACAACAGGTATGACCTTTACACAGTACGAATGTTTGAGTTTAGAAGGAATGAAAAGCCTATTTTAGTCGGTGTGAAAAGACTTCTAAAATAAATATCAACATACAGTAACACATCGTAGGCGACATAGTGCCCTAGTGGTCAGCACTGTTGCCTTGCTCCCACAGCGTCAAGGGTTCGATTCCTGCCCCGGGAATCTGTGCGCATGGAGTTTGCATGTTCTCCCTGTCCTCGGTGGGTTCCCCCTCGTCTATTCTGGTTTCCTCCCACTGTCCAAAGACCTGCAGGTGAGGTTAATTGCCGTTCCAAAATTGATTGTAGTGTGTGAATGCTGACTTACTGGAATCCTACCATGGCCATAAAAATGGGAATAAATACAACAGTCACCATTGGTCTCTCGATGGATGGAACACATCGTAACACAAAGAATAACCGAAAAGTGGATTATTTCGTACTTAATTTGTGATACATCTCGGGAATTTATATTGGTCCTGGAGGAACGTTGTTTCGTTTCACTGTGTACTAACCGTATATGATTGGGATGACAATAAAAGCCTACTTGACTTGACTTGAGTAATTCATGTTGTTGGTAACTTAAATTCATAATTGTTGGCTTTTCCCGCCCCCTGCTGGACAGATGTGACGATTACACCATTGAAATAAAATGACAAACTTTAAAAAAAAAAAAAACACGTACAAGAGAATTCTGCGTGTGTTCCCACATGAATAAAAAGTAAAAGTATTTTATTATTCGTAGTCGTGTAGAAATACGCGTTGTGTACTTATTTTAACAGGTTGTTTAACATGAGAATCCGCTCTTTTGTGCTTCCTACGTAAAGTTCGTATCCGGCGCAAACAGCGCAGTCAGCGGAAGGTCGTCTGTTTTCGTCAATCCGTTTGATTGCAGCTTCGCAGAAAGAGTTCGAGTGTAAAACAGTTACTACTGGAGAGGAAACACGAGGTTACAGTGAAGCCCAGGATCTGAGTCAGAGTTCTGGAGAACACACGGCCCGGCCCGGCCCGGATCGCTCGGTGTGTGTGTGTGTGTGTGTGTGTTGTTGCGTCTTTACGGGTTTGGAGAAGAAACTGGAAGCTCGGGATTTCTGAAGGTAAAGTGAAAGTTTCTTGTAAAACTACACGAGTTAAAGTTTTGAGGACTTTCAGAAGTGTATCTGTGTGTGTGTGTGTTGGTCCAGTCTGGAAAAGTTCTCAGTAAATGGAGTAGAAAAAACTTTTAACCTAGTTCTGTATTACACAGCAGATCCTCAGGCAGCTTTAACATCCTGTCACACTCACACACACACACACACACACACACACACACACACACACACACACACACACACACAGAGCATTCGAGTTCGAAATGGGTTTGAAATTAATTCCCATAGTTTAAATTTATATACAGCTGGGTGCCAAAACTTTTGAGAACGACGCCAAGAATTTCCCAAGTGTCAAAAGCAAATGGTCAATATCAATAATCAATGCTTATCGGTAATCGATGCTCAGAGTTTGCCAGAATGTTAGGGGTTTTGTTTTGTTTTTCGCCTCTGCTTAATTCATTCAGTTTCCCGGCGACGGACCCAAAATGTCCATGTGTTAGATTTAGTTTAGATGAAAAAATGTCTGTGTTCTTAGGCAAAATGGGGAGTGAGCCCATTCGCTTGGCTGAGACGTAACCTCACACACGACTGGAGTCAGGATGCTCCACTGTTGGCGTGACATGGGGACTCATGGTACTGCCAGACCTTAATCTCACTGAGAGCTTCTGGTCAATCCTCAAGACGCGGGTGGTCCAACAAAAACACACGAATTCTGGTGTTGAAAAAGAAGACTTTTGACTGCAGATGTTGACTCTTTGTCAATAAGCTTAATGTAATTGTCAATAAAAGCCTTGAACACTTTGAAATTCTTAGTGTGATTATACCTCAGTATACCAGAGTAAGATCTGGGGAAAAAAGTTTTTTAAAACACTGAAGCAGCAGACTTTGTGAAAATTAATATTTGGGCAACACTGCAGAATCGCAGCTCCAGGGTCCAGGTTGGATTCCCGCCTCGAGGTCTGTGTGTGTGTGTGTGTGTGTGTGTGTAGTTTGCATGTTCTCCCCATGCTAAGTGGGTTTCCTCCAGGTGCTTTGGTTTCCTCCCTCAGTTCGAAGATTGCATTCGCAAATTTGCCCCGTAGTGTGTGAATGAGTGTGTGAATGAGTGTGTGAATGAGTGTATGCGTGTCCTGCAATGGATTGGCATCCCGTCCAGAATGTACCCGACCTCATGCCATAAGTAAGTGGTATAGGCCATGAGTGAGGGAGTGTGTGGTTCGTATACTGTAGATCACTGTTACAGTAGATGACAAGAACTCAAGGCTCATCCTCAGGACATCAGTCTTTAACATCTTGAAATAGTTTGGTGTGTCTACATATTTCAGATGTTTTTTTGACCGACCGTGGGAGGAAACCAGCGAGCCCAACTGAAACCCATTTAATCACAAACTCCACCCAGACTTCAGTAACTGTAAGTTCAGGACTAACCGACTAACTAATACTCTACCAACTTATACGAATACTCCAATTTTTCATTTGGATGACAAATTTGGCAATAATATAGTATGAGGGGCGTTGAAGTAAAAAAAAATTTTTTTTTTTTAATTCTATTTGTCACATACACAACCATCCACAGTATGTATGTTGTGCAGCGGAATGCTTATACAACTGTGTGTGATCTAAAAAAAAAAGAATTTATCTGTAACATTACATTACAAATAGTATATTTCAATAAAGTAATCAGAATATGAATTTAAAACAATTCTAAAAGGTCTAAACAACATTTAAGCTGGAAAATTTACATCAAGTTATTCCGGCCTCCCAGGAACTCCTGCAATGGCTTTCCCAGACATGGAAATAGCTCAGTTTAGGAAAAGGTCAAGACTGTATGGGGACGTAGCAATAACTCTTATTAGTTTCTGTAATATGTAAGTGGTGTTGCTGAATGATGCTGTGTACAGTTCCCACACACAGATCTGCAGGTTATTCACAGATTTTGAAGGATTACTTGATCCACTTGCTGAATGTTCACAGGAACGACTGCAGTGGGCTCCTGAGATCGTCATTTCACTTCTTTAAAAACGTCTGCATCATCCAAAAGTGTTTTTTTTTTTTTTTTTTTTTGGGCCAGGAGACTTCTGTTTAAAAAATATGTAGATGGAGTCTCCAATGTCAGTGCTTTGTAAAATGACTAGGTATGTTTTATTAATTTTAATAAAACATCCTTTAAACAGCTTTTTGCAGCTGCTATAACATAAGTGATAGCAGGGACTAACCTGTTTGATGGATGTTCTACAAGATGAACTGGTTAAAATGGCTTATAATGGCATAAATGACATCACAACTGTTATTTATTTTTGTTAACCCCGTATATTATTCCTGATTTATAAGAACTTCATGTCTTGACTTATGCTTTTTTTTCCTCCTGAAGAGATCTACAATTAGTATGAACTTCAGGCTAAGCGGTGATCCTGCTATAAATACACCCTCTCATTAAACAGGGAGGTGTTGTAGTGAAGTCCTCATCACTCATCATACTTTAGAGCCGTAGTAGTGACGGATGACTAAGGCTGACTAAGACTGTTTTACACTTTACTTGTGTAGTCAAAGCAGCAGAAGACACTTTTGAGATTTGGGAAATGTGTGTCTGGTCTGGTGTTCTGATTGCAAAACCTCTTCCCTGGAATATGACCTCTGTTTTTAACATACTTTCTTGAACTTTAGGAAAAAAAACAGCAGTGTCCATAAAAGTGTTATGAATTTCCTCAGACTCTGGCATGAATCTATTTAAAACAACGTGTCCTAAATACACTTTCCGATCAAACTACAAAGCATCTTCAGTATAAGAGTAAACGAACCGAGCCGAACCGAGTGCGTACGTCCGGGAACCGGTCAACACTTGTTTGTGTGCGTGTAAAGCCAAGCGAAGTCAGTTTACAGATTGCTTTGTGGGTCTTTTCTGAATGTTCTGAATGTTTTTATATGCAAAAATATAAATTTTTATCGTATAAAAAATATAATTTTTTATTTTTATTTTTTATTTTATATGCAAAAATATAATTTTTTATCGTGTTGGAAATTGGTAATATTGGTTATAGTTTTGGGTGGCTTTAACGGATTGCCTGCATTTATATTATTTCCTATGGTAAAATGCGTTTTGCAATAGGAAAACTCGTATACCGAGGTACCGCTGTAATGTAATGTTATATAATGTAATATAATGTTATTTAATGTAATATAATATAGCTTGCTTTAATTTACATTTCCTGCATATACCCAAATTGCTTCACAAGTTACACTCTTTAAGCAAAATATTGTACAAGACAATATAATAAGACTAACATCGGGATAAAACTTTATCGCCCTTATGTCTTTTAGGAAGCACATTTCCCTGTGTTCAGATCACTTGACAACAATCCCAGATGCTGTATCATCACATACCATATCATACACAGTGTAACACAAACTCTGTTAATTTACCAGTTAGCCACAGATGAGTTATGAGTTATTCATTCATACAACTCAATCACTTCTCTCTTCCTCATTTACACATTTCCTCTGTCAACCACGCGATGTGTAACAAGGAGGCGGACCGAATCACACTAGTGACTTGGTGGAGTTGGAGTAGTACGCTGTTAACTTCGTGCCATAAACCTGAGCTTAAAAAATTCTCTGTTTTCTGCTGGGATTTCATTTTAGCTGTTAGAAAGCCACAGATAATTAGAATAGAAGTATGTTGAGATCAAGCAATAAAACATTTGATGACAATAAATTCTGTACGTAAATTGTATGTATTTAATTTCAAACTTTCTAACAAACTCTGTTACATTTGCCTTATGCTGGTAAAAGTAATAATGACATAAATTAACGCATGTGATGATAAAGTACTGAAGTTGGCAGAGCGTCCAAAAAGCATGGGCGCTATTTCTTAATTATTTACATTTACATTCAGGCATTTGGCAGACGCTCTTATCCAGAGCGACTTACAAACAGTACTTTGAGGTTTCCATCAGTGGATAGATACTCACCCTGGGTTACTAGGTTACTAACTAAGTGCCATCAGTCAAACAAAGTTGGGAAAGTTCACCAGGGATGAACATCAGTTCGGTTTTATTCAGATTGGGCTTCAGCTGATGAGCTGCCATCCAGGATGAGACGTCTGCCAGACATGCTGAGATCCGGGTGGAAACCTGAGTGTCTAGGGGAGGAAAGGAGAGAATAAGTTGGGTGTCATCTGCATAACAATGGTATGAAATAGAATTTATTATTGTTAACTTTCTATTTAGTTATTCACTTTAAGAATTCTCAAATAAGTAAAAGCAACATTTCTTTTTGCAGGAGCATTTAAAGTCCAGTGTAGACAGCGGATCTTTATATTTCTATATACATTTTTTTTTTTTTTTTTGAGTGCATTAAATGTTTTTGTTGAAAAAATGAGAACAGAGTGAAAGAAACATGATTTCAATTCACATGGAGAAAAATTATGATTCACGTTTTAGCAAGAATTGTGCGGCCCTATGCAGCTCTGCTGGATGTTTTCTGATTTCTGACGGTCAGTGGATCATTCATGAAATGAGTTTTTGCAGAGTGGGATGACTAAACAACTCCGAATTGTCCTGTATTTATCAGTGGCATCCACATGCTGCAGTTCCACTTCCATCCAGAAGGTGCCACTAAATGATTACTTTTAACTTGACTTGTCTTTGCAGTTGGGATTGCTTTCTCTTTCTCTCTCTCTCTCTCTCTCTCTTTCTTTCTTTCTTTCTTTCTTTCTTGTGGCCTATCATCATGAACCTTGTTAAATATTTAAGCTGTTTTAATAAAGCTTCTCCTAATAATTTCACATGCTGCAGAATTTAGAAATATTCCAGCAATTACATTAATAGGGTTAAACCTCCTGTACACGTGTAACTTTAGCATGAGAGTCTTGTATTAACCATTGAAAACCACAATTTCAGAAAAAAAGTTTTTTAATGAGTGATTTCTCAATGTTTATTGAATATTTACGTAGTTATATATTATATTTAATTACATAACGTTTGCCAAGCAAGAATTAAGCATGTTTGGTTTTACATGCAAAAAATGGCTGCAGCAATTTTTACTTGATCGGCTTACACAATCTGAAATTCTGGAAACCTTTAATAAATATATGTAAAACAATTTTATCAGCCCAAGGCAAGTGTGTGTTGTCCATCACTCTTACGCCGGTCTGTTTCGCTCTTTCACGTGTGATCTGTACGCTGCTGTTTGGGTCCAGCTGGACGTAGACAGGAAATCATAGCGTGCTGATTAATGCTGAGATTCAGCACCGCTTTGTTAGACGAGTCCACCTTTTAACAGCGACTTTTTATCGATTAGCTTCGTGTCAGTCGCAGCGTTTAAGGAGATCTTTCATGCAAAGTGACGCACGCCAGGAGCCACGGATGACGAGTGGCTGCTATTAAACAGGCTGTTGCCAGCATGCAGAGGCATTGCCCAGATGGCATCGTCCTTGCAGGTTGTTTGACCTTTAACCTTTTATATTCACAGATTTCACTTTCTGTTCTCTTAAAAAAAAATTATTAATTCAACTCCGTGCATGGTATTTAATTGCATTTATTGAATAACGGTAAAATATATTTAGCATTATTTTTTTGCATTTTGTTGTAGTTTTTTAATAAAAAAAACATATTTGTGAAGAAGTTATTATTAGTTTGTTATTAATCTATGTGTTTAATAATGAACTCAAACTCTATAATATAAATAATATAAATATGAAATGAATAAATTCCATTTTAAATGCCTTTAACATTTTAAACACGTGAAGGAATTTGGATTAAGAAGCAAACCTCCAGAATAAAAAAGGTCAGTCTTGTGATATATAAAATGTATTATTTATTACAGTAATTATTATTCAGGTTTATTTATCGGCTCGACTCATTGATTTCGGATTTCATCGATCATTAACTCCTGTAGATGATCTTATTTGCAAAAACAAAAAGAGAATACATAATTAGTTTGGAAGCTGATTATAAAAAGTGTAAAGTGTATCGTTCTTATGATATGCCATAATTAAAAAAAAAAAACCCTTATTAAAAAGAGAGAGAGAGAGAGAAAAGCTGAGTCACTTGCAGGACTATTTTTATGGTTTTTCATTGACTAATCTGCATCACATGACGGTGTGAAGGTGTGCCGTGACCTTACCGTATTTCACAACCAGCATTGCTCTAATATGGGCATTGTTTCCATCCGTGTAAAGCCGAGCCCTGTGCTAGAGAGGAGGTATGTAGAGTATCGCTTCCCGTCCCGTGTTTTAGGAAAGCCGCACCCCCCGCCGGTGCCGCGAGCCGATGAATAGGGACGTATCCGTGTTGGCAGAAAGTGAGACGGCAGGAAGCCTCAGGTGGCCACGGCGCTGAAGATCCCCAAACAAAGGAGCTTCAGGACTCCGGCGGGACAGAGTCGGGACTGTGAGAATGTTCCCTGTCAGGGTTTTGTGAAAAAGCAGGAGGCCTTGAGGGGTCTCATGTTTAAGTCAGTTGCTTTTTGCGTGAGAGAAAGAAAGGAACGATCTCACTGACGAGGTTCTCAGAGGGCCCCAAATCCTTTGACCTTTCTTAAGGGGGAAAAAGTAAAAAAAAAAAAAAAAGTCTGCAGGTGCCAGCGTGCCACACAAGTGCCCTCACAACCACCACGTCGCTGCACTTCCTGCTTTCTCAAACACGCCAGTGATTTATTGCCACTTTAACTATCGGCTGACAACGCATGACAAAAGAGAAGTTACATCATTTTAATAATGGCTCACTTCTTGTGTGTGTGTGTGTGTGTGTGTGAGAAACACAGCTTTTATTGTTTATTCATGTTGCAGTGAAGTCAGAATGTCTACCTAAACGACTCTCTCTAAGATAAAGATAAGATAAATACGATAATTGGTATAAAGGTAAGGAATTCCTGTGGCGGTTGCTCAGGCCTGTATAAAATGATGAAAGAGATGAATGAATGCATGTAAGAAAGGAACTAGTGATTAAAAAATGAGAAATATTCTTAAAAAAATAAATAAATCTAAACCTGTGCATGTGCAGAAACATTTTCAGGGTAGTAATGTAACTAATTCATGATTAAGATAAAAAGCCAAAATAATTAATTGTTGAGTCTTTTTATTCTGTGTTCTTGGGTAGAGGGAATCGACACTTTTACTCTTCTAAAAAAAAATTCCAATCAGTGAATATGCATGAATATGCAAGCTAAAACTCCTCCCCTAACATAAATAATAAACTCATCAATTACATTCGATTAAATTCAGTTTATTTTTAAAACATGTTTGCAGACCAAAGTGCTGTAGAGCTAAAGAATTTAAAAGGAAAATAATAAATACATTCGCTAGGAAGAAAGCACCTCCTTATTGTGTAAACAAAAGTTTCCATATAGCTTCCACTCTTCTTGGAAGGCTGTAGGAGTGTTTCTGTGGGAATTCGTGTCCATTGAGCATTTATGAGGTCAGGCACTGATGTTGGACGAGAAGGCCTGACTCACAATCTCCGTTCCAGTTCATCTCAAAGGTGCTCGATGGGGTTGAGGTCAGGGCTCCGTGTTGGGTCCAGTCGAGTTCTTCCACACTGAACTCATCAAACCAAATAGAAAAGGGCCTTCCCCAAACTGATGAGAGGTACTTAGTGCTCCCACATTAATCTCAGCTCTACAGCCAGTTTGGTGAAGGCCCTTTTCTATTCCACCATGACTCCGCCCCAGTGCACAAAGCAAAGACTATAAAGACATGGTTCGATGAGTTCAGTGTGGAAGAACTGTGCGAGCAGTTCGAAAAGAGGCGGTCAGCTGGTGTCACATGGTTCGGAGGAAACGCACGATAGTTTTCGGCCCTACCGACTGAGTGGTAGTAGTAGCCTTAATGTGGGGGCCCCCTAGTGACGGGAAGGAATTGGACACGACTAAATTAGGGAGAAAATTGGGGGAAAATCCAACAACAACAAAAAAAATACAGAGTTGCATAGAAGCATAGCATTGTCCAAGATGTCTTGGTATGATGAAGCATTAAAATTGTCCTTCGCAGGGGATAAGGGGCCGGATTTATTGAAACATCTAAATTAAAAAATTAACAGATTTGGATGAATAGTCCATACAGGTCATAATGAGAAAAAGAGAAACATCTTAGCGTGATTCTGACAAATGACTGTTTGATAATTCTAGGAAGATAGCATTTTCTGATTGTTTAATCTTTAGGTTTCATAAATTTTGAAAAGGAAAGACAACTCAGCCTGGCTTCCCTCCGGACATGAGGGTGAAAGTGCAATACCGTGTTTCACCACACATTCACCACATAGCATTTTCGGGGGCGCTGTAAAAATATAAAAATTAATGAATAAAAATTTCGAAGAAGAGACGGCCG
This sequence comes from Clarias fuscus, assembly GCA_030347435.1. Lineage (NCBI taxonomy): Eukaryota > Metazoa > Chordata > Actinopteri > Siluriformes > Clariidae > Clarias > Clarias fuscus. The sequence continues at coordinate 12,546,444 of CM059231.1, forward strand.
TCAGCAACAGCACAGAGTTGTTCATTGATGAAGCAAACGTTTGTTTTTTTAAATTAAACTGACGAGTAAAGTCACAAAATAGCTGAAGCGTGGCTTTGCTTCCAGGAGAAAACGTCCCAGCGTCTGCAGTGTCGCCACCATGACATTTCGACAGCCCAAAATTCGTCCTGTGTAGTCCCGTGTAGATGGATTTACTGATGTCTTCTTCACTCACCACTGTGAGGCGCCACATAATACGAGAAGTGAGGCGATAACTTAGTAATGGGTTGCTATCAAATTTACTACAGAACCCGGTGATCATGTCCGGTCTTCCACTTTGATTGAGCCATTAACAGATGCTTGCGGCGCTATTTTGTTTTGAGTTTAGTAAATTGCTGCTTGTAACATTACAGAGAAACCGCAAATTCCTCTTGTTTAGTTGTCCTTTTTCGAAGGCAGTGCCGCTAAAAATACAATATACTGTACACTACTGGAGCTGCAAGTGCGCCCTCTTGTGGCGTACAGGGGAATAGAGACGTGAGCTACGGAGAATTACGGTGTGAAACAAACATTTTTTTTGTTTAATACATTTCTAATCAGTTAAATCCTTCAGGGCAGTTAATCAGCTGCTGATTAATCGTTAAGTCACAGCTTTAACTCTGAGTGCTGACTCTAAAATTCTACGATTTTTTCTTTTAAGGATGTGAAACTAATATCTGATTCAAAAATAAGGTTTATAAAGCTATAACACTCTGACTTTGTTTTCTACTGGAGACATTTAATTAAGTCATAAAAGACATGATGGTAATACAGTAAAAATCCACTTTGGAACTGGAAATGATTTGTTCTTTATTCTGCACGCCAGACATCCCCGTGCAGCTGCGGGGTTTTTCCGAGCCGCCGCTCGTCAGGTGCAGCGTGAAGGCGCCGCCTCGGAGCCAGGTGTTTACCTGAGAAACATTTTCTAAAGAAAATTCTTTGTTAAATTGGTATTTTGCTTTCGGTTTCCTCCTCTCAGCCTCGCTCTTCTCATACACGCTCAGATCGGCTCCTCTCCCTCACACACACACACACACACACACACACACACACGCTTCCTGTTGCTGTGTGTGTGTGTCCATGCTTTCACACCCCTGGTCTCTTATCATGTGCTGTGCATCACACGCTGTGTGTGTGTGCGCTTGTGATTTATGGTCTAACATAAATCTTCACAGAAGGGGAAGTCGCTCCGACACCGCGACTGTCGGTGGAATTTTCTTCTAATCATGAACCAGATCATGTGAAGCGTTTTGATGCGCGGCTGCGATCTGCTCATGTGATCTCTCTGAGGTCATTCTTTCTTTCTAGGAGTGACATGACGTGTCGTCTGGTGGTGAAGAATCAGGAGATGCTGTAGGGTTTGTGCTTGGAAATGTGAACTTTTAAGAAACAAAATAACAACATTACAGGAAAGTAATCACCGCTAAGCTGGTGTGTGGAGTGGGAGGAGTTACCGCCGTCGCTACTGAAAGTGGGATTTTTGTAACAGACGCACAAAGTGTTCTATTCCTCTTATATCTCGGCATTATCTCATCAAGAAATAAAAATGCAGACACTTGTTTTCTTGCCTCGTTATCTCAACTCAGCCGCGCGTGTCTGTAGCGTCGCCTCTGATCTCTGTAACTTTTGGCCGCTAATCACACACGCTGCACACACTCCCCCATGTACACAAACTCTAGCTTTATGACCTCATTGTGTTTTCCTCTTCTCACAAAGGCCTTGTTTTCGAGACCACCAGCGATCCAGGCGAGTTCACCGTGGAGTTTTAACCCCCCCCCCCCCCCCTCCCCGGGGGTTGTCGCGCGCGGTGCCAGGGCTGCATGCGGGCACGCCGGCTGTAAATGCACACTTTGTTTTAAGGCTGTGCGTGTCAAGGCCTGGCGGACTGAGATTGTAGGTCTGAGCTAAATAGCGGTGCGTTTCTTGACCGAGGAGCTGAATGGAGGCATTTACAAGGAGGGAGACACCAAGGGACACAATGCCTGAGAGTGTGTGTGTGTGTGAGGTTAGGGAAATGGTATGTTAGTTTTAGAACATTTTCAAGGTAATAAGACCAAATCGTGCAGCTTGTCATGTTAGCAAGAAACCACATAAAATACAAACCAAAATTTTTCCCTGTTGATCCTGACGCTGGAGACTCCTTCCATAAAAAGTTTCTCCTTGCAGAAAAAAGGTTCATTCTGCAAATATTGAAAAATGCACGAGTTTAAGTGTCACTGCGTGTGGGCATCAGTGTGTGTCGGGGGTGGGTGGGTGTCAGCGTGTTGCTCAGTGGAGTCGTTGAGTTACAATTTCTTGTCTTTGACACGACAATGCCGTTTGTTTCAGAGTCTTGTTTCAACCGTGAGCTAGCAGATCCGGGCTCAGGCTTGGCTGTGTGTGTGTGTGTGTGTGTGTGTGTGTGTGTGTGTGTGTGTGTGTGTGTGTGTGTGTGTGTGTGTGTGTGTGTGTGCGCGCGTGTGCATGCATGCTGACGTATATTAGGCATTATCTCCAGAAGCTGGTGTTTGGTTAGGGCCGGGGCGCGACGTTATAATGGCCCGTTATTGCAGCTGAGGCCTCATGTTATTGTGTGCAGATGGACACACACACATGCACGCACAACATTTTCCACACACCTGCGTTCAGGGATTTGCAGAACACGAGCTATTTTTGGCCCGGCCATTTATTTTGCATGACACTAGGCCAGGCGGGTGACGTCAGCGCGAGCGGACAGACATGCACAGTTTTTGTTTGGAGCTGCACAGCATGCTGATTGTCTCAGTGCAGCGGAGAGTGTGTGTGTGTGTGTGTGTGTGTGTGTGTGTGTGTGTGTGTGTGTGTGTGTGTATGCGCGCAGTTCATGCATGGAGAGTAGTGATTTAAATCTGGTTCTCCTTACAGTGGGGTCTTTCTGTGCCTGTACTGAGGGGTAAAAGCACAAGTGCGCCATTCTTCTACTGGAATTGGCTTCGTTGTTCGTTGCCGTTTTACCGTCTGGATTCACGTCTGTACCGCTTAATCCTGTATTCAGGGTCGCGGGGGCCTGGAGCCTATCCCAGGAGACTTGAGGCACGAGGCGGAGTACACCTTGGACAGGGTGCCAGTCCATCTCAGGAAATGCTAATTAGTCTAATCTGCATGTTTTTGGACTGTGGGAGGAAACCGGAGCACCCGGAGGAAACACACCAAGCACAGGGAGAACATGCAAACTCCATGCACACAGAGACCCCGAGGCGGGAATCGAACCCGGACAGTGCTAACCACTAAGCCACCGTGCCGCCTTAAACTTCATTACACTTTTTAAAACAATGTTTAATCAGTGAATACAGCCTAGGTGATGTATCGATACCTCGACATACAAATTGAATCGGTTCCGGAGGCGAGATCTTAAGATGAAAGTTTGTATAGTGGAACGCATTGTCCCATAGGAAATAATGTAAATGCAGATAATTCGTTCCAGCCACTCAAACATAATAGCAATATCACCAATTTCCAACACTTTAATCATATTTTTGTTTCTAAAAACAATCAAAATATTTAGAAAAGACATGTAAATGAAGTAAAATATGAAATAAATTGACATTAAACCTCACTTACTTAAGCTTAATTTATGATTCCTCCGTGAAAATGATCCGCACTCTCTCGAGGCTCGTGTGTCTCACTGCAGGTGTGAATGTGTTACATCAGTTCATTTGAGTCTGGCTCACAGCTCAGACTAAAACAGTTTTTGATGAATGCTTGTGGACGGACGGACAAAGTGTATTAAGAAGTGAGGAGATCATGTCGAAAAAATGATGTTAAAATAAATTCTATAGCCAGAGGACGGATCATTTTTTACTTCTCTGGTTTTTTTTGCATTAATGAATGAAAATGTTAAAGACCATCTGTCTATCCATCCATCCATCCATCCATCCATATATACAGTCTTATGCAAAAGTTTAGGCACCCCTTGATAAATAACAGATTTTGCACAATATTTTCAGCAAACATTTGATTGATGCATAGTTACTTTTTATGTCGTAAATTGAACAAAAATATAATAAAAACATTATTTTGGCACCCTACATAATCAGTACTCAGTAACGCCTCCTCTGGCAGATATCGCAGCTTGCAAACACTTTTTTATAGCCGCTAAAACTCTTTCAGTTCTTGTACTTGGGACTTTCTCCTGTTCTTCCTTGCAAAAGGCTTCTAGTTCTGTAATATTCTTTGGAGGTCTTGCATGCACAGCTCTTTTAAGATCTACACACAGATGTTCAATGATGTTTAAATCAGGGGACTGTGATGGCCGTTCCAAAACCTTCGGCTTGTGTCTCTTGAGGTTTTCTAGTGGATTTCGAGGTGTGTTTAGGATCATTGTCCTGTTGTAGAAGAGTTCCATTTTAACTTCATCAGTTCATCAAGCCACAGTATCAGGCTTCTGTAGATGTTCTGTTCATACTTCTGACGTTGGATTTTATGATGGGTCAGGTCAGGTTTTCTTCTGCAGATTCTTCCATGAAGGTCTTGTGGAACGGTGCACCACCACTCCTGAGTCTGCTGAATCTTCCTGCAGGTTTTGATTTGTCTTTCTGACCAGCGTACGAGCAGTTCTCTCCCAGAGTTTTCTTGGTCTTCCAGATCTCATCTTGACCTCCACAGTTTTCCTGAACTGCCATCTCTTAATGACTTTTCTCACTGTGGAAACTGCAAGCTGACAACGCTTTGCTATCTTCTTGTAGCTTCTCCTGCATTGTGGGCATTAATAACTTCTTACACAGGTGCTTAGAGGAACCCATGGTTGTTGAGAGTCTGCAAGTGTGTGCACAAGGTTTGATGAGTCAAAGTATTTGTAAAGCTTTGAAATTGGCATTTACTAATGACAGCCGTTGCCATGCATCAGATCTAACGAGCTGATTAACGTCTGAAACCTTGTAAAACGAATCTGAGACTCTGGAACTCTTAGGGTGCCCAAACTTTTGCACAGTGCTATAATAATGTTTTTTATTTATTTATTTATTTTTCAATTTATGGCATAAGTAGTAATTATGCATCAATGTTTGCTGAAAATATCGTGCATTTCTTCAAGAGACTTCCATTTCCAAGAGAGACTGTGTTAACATCTTTTTTCAAATAAAAAAATCACTTATCAGTTATTTATCACTTTTGCCTAAGACTGTATATAATTTACTTCCAGGCTATACTTTGAGTAACTGAGTCATACTTTAAGAGTGACCTAATTCGTCAATATCACTACATCATGAATGTGGAAAATAAAGAGAAAAAGAACAAAAGAATCGCCGTTCTTCTTCCTGTTATTCCTGGAAGTTCCTTTGATGTCACTTCCTGTGTGGAATACTTCAAATATTTCAGACGAATGAATAGTTCGAATAAGTGATTTATCTGGAACTTGAGCGAGGTTGTTGTTGTTGGTGTTGTTGTAAAGTCCACTCGAACCCATTTGATTGTTGGCGTCGTTAAAAATGTGTTCAAGAAGAGTAACTGTGCCACCCGAAGCGAGAACATAATCGTCCACATCTTTAATATTGAAAGAGAAGAGAAGACGTGTAACAATCTGCGCAGACTTTATTCTGCTTTTCCTTTGTGTGTGTCAGTGTGGAAGTTAAATGTTCCAAGGGTCAGCGAACCCGAGTGCCTAAGGTCACATGTTTGACCTTTACCATTGTCACGATTCAGACAGAAAAACCTCCGGCCGGTTAACGCAGGTCTGTCTATCAAATAATGAAACCGTGTGTGATTAAGCTGGATAGTTTTCGCACCACACTGGCTACATGAGCGTATGTGTAGTTTGGCTTTGTTTCAGTGAACAAACACTTTTCCCCCCCTTACTTCCTGTTTCGGCTGTTATAGGAATGGTTACAGGAATAAAGATGTCTTTTTGGAAGAATTAGCATGTTGTTCCTCTTTGAACTGGAATTCTTGCTTCTCTTCCACTGAAATCTGCCCTCCATTTTCATGCCATGACGTTCAGTGCAGGGTTCTTTCAACAAAGTTATTTACAAATACAGTAAAGTCCCCAACGTCCTCATGAGCTCATTCGTAAGTCCAGTTTGTTCACAAGTCCAACATTGTGTAGTTACTAGGGTGCTAATACAATCGGCTATACACAGTAGAAAACGAACACGTTCCACGATCTTGTCCTCGTTTTTTTTCTTAGAATCATGCCGGTGTTAAAAGAACGAGCGATGTCTGCCATCATTTCAACTCGCGCCACCTTGGTCTATTAATTTCACTTTTGTCTCCATCGTTATTTCTTGGCGCCTCTTAGCAGTCTCCGCTTCATCGCCGCTGCTTTTAAGCTCACCTCCGGACATCCTGGGATGCGCGCTACAGGCACATTCGAATGTTTGTAACTCGAGTGTTCATATGTAGGGGACCTATTGTACTGTAGAGTCTTGTACCCTGTGTATCTGCACTACAGTACTTGCGTTCACATGGACGATGTTTGACGTGGGGCAAACATGCACAGAGAGAATATATTTATTTCAACAAGAGAAAAACCATCTGATAAAGTGCTCATATGGACAATATTATCAAAGGTTTACTGTACCCCTCCCCTCCCATTCATTCGTCCAAAACGTCCACTGCGTCAGTGGGAAGCCAAGTGATGTTCACATATTTTTTGAAGGAAAGGGAGACCCTTTCAGTTTGGTTTTTAAAGCAGCCGGTGCCAAGAGGAATCATAAATTAAGGTTAAGTGAGGTTTAATGTCTATTTGTTTCAGATTTTACTTTGTTTACATGCTTTTTCTAAATGTTTTGACTGTTTTTATTTGCAAAAAAAATATGATTATCATGTTGGAAATTAGGAATAGTAATATTTTTGGGTGGCTGGAACGGATTATCTGCATTTACATTATTTCTTATGGGGCAATGTGTTTCACAATACGACATTTCATTTTATGAACTCGCCGCCGGAGCGGATTATATTCATATCCCGAGTTACCGCTGTATTAGCGTCCGTGTGAACACACTTGGCGATGAAGTAGAAATGTAAAATGACCAAATGTTTGTGTTTGTGTGTTTCCTCACAGGTGCATGTTGGGGAAAATGTCCTCTAAGACGAGCTCGAACAGCATGAGGAGGACGGTACAGCAGCTTCGGGTCGAGGCCAGCATCGAGAGGATAAAGGTAGCAAGTTTAACATCGATTTAGTGCTTCTGATTCTGTATTTTATCCCTTTTTATTTATGGGGTGATTTATTTTTGTATTTTATTCATATTATTCATATTATTATTATTTTTATTCTGACCCGTCGCTTGTGACTCTTCAGGTGTCCAAAGCTTCCGCCGATCTCATGCGCTACTGCAGCGAACACGCCAAGTACGACCCCCTGCTCATGGGCATCCCGGCGTCGGAAAACCCCTTCAAGGACAAAAAGACCTGCACTTTATTGTAGTCACACTCGTTTTCCTTCTTTTCTTATTTAATGAATACGGCGAGTCGACGCTGCCTTAACTCTGAACCCGTTCCAGTCTGTGTTAACGTCAGTCATTACTAATCACAGCCTTTCATTTTTGCTGTTAGGAATAAGATGAATAATAATGTCTGCGTTTTGTTGTTTGTCCTAAACTTAATGCATTCCAGGGAGTTTAAATAAAAAAAAATAAAAAAAAACTGTGCCATGAAACAGATATGGTTTGGTCTGTGTGAGTGTGTGGAAATCATTTCACCGCAGTTGAACAGCGTACATCGAGTTTAATGATGTTTTTTCTTTTCTTTACCAAAAAAAGAAGTAAAAAATCCACCATATTGATAAACAACCTGAAGAATTTCGAGTGATACTTTTTGGTAAAATTGGTAGCGATTTGTTGTGTAGAATTTGCAATGTACACACGTGGACAAAATTGTTGGTACCCTTCGGTCAATGAAAGAAAAACTCACAATGGTCACAGAAATAACTTTAATCTGACAAAAGTAATAATAAATAAGAATTCTATGAATGTTAACCAATGAAAGTCAGACATTGCTTTTCAACCATGCTTCAACGGAATTATTTAAAAAAAAAAATGAACTCATGGAACAGGCCTGGACAAAAATGATGGTACCCCTAACTTAATAGTTTGTTGCAATCACTGCAATCAAACGATTCCTGTAACTGTCAATGAGACTTCTGCACCTCTCTGCAGGTATTTTGGCCCACTCCTCATGAGCAAGCTGCTCCAGTTGTTTCCGGTTTGAAGGGTGCCTTTTCCAGACAGCATGTTTCTGCTCCTTCCAAAGATGATCAATAGGATTGAGGTCAGGGCTCATAGAAGGCCACTTTAGAATAGTCCGATGTTTTCCTCTTAGCCATTCTTGGGTGTTTTTAGCTGTGTGTTTTGGGTCATTGTCCTGTTGCAAGACCCATGACCTGCGACTGAGACCCAGCTTTCTGACACTGGCCAGCACATTTCTCTCTAGAATCCCTTGATAGTCTTGAGATTTCATTGTACCCTGCACAGATTCAAGACACCCTGTGCCAGATGCAGCAAAGCAGCCCCAGAACATAACAGAGCCTCCTCCATGTTTCACAGTAGGCACAGTGTTCTTTTCTTCATATGCTTCATTTTTCCATCTGTGAACATAGAGCTGATTTGCCTTGGCAAAAGGTTGCATTTTTGTCTCATCTGTCCATAGGACATTCTCCCAGAAGCTTTGTGGCTTGTCAACATGTAGTTTGGCATATTCCAGTCTGGCTTTTTTATGATTTGTTTTCAACAATGGTGTCCTCCTTGGTCGTCTCCCATGTAGTCCACTTTGGCTCAAACAATGATGGATGGTGCGATCCGACACTGATGTTCCTTGAGCATGAAGTTCACCTTGGATCTCTTTAGAAGTCTTTCGGGGCTCTTTTGTTACCATTCGGATTATCCGTCTCTTTGATTTGTCATCAATTTTCCTCCTGCGGCCACGTCCAGGGAGGTTGGCTACAGTCCCATGGATCTTAAATTTCTGAATAATATGTGCAACTGTAGTCACAGGAACATCTAGCTGCTTGGAGATGGTCTTATAGCCTTTAAAACTTCATGCTTGTCTATAATTTAGTTTCGAATCTCCTGAGTCGACTCTTTCCTTCGCTTCCTCTGGTCCATGTTGAGTGTGGTACATACCATGTCACCAAACAACACAGTGACTACCTGGAGCCCTATATATAGGCCCACTGACTGATTACAAGATTGTAGACACCTATGATGCTAATTAGTGGACACACCTTGAATTAACATGTCCCTTTGGTCACATTATTTTCAGTATTTACAATAAACTTACCGCTGTACGTGCTTTATGGTTCCTTGGACATGAAGCTAGAGGAACATCTGATTCCGTCTTCTTACATCATCTTTCAGAACCACCTTCGTCCCGCTGACCTCGGACACCTCAGACCCGCCTCTGTCGCTTCAGATTTTAAGAAATTAATTACATTGCAAAGTATTTTTTACCTACAGTATGACTATTTACCTATTACAAAATCACATTTACAGTCTAAACACCCCTGGCTGTGTTCGAGCTCAGTGAATGCAAAATGAGATGAAGAATTAACAGCTGGGTGCCAATACTTCTACCTCTACAGTCCTGCTTGATATTTTGAGGTTTATAAATGGCAAAACCTGATCTCAACACCAAGGCTTTAACATCCCAAGCAACCAATCTGTTTATATATGCAAATGAAATACTCATGTATTTTTTTTTCCCGACGCTGTTACATCAAACGTCTGGCTAATCAGCAAGTGCAACACTTCAAACTTCTTTTACTTAAAGTGAAATTGAAGTTTAGGAAACGTTACCATGGAAACAGAGCACGTAAATCACAGTTTGAAGATACTAATGACATCATTCTAAGATACAGAACTGTGTAGAAGGCTCGACACCCCCCCCCCCCCTCCCCCCCACCCCTCATTTCTCTATTTAGTTAGCGCTAATATTCTCTTATTCTGTGATGGACGATGCGTCAGCATGTCTGTCCCAGATTTTCTCCTTAATTTAGTCGTGTCCAATTCCTTCCAATTCCAATTCCACAACAAATCTGAGCTCCTAGCTAACTTACTGCATAACTACTGAGACAGTGCTATATTTAGAAACAATATGCGCAACACTATAATGCTTTTTATCACAATGTATAGCAGGCATGTCTAGACATGACCAGACTGCAAGCTACAGTACCGGTGAACGGAAAGCCAACCTGCCCTCATTCCATACATGGGCACGCCCAGGGTGCAAAGAGCATTGATGATGGAGTTATCACAGAAACGAAATTCATTACATTAATAGAAGGAAAAACATGATCAAATCATTTTTAAAAAATGGTACATGATGGGCAAATTTGGGTGATTTTTCATGATCAAGCAGCCAAAAATCTATAAGGTTCACCAAACCGTGTTCAAGAACCAAACTATTTGCAGTGATATTATGAAACTGTACAAAATGTACCGAGTTCATGGCAAGATTTTGAATCTACAGTCATTTAGATTTCACTGATGGCGCAGGTTAAACTTCAGGCAGAGATCTAAGTGCTGCAGAAGATTCAGTACATTCTGTCCAGTCAGTTTTGTGTGATGCTGCGACAAAATATGGCTGGACAGACATACAGACACACAGACATACAAAAATTTGAGAGACTGGTTTCTGGTCCTCCAATGTATGAAACATAAAGAGATCATTGAACGCCAGTTCTGACCCAAAAGCGAGTTCTGACCCAATGTACAGACAAAACCTTTCTATTATTTATATACTGTACATAATCTACCTGCTGAAGGCTATTTATTTGTGACCTGCAACACAATCCACCTGCACTTTCTGTCCACATGAACACATACAAAAGCATGTTCCACCTTTAAATGAAACCTTTAAAAAAGCATAATGTGTCGTTCGGTGATAATTAATTGTTCGAGATCTAGGACACTTCGTGCTTTGCCGTTTTAGGAAAACCAGCCCATAGAAAGCTGGTGTGACTGTGAAGCTTGTGTTGTTCCTCACATACTGTGTTACAGGTCGTGTGTTGTGTCACTGCGTAGGCCTATTTAGCGTGTCAGTGACCTGGAATGTGCTGACGTGGAAGCTTTGCCCTTTGTCCTTATTAGGTCACGCCCCTACAGATCAGGCTCCTCCTACTTTCCAAAGCAAAAGGCGCATTACATCTCATTACATCACCATCATTGTGAAAGAATCGGTACTATTAGAGCGACATGCAATAAGCACCTTCTTATAGTATAGTGTAGCAAAGTAACAAACAATGATAGTGTTTATAGAGACATTTGAGCCCCAAAAAAATTTTAAAGGCAAAAAACATATATTTCTTTTGTTTATTTCTGCCTGAAGCGGGAGTGAGTGTATGTTTTGTGATATACAGAGTCCACAGAGGGCTGAACCGGCAGCTCCACCTGTGTCACCTGCTCTTCTTGTGATCGCTGCTTTCTAAAAATAGCTCCACTGAAGACAGGAATGAGGTCAGAGTCGACTACACTGGGGCGTCCCTGGCTGAGCAGGTTTCCTAAAGCGTGCTGTGGAATAATGGAGGTCACAATTAACCTACAGGATAAAGACACTATGAAAATCAGCTTCTTAGATCTCAGTTCTGGAGAATGACAGCAAGAAACTAATCGCATTGTTGTATTACTCTCGAACTTTCCAGTGTGCGATGTAAATTTGGTGAAAATCAAAGTGTCCATTTTTAGCCCCCCCCCCCCCCAAATAAACAAACAAACAAAAAAAACCCCACAGAAAACACCCGTTACCAATTTTGGGGTGAAAAATGTGACCAATTCAGATCTTCATTAAATTCACACTGTAAGTTATTACAGTCAAGCCTTACATACAAGAGTAATTAGTTTCACCCTATCACGCTCCAAAGCTGAGATATAGTATATTAAACTACAGTATAGTGTAGTACAGCATGGAAATGTGATGCTTAGATCTCAGCTCTGGATCAAGACAGGTCGACACTAAGTGCACTCAGGTGCTTGTCTTGACCTTCCTACTGTAATGCATGATGTGAATTTGGTGAAAATCAAAATATGTCCATTTTTTTATGGACATAAAAAAATGGACATCACCAAGGAAAAAAAAACACAAACCCCCCCAACCAAGGAAAAAAAACACAAAGGCTTAACTAACCCCTTACCACTTTTTGGAGGATAGAATTCAACACTCCCAGATCTTCACCAAATTCACCCTGTATGTTCTGCCAGTGAGTCCTCACATGGTAGTATAGTTAGTTTCATCCTTCCTGTCACACCTCAAAGCTGAGATACAGTATAGTGTAGTTAAGTGTATAGTGTATAGTGTATAGATACGTGATGCTTAAATCTGAGCTCTGGAGTATGATGGAGTGAAACTAAGTGTACGGATGTGCTCGTCTTGACCTTCCTAATGTACGGTAAGAATTACGTGACAATCAGTGAACATTCTTGTTTTTTTTGTCAAAACTACAGTAACCACTTACCTTTTTAAGGTTAAAAAATGGGAAATGTAAAGCTTAGATCTCAGCTCTGGAGCACGATAGAAAGAAACTAAGTGCAGTAATGTTTACATCTCGTCCTTCTTAATACATGGTATAAATTTGGTGAAAATCAAAGTATGTCAAATTTTTCTGAGAAATCTAAGAAAACACTTTTTTAGTGAAAAATTTGGCATGCTCAGGAATTCACCAAATTCGCACTGCATATTAAAGCACTCAGTCCGTCCATGGGAGTGTAGTTAGTTTCATCCTGTCACACTTTAAAGCTGAGATACAGTATAGTGTAGTATAGTACAGATACACTATGTATAGTACAGATAAATGATGCTTACTGTAGATTTCAGCTCCGGAGGATGATAGAAGGAAACTAAGTGCACTGCTGTGTTACTCTTGATCAGCTTAATGTGCAGAGTGAACTTTGTGAAGATCTGAGACGGTCACATTTTTCACCAAAAACAAAAAAGTGGTAAGTAAGCCTTTGTGTTTTTGGAGGTGAAAATATTGACATCCTTCGATTCTCCCCAAATTCACACCATGTGTTAGCCTGATCAAGAGGAACACATTAGTGCACTTAGTTTCATCCTCACATTCGACGAGCTGAGATCTAAGCATCACATTTCCATACTGTACTACACTATAGTGTACAGTAATCTGTAGGGATAATAATGTACACTATGTAGGGATAATGTAAGTCCTGGGAACTTTAACCCACAAGGTTAAAGTTGTTTAACTTTAACCTTGTTAAACCCCCCCCCCCCCCCCCCCCCCCCCCCAACAAAAAGTAAGCCTTTGTGTTTTATGGGCAAATATTTGATGTTTTCAGTAGATTCACATTGTGCATTAGGAAACTCAAGATAAAGTCATTAGTGCTTGGACCTTCTACCTGTTACTGAATTCACTCCACACATTGAGATGTTCAACACAACATTGTGCTTCAGTCCATCACACTCCTAATCTACATAATACTATAATACAGTAGCAGTGTGTGTGTGTGTGTTTTGTCTGTGGTTAGAGAGAGAAGGCAAATTAAACAGACAGGTAACATGTGATTCTTCCTACCTGTGTGTTATTACCAGCAGCCTGTGTGTGTGTGTGTGTGTGTGTGAAAACTTATCGTGATTATATATTTTGATTGTCACCAAATCTACACCATGCAACTGATATTATTCGAGCGTTTAGCCAACATTGCTTACAAACGCTCTAAAGCTAAAAGCTCTGACTTTTATGTACTTTAAACCATTAGTCACATTCACTACTAAGCGTGTTAAACACTGATGCTGATATTCCGCTAGCTAGGATACAGGGTGAAAAGTGAGGTTTTGTTTAGTAGAACTAAAGGAAAATGTCATTTATATTCAATTTCCTCAGTAACCCAAGGCTGCGCTTTAACATGAACACACATTTCTAATGAACTTATAATTATAATTTTTTTGTTTGTTTTTTTACAGTAGTCGATTGAATAAGTGGAAAAAGTGTGCTAGACATAACAATAAATAGAGAAAGTGTAGAAACAGGACTGAGACGTGTTCAGGAAAAAGATGAATCCACCGATGGGTTACGACTCACAGTGTAATCTGGCACCAGGGTATGATTATGGAAATATGGAAATTTGAGAACGATCAGTGTAACAGCCTGTCGTGTAACGTTGCAGCATGCACACGCTGTCTCGGCTCTGTCGAAACACGTTCACACTGAAGTCCACGACCTTCTGCCAGGTGAGTTCGGCTGGTGCAATAAACACCTTGTAATCGTGACTCTGCTGTTCCAGGGGGAATTTTCCAGCTTACAGTGTTGTGCAAAAGTGTGTGTGTGTGTGTGTTTTTTTGGACAAACTTTGTAATGCATGTTCATTTAAAAAATGTATTATTAAGTTTAAAAAAAAAAAAAAAAAAAAAAAATCAGATTTCAAAGCATTAGTATTTCAGGAGAAAATACAGGAAAATATCTGTATTTTTCAAACAAACAAACAAACAAACAAACGAGTCGTCAGTGGCGGACCTGCAGGGTGTTCAGTAAAACTAAGAGGCTTCTTTCCTTCACTAATTTAACCTGAGACTATATTTTAAGCAAAAGCTCGACACATCAGTTACTGACTTTGCTTCATTAATTACTGCTTAATTATAAATGTCTTTGAAGACGTCCTTGGTCTGTAGCAGTTACAGTACATCAGCGTGTGCCCGAGACTTACACACAGCGCTGCACATCGCCGGAGAAACCTCACCTTTCATCAGGCTTTTATACACAGCAGTGCAGGTTGAACAAATGGAATACGCTTGTTTAGTCTCACGTTCATTCGACTGATGAGATTCTTATTCCATGATCTAGTGAACCAGTATCAAGATGAGCTTTTGATAGAGACTTCAAAGCTCTTGTGTGAGTTGCTCTGGATAAAAGCAAAAATGCAAAACTAAAGGCGTCAGTAAATGTGGCTTAATGTTAAATAACGATACAATGGCTGACAAAAAGTGGTGGCGCGGAAAGGTCTTGTGTTCAAACCCCAGCCCTGATTACCTGCCCCGGGTGCCATTACTTGTTCAAACTAATTTCAGCAGAAAAGCTTTGGCAGTCCTTTTCGGAACATTTCCTGATATTTCCGTAAGAAAATATTCCGAGTTAATAAACTTCCCTGATTTATCATCAACATCAGTTAAACTTGCTTGGAAATAAATAAAAAATTTTTTTTTTTATTATTTATTTTTAATATTGGCACTATTTGAGTGCAAGCTCTATTGTTGTGACTTACAGTAGATGAAGATCAGATCACATGTGATGGTAAAGTAATGCAGAAAATCAGTTAATCCGGATAACAGGTTCGGATAGTTCTTCTTGCCAGATTAATTAAAATCTTCTTCGATAAAGTAAAAAATTGTCATATAACACAATAATGCAAATTCTGCTCCATCACACCACCCCGTCACCCCGTGATTAATTTTATTTATTTTTTATAAATCAGCACAAAACGTTCCTTAAATTTAGTTTTATTTCTTACTTGGATGATTCTTGGACTGCCCTGATCAGGTAATAATCAGATTATTAATGTTCATGTAAACACTTATTCTTTGCCCTGAGCAACTACATTTAAGGTTACAGCCCAAATTACAGCCCGCAGTGAGTAATTGCAGGTTATGAGTTTTGCTCCAGGTCTCAACCGTGTTCGTATCGTTGGATTTGAACTTGCAGCTTTTTGCGCTTTGGGCTGCAGTCGATTTGTCAAGTTCAACACCTAGCAGAGAGCGAGGCAGGACTGAAGCAAGGCGGAGTCCAATTCAAGACTGAAAACCGTCAAATCCTCTTTGAGCCTTTGAGCGGTTGGTTGAGCTCATGCGTGCATCGCGCCAAAGGTCTGTCTGTTTGCTAGCAAGAGGATTTACACTTTACAGCTGATCATCAGACGCCGCACGTGTTTACAGAGACGACTATTTCTGAAATGCTCGGTTAGCCTCATGCAACATTTACACACTATTTCAATAAAAAAAAAAAGTCATCAACAAGACCTATTGTTTTAACAAATAAGACCGCGTTTAGCGAGTCCAACACCCGAGACACGTTCAGTCGCTACAGGAAGCATCTGGAGACGTTTCTCAGGTCCTCCGACCCTCGAAGCGAAACGCCGAGCGCCAGCACAGAGTCAGATCACCATGTTGGGAGTTTATTAAGCTGAAAAGGGAGCAGGGGCGACATGGATACATCGTTACGCTGACTAAAGCAGAATAAAGACAGGAACTGGGGGCTTTTGTCCGTCTGTACTGAGGGTCGCGGAGGTCAGAATGGGGCCCGAGAGGAAACAGAGAGAGAAAAATGCTTTGCTTTCCTGTGTTTCAGTACTATCTTTATACATAAATACAATAGAAGAGTCTCGCAGATTACTAGGAAATGTTCAAGAGAAACCTGGAAGCCTTTCTTTTTAAAATGGTTTAAAATGTTGAACTTTCTGGTATTGCACCGATACATCAACTCGATTAGATGTTTACTAATGCATAAAGTGAAATAACTGGTGCTAATGGATCCACTCCAATAGTGACACTAGACTTATTCTTGATTTTTATTATTGGCTTTATAGTATTTTGATGGATTGATAAGTTATTCACTCAACAATTAAGATTGTAAAAAGAGAACAATACAAAGGGATCAACTTAAATGTGCTAAGGCACTCGGAAATCATCACTATTACGTATTGAATACTGACTATTCAGCGTTTTTCAGCCTTTTAATAAAAATAATATGAATTCTTTCATGCCAATGGTTTGGAAAAGATGACGCCAAGATTCACAGCAGAAGCATCTTTATTTTTCCAAAAATATATTTTATTGCATTGCAAAATACCTCTGTAACCAATCACAGGTCTAGTATAAAAGGGAAAGTGTATAAATATCTTTTACAGTGAAGAATATGAAATCATTTAATTTAAAGATCTGAAAATGAACGATTAACTTAAACGCAAAAAGAAAAAAAAATGTGCTGAAAAGTGGAAAATATCCCAATGCATTTGATATATTTCTGTATAGATATTAACATATAAATAAATTCTCAATAATACCTTATAATGAACTGTAAAGAACACAAATGAAATTTCTGAGAAACAGAACAGCGGCCTTGTTCCTGAAGTCGCGCCTCCTAAAGGCAAAGCCGTGCTCACGCGCGAGCCTCGCCGCTCAGAACAGACAGTTCATGATTTTTTTTTTCCTCCCTTCTGCTCAACGTCCTCCCTTTCTCTGAAAGCAAAATAAAAACCCGCTGAGTCATCTTGACAGGGTTTGCCGGAGAAAAACACTCCCCCCTCCTCCCCCTCGCGAGCAGGCCGAGATCGGGTTCAGAGATCCGCCGTGGTCACGAGGCAGCGCTCGGGAGCTTGATTACGTTTCGTTGGAATTATTATTTTTTTCAATCCTGAGTATTTTTTTTTTGCTGGAGGGTTTTTGGTCTCATCGTTCGGGGAGGTTGATGACGGGGACCCACTGGTCCATGCAGCGGCTCTCGTGGCAGAAGCGATGCACTTTCCAGAGTGCCTGGTTGTTCCATGTAGAAGCACGTGGGCCCTGGAGAGGGGGAAATGAAAGAAGGAAAGAAAGACAAAGAATTAGACTTATTAGCATTATCATATTATAATAACCTGAAACACAACATCTGGATATGCAAGTTATCAGGAGGTTACACTTTGTTCAAAGTGTAAAGATTATAATGAAGGCAATAAATCTTCATTAATCAGGAACAATAAACCTCCTGATTAATGAAGATTTATTAATCAGGAGGGGGGGGGGGGGGGGGGGGGGGCATGAAGTTTGCATGTTCTCTGTGCTGGGTGGGTTTCCTAATTAGCGTTCCCAAATTACCCGAACATCAATTAGTTCATTAGATTCATATGATGTAAGAATTTGAAGCGTTGAGGCAAAACGTGAAAACACCCTGCAGCTACAAATATGAAAACAATTCACTTAACATTTAAACCGTTTGTGTAAACTAATCATAATTGATACTGCAACATGAGTGAGGACTTTTCTCAATATAGACGAATCACACCAGCTATCACATGCTATTTTGACCGAGACGTAATAATGCTATTATGTTTCTATAACAACACAACATTTCCCTAAATGAACTTGTGACATGCCCTCTTTGCGTACATACGAGCTGTAACAGTGAGTGACATCATAATCAAGTCAGTTAGCTTTGTATTGTGATTCGTGTTCTCCACGTCTTATTGTAACCTCTACATACCGAATATACTGAACATATAATTAGGATCATAATTGTATGGTATATTTGTGTATTTTTATTCCCCCTTACAGGTTTATGCTTGAGCAAATTAGTAGATTAATAAACCACATCTTATCTTGAAAACTTCTACTTGCTCTGACGTTACCAAATGCAAATCATACCCCGAACCTGACCCTTTATGGCTGTTGGACATGATCATTTGCATCCGTGCTAGAAAGCAGGCCAAGGGTGAGTAACTGCCAGGCGTGTTTATACAAGCTGAGACGGAAAGCTCTTTCGCTCGCCTACGTCACTCACTTGTGTAAGAGTTTCATTCAGTTAGTGACTAATTTACATCCCAGTACAAACCCGGAACAAAGTTTCATTCGCACTCGAGGACTTTCCTTGAGGATCCGCACACCAGTATGGCATACATTGTTTTTTTTTTTTTTTTTTTTTTTTTTTACACGTACATGGTGGAACCTCCTGGAACCTTACCGTGACCAGGATGCAGTGCAGGTCCATCTGCTCGCCTCCCTGCTTCGCGGGTCCTCCCAGGATCTTGGCGAGGCGCCTGGTGTTGTTCACGCGCAGGATGTTGATGTCATTTTCGCAGCAGAACGCCTGGATGAGCGTGAAGTGGATCTGCAAGGCGACGTCCTTCACGTCCTCGTCGTCCGTGGCCAGGATGCACAGCACGACGTTATCTGGGTCTCTGAAAATGCAGACAAAACGCAGATGTCAGATCCGTGCAGTGACGTTGCATGTTGTTCGGTGACAATGAGGGGGTCATGATTTCAATGCACTTACACATTCAGGGCTTTGGCAGTCTCATAAACTCCGATTGTAACCCAGCCTCGGAGCAAGGCAGAAGTCAGGACTTCCTCCAGGGATTTAGACACAGAATCCATTCTGATGCATGGAGAATACAAGAGCAACATGTCACTAGTGATAGGCTGCATGTGAAATAAAGACTTTGCATCATTTTGCAAAAAGAATGAGGTCGTAATAGACAAAAAAAAAAACAACAAGATTTATACACAAATGTATCATGATCTTTCTCAAACAAATGTAGGTCTTTGTGGAACCCTGAGTCACGTGACCCAGCAGCTGTCACGAGCCACCCGGCTCTCTAACGGCTTTCGCATATCTCTCGTAAAATGAATAATATAACAATACTGATATTATCTATGCAAAAACAATGAAAGCAGCAATTTACCTGCAAATGCATTGCACTCCTGGTCATTTCACTAATATTACTTAAAACGCAAAAAAAAAAAAAAAAAGGAAAAAAAAAACCCCACATACCTTTCGACAGAAGTACAGTCTCCGTTCAGCTCTTCAAATGTCATGTTGTTTGTCAAGTAATCCAGTACGGATGAGAATAATTAAAAATAAATACTTCTTTTTTTTTTTCTTTACCGTCTTCCGTTTAAACACGCAGCTTTAACCCACTCAAAGGTTCTCGTAGTTCTGGCTCTTTCACTCACCGTCACCGGGTAAACCAAGCAGGAGTCACGCTTTAAAATTTGCATGTCAGTCCTGATTGGCTGTATGCTAATGAGGCAGGACAAACGTTTTCATGGCCCTGATACTAGAAGGCGTTTAACACACAAGCTGATTGGACGTAAGCCGATTCGGAAACGCGTGCTATTGGTGTGTGCGCTACGTTAAGGGGCGGGGCTGTCGCTGACGACAGGTGGTTTTCTGAAGGTGAAGAAAGCTTTGCCCTGACATGCCTGAAGTTTGTGTGTGTGATAGGAACAGTGATTTATGAAGAAATGATATTAATTAGAACGACATTATATAAATATTTAATAATTTTTTATAACTTTTTTTTAAAATATGCATGTCATTAGTATTTTTTTTTCGTGACATTTTTTTTGTTGTAAAAATAACCTAAATAAATAATTTTAAAAAAAATTAAATAAATAAATAAAAGAATGCTAAATAATAATAATAATAATAATAATAAAAGACATGAACTGCAAATATTTGCCATGTTATCACAAGATTTGAAATTAAACACTTGATAAAAAAAAATGTTTGTTGCACATTCGACTTCATATATGCGATAATTCCTCTCTTTCCCATTTTCATCTTCACAACAATTTTGTCCCTAATGCAAACTTGAAAGACACAGACACTCTGAACTGATGTTCTAGATCACGTCTTGAAATAATAAGCGATACAATAAGCCCATATGTAAGGTTTAGGACCTTAATGTAAGATTCAATGTAACATTTGAAAAGTGCATTGAAAATGCATTCAAAATTGTTTGACTTCTTTTTGACCTCACGAGGTCTATGTATAGCTTTTGTCTTTCCAGAAGTCACATGCTGGAGCAGTTTTGGATGACTTCATCTTGTTTTGTAAGATTCAATTCCCCCTTCAGGAAATTCTTGGGGCTGTTTTGTGTAAAACAGCGACACCATCAGGCCGCAATTTTACTAGAATTTGGAGTAGTTTATCCTTTTGCATACAGTAAATGTGGAGATAAGATGTACTGTACATACTGAAGATCAAATAAGAAACAACCAGCACATAACAAAAGCACACGCCCAGCTTTTTTTTTTAGTGAAACTATGTATACCGACAAACAATGTTAACAATACACAGAAATTTCACATCTAATATTCATACTCTTGTATAGAAATTCCATCCATATGTCAAACTAGATACTGTGGAGGCCATTGGTGACCATTGTATTTAATCCCATTTTGTATTTACAACCATGGCAGGACCCTCGGTCAACATTCACGCACTCGTTCACACACTACGGGAAATTTGGGAACACCATTTAGCTTTATCTGCATGTCATTGGACTGTGCGAGGAAACTGGAGAACTCAGAGGAAACCCACCAAGCATAGGGAGAACATGCAAACTCCATGCACACAGGCTCCGAGGCGGGAATCGAACCAGTAACCTGGAGGTGCGAGGCAATGTTGCTAACCACAAAGCCACTGTGCTGCCTGTATACTTGTAGAAATGATGAATGTATAAATAGATAAAAAGTACATATTGTAGTGTTACAAGCAATAGTGTTTAAATAGCTCGTGCATACATTCATTTACAAGTGATAATTCAATTAATTATTATTCTTTTTTTTTTAAAAATGTATTTAAACACCCTAGTTCTCTTGCCAAAACCCCAGGTGAACCTGTTGGGAATTTTGCTAAGATCACCGTGAATCAACTGGTTATTGTGCAGTGAACTGAAAAGCAATAAACAGCCTGAGGTACTTACCGCAAAAACACTGGTCCTGTGCCAATTCTTCCTCTTCACCACACCCTTGAAGTAATCCCTGCTAACTTCCCAAAACAAAACTCCAAACAGGAAATCAACAGCTATACTTATAGTAAAATATTTGCAATATCTTTAGGAATTCTGGTGCTCATTTTTGGAAAATGCAAGAGTTTTCAAAGTTGCACATTACACACCCAAAACATTTTATGAAATGAAGTGCTGCAACCACAAAAAAATAAAAAAATAAAAATAAAAATGCCTCTATCACAGTGGACACCGTTTATGCACATGTACAATTAAAAGTTTGGACACCCCATTCTAATCCCATGGTGTTTCCTGATTTTTATTGCTTTCTACAATGTAAAACAGCGCCGAAGGAGTGCAAAAGATGCAATCATTTCCTTCGATGTTGATATTGAGATGTGTCTACTACATACAGTATATGCGCTGTAAAGCCTTTTTGCTGTTAATTGATGATTTCTGAGGCTGATAACTCTGAATGAGCTTCTCTGCAGCAGAGGTAAGTTTTGGTGTTGCTTTCCTGGGAAGGTCTTCATGAGAGCTTTCATCATGGAGCTTGATGGGTTTTGCAAATACAAAAAAACAACAAAAAAAACAGCTGACCTTTGTGTCTTAAGATAACAACTGACTGTTGTCGGTGTTAGTTAAGTACCTGATTCCACATATGTTATTTCATAGCTTTGAAAAAAAAAAAAAAGTATTGTTGTGATTGTAGGAAATAAATCAGGAAATATTAAAAAACAACAACATTGAATTAGAACCAGTTTTCAAACTTTTTAGACACCAGGGGGCGACAGAGCTCTATTAAATACACATTAGTGATCCTGCTATAATGTAATGTATTACAATGTAAAGAGTGTGCTTTTTATTAATTTTTTGAATGAATGCAAATCTTTTTGACTATATATAAAAAAAACTATTTTTAAGGTTTTCTGCAGTAGATCCCCTGAACGTTTGTGGAATGAAGATGGGGGTAATTATTAAAATGTCACACATATTGTTTAACAAACAAACAAACAAAAAAAGAACTACAACAAAAAAACAATCCATCCTATTATACATTTACTGTCTCTGTTCAGTATTAAAATGTCATATATTACAATCCCCCACAACAACCCTTTTAGACAACAAGGCAGGTAAGCAATTCAATATAATTAAAAGTTCCTTTAAAGAGGAAAAAGCTGTTTTGTATTCAGACACGAGGGGGCGACAAAGCTTCATTGAATACAACTTTAAGGGCATTTGCATCTGAATTCAGCCTGAAGAGACACGGAACACCTCGGACACCAGTTTGCTAAATGTTCAAAATCTCCTCCAAAAAGAGCTATTAGTCAGTTATTAATCAAAACTGAAGATAAGATTGTCTATTTGCATATAAACAGTGCTATGAGTGAATCACACACATACACACACACACACACACACACACACACACACACACACACACACACACACACACACACACACAGAGAGTGATGTGATTAAACCTCTTTATATACTTAAACTTGAATATGTTTCTAGTTCAACTCTTTCAGTTTTGTTAAACTTTATTCTTTTCATTGTTATATAATGACCATTAACTTAAAGGTACATGTTAAATATTGATATTAAATTAATTCTGGAAAGAAATATAATCCAGGCTTACAA
This sequence comes from Clarias fuscus, assembly GCA_030347435.1. Taxonomy (NCBI): domain Eukaryota; kingdom Metazoa; phylum Chordata; class Actinopteri; order Siluriformes; family Clariidae; genus Clarias; species Clarias fuscus. Next base: position 12,569,485 of record CM059231.1, read on the forward strand.
GTTTAAAATATTAATTTAGTCATTTAGTTCATGTGTATTTTTCAAATCCTCCAATAAAGACAGTACATATTAAACTTTGCATCAAAATAATTTATATACAGGCATGTACCAAAATAGTGTAAACTATTTCTAGTTACCCAAGTTATGCATTATCCTTTCCCTGTTTATTTACTTTTTTTGATTCTGTAAAGCTGCTTTGCGATAAAAGCGCCATATAAATCAATTTTAACGGAATACATCTTGAACGCAGGTTAAGTCGTTAACACAAACTTTTATTATCATGGAAATGAATTTTTTTTTTAAAGCAAATTCAGTGCAATATATATAATAATTACAGATGGGACATTTATTATTTAAAACAGGTGTTATATTTATATTTATGTCAAGCTAAATGTTTTGTAGGCTTATATCCAATATATACTTTGTTATTAATAAGATTTGTTTTCTTCTTACATTTTTATGGAATTTGGTAAAAAATCTATCTATATAAATTCAGCTTTCATTTCTAAAATAAAAACTTTAGAAACATAGAGATAGTCAAAGATCATTTATAAGTGAACGCATGTGAATTTCAGATTTTTGGTGGTTTTGATCTGAGACAAAGGGTTCGTTTTAACCTTTATATTAATAAACAAAACAACAACAACAACAAAAAAACCCCAAAAGAACAACACAAAGACTGAATCAAGAGTTTCTCATAAATCCATGTCAAACACTTGTGAAAGCTGTGTGATGAACAGTAGGATAATACAGTCCAGTGATGCATCGAGAGGTTTCTGTTCGTGTGACGGCTGACAAATGTGCCAAGTGCTAAAGGATGCCAGCTAATATACGTCTCCTTAATGGACCAATTGCTCAATTAAGTGGCTGATTTGTTCCGTGGCACGCTCTTTAATATGGAGAGAGTCATATTTCCTCCTAGATTAGTACAGATACTGGCTGACAGACTGCACTGCTCAAGGTATTTTGCCGGCATAATTCATTCATAATGCCACAATGCAGCCCATCTATCATCTCATTTTTGCCCTGCCACTTCCTCTCCCTCTCCAATTCACTTCCAGGCTCCTGGCTCTTTATCGAGGGGGGGGGGGGGGATTCTGTGTGCATGTGTGTGTGTGTGTGTGTGTGTGTGTGTGTGTGTGTGTGTGTGTGGTGGTGGTGGTGTTGCAGGACAAGGTTGGAACGTTGGCGGCTTTTTTTTTTTTTTTTTTTTTCACCCACTGATGTATTAGGCAGCATATGCAAGCGATGAATTACCCAGCGAAGGGAGTCAATTATCCAGTCGGGGGAAGAAAAAAAAAACAGGAACAGTGGCCCTATGCTTGGCCTAAGGGCCCCTTTTTCCATTTGAAGGCATGATTTTTGAAAAGGGGGTAAGGGGGGGGGGGGGGGGGGGGGCGTGTATGTACTGTATAAAGGAAACGGAAGCACAAGAAGAAGAAGATGAAGAGAGGGATGAAGATTAGAGCGGGGACGTGATGGGTCTCAGATCCTCTCTTTAGCTCATTTTGTGTCATTTCTTTTTCTGAGGGTTTTTTTTTTCATTTTTTTTTTTTCAAAGAAGATTTAGAACAGGCATTTAAAAAAAGCAGCCACCCCACATCCCCCCCCCCACAGCCTCCCCTCTCATTTGTCCTGCTTCACATCAAACCCTGCCCCTGGTTTGACTATTAGAAGTGGAGGTCAATAGGGATATGAGAACTGCCACACGTGCGCACACGTCCCAAACCACCGAGCCTTGTCACTTTTCCCCACTGATTTCACCCCCACACCTCTTTTTTTTTTTTTTTTATAAGACGGAGGAGGGGGGACGTCCCGTAAGAAACGCTGAACGCTTGCCAGAACAAGCTGAGTGACATGGGTGACACTTAGGGAAATGAGGTCATTAGCTCGAATTACGGGGGGTTTTGATAGCTCAGTAATGGGTTTTAATGATGGAATTTAGCACGCGCAGCCACTAGGGACACGCGCCCAACACAGGCAGACAGGTCGTTTAATAAAGAGACTTTCCACCGTAGAATAAGGATTGTGTCCAAAAGAGTCTCAAAATATAAAATCCAGAGACTTACCTGCACTGTGTCCTTCAATTTCATGAATATGGAATTATTTATTTTACTAGTCCAAAACCACACGTTGTTGTCGTGTTTATTTTTCAACTCCTATTAGGAAAGAAAAAGCTGTGATATAGTTATTAAGAAAGCAAACTGTATGTACGTATGTATGTATGTGATTTTAAATTGTGACCCAACAGTGGACTCTGAGGGCGCAACCATTCTGCACCAAATCACAGATTTATATTAATGCACTCCTTCTAACATGTTACGGTTTCTATGGTAACAGCTTATTGTACAGCAGACTCTACACTTGAAAACTGATTGAAGAAATGGTGTGTGGATTTAAAGTTCTCTGTGAAGAAATGTGTAAAGTTTGCGGAAGGAGTCTCCAGTGTCAGTGTTTTAGTAACAGTCTAAGGTCAGGGTGTGGCTTCGTTTTCAAGGTAATACATTTAGTTTACAGTTGGTTTCATAGTAACAAAAAAACAAACAAACAAACAAAAAGGCTTGATAGCTGGAGACTGATAGCTATTCAGATATTCCTCGACATCATATGTAACTACAAAACTGTTATGTAGTGTGATTTAATAAAGTTTACATTTTAATTCATTTATAATATCATCAGGCATTTGTTATATTTGCATTATTCTGAACACATCTGTACTTTTGCACTGGCCAGCTGTTCATATAGATAAACCCATGTTTTGGTTATAGAAGTGTGAATTTTCTATGATTGTACAACACGCTATAAATCCACATTCTACAGTTTTGTCACAATAAATTAAATCAGCCTGCGGTTGTATTTGGGCTATTTAAATATGTAACTTGATTTAAATAATATGTTGAATTTTATTTTATAAACTGCAAACTGCAAGTAAAAAAAAAAAAAAAAAAGTTGAATTTTGTTTTAATTACAAAGATTGTTAAAAATCATGAGAAATATTAAAAACAATAATAAAAAAAAAATACTCAGTGTGCAGCATCATCAGCCTCCTCCTGTTCCAGTTTCACTTCAGTACCGAACGCCAACACCTTATTATAGTATAGACTTCTGTTTGAGCATCAGCTGACCACATGTACTATAAAGGTCCATAATAAGATTATACTGGAGTTCAGAAACCCTGACTGGAAAACAGGACGTAGCAAATGTAACGTAGTGTGACGTAGTGAACGCAACCGCTTCCCACACACACACACACACACACACCAAAAAAAAAACACATGTATTTTCCATCTCTTACTGTACACACATATATATATATATATATAAATGTGAAACTTATTTTAATCATTACTGTGAAGTTCATCATGGCTCCCGAATGCTACAAAATAAGTACTAGTGACTTTCTTTTTTTTTTTGGATTTTTCCCCAATTTTCTCCCTAATTTAGTCGTGTCCAATTCCTCCCCGTCACTAGGGGGCTCCACATTAAGGCTACTACTACCACTCAGCCGGGAGGGCCGAAGACTATCACGTGTTTCCTCCGAACCACGTGACGCCAGCCGACCGCATCTTTTCGAACTGCTCGCTCGCGCACCGTTGGGGGCGGCGTAACACACTCGGAGGACAGCGCTATCCGCTCCTTCCGTTGCGTGAGCTCACAGACGCCCCTGATTGGCTGTAGAGCCGTGATTAATGTGGGAGCACTAAGTACCTCTCATCCCTCCCCTCTGAGAGAGCTCGGCCAATCAGCTCTCTCTAGACCTCCGGCTGCGAGAGGTTACAGCACCACCCGAGATTCGAACTAGCGATCTCCGAATGATAGGGCGAGCGCTTTAACCACTGCGCCACTCGGAGGCCCCGTACTAGTGACTTTCAACAAAAAATGTTTTGTTATAAACAAACTTATGTGCAAAATGAGTAAAAATCTGAAAGCGTATCTCATTTTGTGGTCAATCTGTTTATATGTATATTGTTTCATTCTTATTGTGTATAATGATGAGAAAGTAACTTAATACTGGAAAATTGATGTGGTGTAAGGGGAATAAAACTTTTGCGACATGCTTTTATAGGAATTTTGGGACGGTATCAGGAACATTACACCATTCTACTGTTGATTATTTTATGTTATTTATTTATTTATCTTAAACTCCCTAAGTTTCACTCCTGTTCCAAATGTGCTGTTCATTGTCGATGTAAATGAGCTACTTCTGAGCCACGCCCCTACTGAGCAGCAACATGGGGGAGGGCCTCTTCCTATACAAGGTCACATTTGGGAAAAAATCGCTTTGGATTGTTTAAGCCTTAGCCAATACCAAAGGGGAAAAACAGACAAAACCTAGGAATATTTTTTTCTTCCTTAAATTAGCATTTTGCTCACACACAATGGAGACCCATCTGAAATTTTGCATAAAACCTTTAAATAAAGAACGCTCACTCCACTAATTGTTTAATGAGGCACACAGAGACCATGCATGCTAAAATGCGAAGTTTCTATCGTTACTCCAAAATCATTTGAAGGTCAAAGAGGTCACACAATATTATTAGATTATATTATTTATGACACTTTTTTAAACAGCATACTTGGCTAATTTATGGAAAACACAAAAACATTCAGAATCTTTGTAGCTTTAACATTTGGTTGCCTTTTGTCTCATTAGCAATGGGGTCACCTATAACATGTTGTTTACCTATTACCGCGTGTATGGCGCCCTCCAGTGGGTCTCTACTGAAATACATATAATAAAAGATAACTCAAGGCGCGTCGTAAAAATGGCTGCCGATCCTGGATTTGCTAGACGTGTGTTGAGTGCGTGTTGATTTTCCACGCAAAGATTTGAGGAGAATTTGAGGAATTCAGAGTCCTTGTGAGGTTTTTTTTTATTTTACACGTATTGGTTGCTGAATGCTACTAAAATAGTGCGTGTTAAATTTGATACTGCAGGCTTTATGTGTAATATAAACAAAACGTCTTGCTATAAAGTAAATTGAGTAGTTTGTCTCAGTTAGTTAGTTAATGCTGTCAGGGAGAAAACATGGGAAAACTAAGAACGGGTGAAAATAAGAAACCCAAGTATCTGAAGTGACAAATACAACAAAAGACATTTTCTACCCGCTGGAAACAACTAAATGTTTAATTTAGAAATGTTACGCTGTAAAATGTTCTTGCATGTAGGAAATTAAAATCTCAAGGTTGGCAGACGAACCACACAACAGACTATAACCAAAAAAAAAAAAAACACTTAATGTCCGTTTGTGCATCAGATCTACTTCAGCACTAAGCTTGTAGAACTTTTCAAACTTAATTTTCCTTCAGCACTCGTTTCGATTCCTCGCCCGCTGAACCGCTATGCTGGTCTCGCTCTCGCAGAACCGTGTGAGGTTCTCTCCGGGAGCAGACAGACTCTGAGCTGGATATAAGAAGCAGATCCAGTGCTAAGCCACGGAGAGCGGAGTGTGTAATGGCTCGTTGAGCTGCTGAGGCCAGGCCCGGGGCTTCGGAGCAGCCATATTTCAGCGTGTATTGATCAGGCACTGCCGGAACGCCGCCAGGCCTTCCTCCCCTCCGTCCTTGATCCTGTAAAGTAATAACCGAACGCGTGTCAGGGAGGTAATTATCATTGATCTGCTGGAGAAAAAGTGACAAATTTCGCTGTCGCACTGTGGCATGATTCATACCCGCGTTGGTGAAAAGTGAAAGTACTGAGCAAAACCGGGGTTTGTTCCTTTAGTCCACAAAACCTTCATAACTTTTCCTTTCTCTACAAACATCAAACTAATCCAATATATGCGACAAGTCAAACATGGGACAGAGGAGCATCTATATACAGTATATACTAATGACCAGAAGGTTGTGAGTTTAAATCTCACTGTTGACCCTTATTTACAGATTAATCTTCCACATTAAAATCACTTACTTATATAAGTGCATTTGCACACATATTTCATGAACATTTTATCATTTCATATTAAAGAAAACATAAATTGGGACTCATTTAAATATGCTAAGCGGTTGAAATTAGTAGAAAAGTAATGGCACCCTATAAAACCATGAAGTGTGTGTGTGGCGATGCACTGCAGTGGCTGAGCTGCGTTATTGGTAGAGTAAGCTCACGCTGTGTTTAGGAGACAACCGATCCTCATTCTGTCAGCATTTTGCTGATTTTAACTCTGTGAGCTTTGTGTTTTATGAAGTTTGGGCATGGCGAACACTAACCGTATACATGCTTGGGAGATTTGCGTAGCTCATAATACACACACGTGCGAAGAAAATCAGCGAATCTTTTGTAATGTTTAGTTTAGTTTAGGCAGCGACTACAGTAAATGAACTTTATTAAATGACCAAATAGCATTAGCTACCATTCATCAAGTGTAGTGCTAAGGTATAATTATTATTGCATGGTATATAAATATAAGTGTGTATGTATAAATATTTTTTGTCCTTTTTCTGTCCATTATATTTCAAAAGAGGCAACTGGCTACTGTTGTTTGTTCTAGCTCATAAAGAAAGAGCCTTCATGACACTGAGTAGGTAAAAAAAAAAAAAAAATTCCAAATCCAAACTAAACAACAAGAACCAACTTTGTTGCGTTGACTGGCAGCCTCTCTTCGGCCGAGTCTGCTAAAAAAAAAGTTATGATCCTACTTAGCCGGCAGTCCCCACTGGCAACGACGGAGCAGAAAGCAGCGAGCACGTCAGCTTGTAACAAATGAGCGGGACAAGGCAAAGGGCTGTGAGATTGCCACATTCATCATGATGGCATCGAGGGCTCGTAGCGCTTACTGCCGGGTTTCTGCGGACAGGCTAAGCCTCGGATCCTCGGATCCTACAGAACTTCCTTTTGATTAGAACTAATGTGCTTTTCCGTGTCTTATTGCTTTATGGACATCTGCTGAATTTAATTCTCCAACATCTCTTGTTTTTGTGTTCCTTAATATTGATTAACATTCCTTAAATTCTAATATGATACACTACGCATCTTCTTACTAACATTAACATCTATAAAAAGCTCTTTACGTCTCTCTCTCTCTCTCTCTGTCTCTCTCTCCATCTTGCCTCTTTTTGAGTTTTGATAGATGACTGATTGCCTGCTGCTACAGAAAGATTTATTAGTGTTTATCCAGCACTCGGTGGTCACCTGCGGCTTAGAGACCGGGGCCCGCTGCGTCAAACACACCACGCACTCAATATGTGTGTGTGTGTGTGTGTGCGTTTCAAGACTCTCATTCATTATATTCGTATATACAAGACTCAATGTGTACAGTATGCACCTATACCTGCATGTGTGTACATAAATATATTAATATATATATTTAATATTTTATATATTTCATCTCACCGGTTCAGATCCCTGAAGCCCATCACCGGTTGATGGAGGAATAAACTTATAGGGGAAAACCTGATAGAGGTGACTCCTCGTCAGAGCGGCCCGCAGATCTCCTCCATAAATTGTGATTATGGGCTAAGTGGGGTGAGCGGATGCAGGAATTCTTCAGCGGGATATTAGTTTGACACGGACGCACTCGGGGGACCTCACGGCAGCATCCAGGAAGCCTAAAAGACGTTAAAGTCAGTGAGGGTGCATTGATGTTTGGCTTCGAACGCAAAATGTGAAATCGTCTTTTAAGAGTTTGCGAGAGAAATGAGACCACTTTTTCTTTTTTGAGGAATTGGAAACTTGAAGCAATGCTAGTTTTCCCTTTTTATCATCATCATCATCATCATATATATATATATATATATATATATATATATATATATATATATATATATATAATTAATAATACAACTTCTATATTTACTTCATCAAAGTTTTACTCGGAATATCAACTAAATAATGTCATAACATTTGTAAAATTATTTTATTTTTAGTTGTACTCATACTGACTAAATAAATAATTCAGCTTGTATTATACTGAAATGCAAATGTCGATATTAACTGAATTGGAATGCTGTGTGGTTGAAAATGTGTTTCCTAGAGCAAGTTGGCGAAACTTGAGTTGCACATGGCAGATTAATGTGATTGTGCAAGAAAAGAAAAGAAACTCTGGAAAAAAAACTTGGACAAAAATTAAATAATAAAATAAATAAAAATATACAGTTAGACATGGGTGTTTTTTTTTTTTTTTTTTTGGAAAGTCTGTTATTTCTAGAAAACAAAACCTAAGCGTAAAACCTTTGGAAAAGCTTTATTACTTCAAAATATGCTTGCTATAAATTGTAAGAAATGGCGAAATGCTTCAGTTTCTTGATCATGCCTTGATAATTGCTTAAGAAGTGCTATTATTACACCTTTTAAAAAATTTTTTTTTTATTTTGATCAATTTTGCTAATTTGCCTCGCGACTAATCGGGCAAAACACAGTATTGGTGCTGATTTTATTATTTTTACAGATACATATAATACAGAAGATATGTGTGCCGAAGAAGCTAAATCCTGACGTTTATGCAACATGGAAGTGACCAATCTTGTCCCCCTAAAAATTTGCTAATTTCAGCTGTTTTGCAGAGATGCTAAAGTACAGTATGGATGTTGGTCCTAAAACTGGTGCAAGCTTCTAGAAGCATGACCTGTAAAAATTGTTGCTTGAATTAAAGCATTCCGGTTTTTGGTAAAAAATCTGTAGTGTCCGTAACCATGTCAAATTCATGTTGCAATATTGTAACAATTTTGCATTTTGGATTTATAATCTGCATTTGTAATAGACTTTTTCAGGTTTATGCTTTTTCATGTGAAATCTAAATTGGCCAAGTTTCGTCCGAACGACAGTTACGATCTTTGAAAGACTTGAACTGAAAAAGTTACGGATACTACTGTATATAAAAGGGCATGATATTGTACTTTTCAAATGTTTTTTTTTTTTTTATCTGATACAAATAGAAACGTGTATGCATATTTACACAAAAACAAAGCATTTATGAGGAGATAAGAAGTGTTAAGTTTTATGAAAAATGGTTAAATGATCCTATCTGAAAATGAACAGTTTACCTAGGTGAGACACTTTTTAGCGCCAATACCATGTTTTGGCTGACAACTTTTTGCTAATATGTTTGATTATATTATCTTTTAGTTAAAATTAGTTCTTTAAAAAGGTTCAGCTTGAAATATAGTAAGTTCAAATTCAAGAGATGTTTTTGATGAATCTTGAAAACGTTGTTTTGTCTTAGTCTTTAAGAAAGTTTTCTCGAAGTTTGTGGGGTTTTTTTTTTTTGTGGCACTATAATACTGTACAAAGATACTTTTAATGATAATTTTGTAATTATTATTATTATAATAATATATTATTATTATATATTATTGCTCGACTGGTTAAAATTCATTCTAAGACTGTTCTTGGAACGTTTTAATCAGCTCAAACCCACGCTAGCTGTTAAACTAATGATAATGGGGTTTGTGTTGTACATCTCGTCATAGCAAAGCGAGTTCAGTGCGCTGTAGAAAACACTCCTGCTCATAGCTGAAGTGAACGTATGACTACGAAGCTGATGTTTGACGTGTTTCACAGCACATGTGCGTGTTACACCGACACGTATTAGCCATTGGTCATGGGAGATAACAGTGTCCATTAGTGATGACACGTGTGGACTGTGGGATGCTCATCCCGGTCGCTGTATATCATTGCGCTTGCTGTAACCTTTCCCGCGTGAGAGATAGAGAGATAGCGAGAGGGAGGAAGCGGAGAGGATGGAAGGAGACGGTGAGAAAGACAGGCAATCATTTCTCTCGTTGAGGGCAGCGGAGCGGGGAGGCGTGTAGATGAAACCTCATTTTCCTCTGATTAAGTCCTCCAAAAATATTCCATTTGTCAGTGCCAGTGCCGGTGATGGCGGCCCCGTGCAGCCAGCCGAGTGTGTCTGTTGACTATGTAGCGCTGCCGATTTACATCGGTCACTGACAACATCATCTACTCACTAATGTCCTCCTTCACTCCACCCTAACCCCCCTCTCATCGTCAGCCCACCTGTCTCCCTCTCCATCTCTCTGTCCCTCTCTCGCTCTGTCTCACTGTGTGTCTCTGTTTCTTTCTTTATCCCACTGTCTAGCTCTCTCTACATCTGTCTGTCCCTGTTTCTCTCTCTGTCTCAAGGTCCTTCTCTGTTTCTTCCTTCATCCCACTTTCTCCCTCTTTCTCTCTGTCCCACTGTCTTTTCACCTGTCTTGTTGTCTCTATCACTTTTCCCCGGTTTCTCCCTTATTCACAGTCTCTCTCTCTATATATTTCTCTCTCTCTCTCTCTGTCCATCTCCCTTTGTCCAACTGTCTCTCTCTCTCTCTCGCTCCCTCTCTCCGTCCCTCTTTCTCTCTCTGTCTGTCTCTGTTTCCTCGTTTATCCCACCGTCTCTCTCTCTCTCTGTTCTCTGTCCCACTGCGTCTTCATCTGTCTTGCTGTCTCCATCACTTTTCCACTCTCCATCACCACACTTTCAGTCTGTCTCTTTCTTATTCACTCTCTCTCCATCACAAAGTCTTTCTCCTTCTCTCCCTTTGTCCAGCTGTCTCTCTCTCATACTCTCTGTTTCTTGATATCTTTCCATGTTCCAGTCTTTTGCTCTTCACAGTGTCCCTGTGTCTCACTCTTTTTGTTTTCCTCTCTGTTTGTTTCTCACTTTATTCAGTTCACTCTCACTCTCTCTCTCTCTCTCCCTTTTATTGACTCTATGTTTCTTCCTTTACTCCTTTCTCTCTCTTTCTCCATGGGTCTATTGCTATCCATCCCGGTGTGCACCTTTGTGTGTCCGTCTCTCTTGCTCCATCTACGTGTCCGTCTCCTTTTCTTATTCTTCCTTTCTGCTCTGCCTCTCTCTCTCTCGCTGTCTCCTTCACTATATGTCTTTCTCTCACTGTTTCAGCCTTTAACTTGATCTGCTCTCATTGCAGGGTTGGCTGCAGCGATTTTCTCAAAATAAAAAAAGAGAGACAGAGAGAGAGAGAGAGATATATAAAAAAAAAAAAAAAAAACGAAAAAGGACCCGTCTCTGTCATAGGCGCTCTCAATGTCATCAATTTCAATTTCCAATCTCCTCTCGTCTTTTTCCCCTCCGTCTCCTCACTACCAACCTTAGCCACTCTCTCCTGCCCTGCTTTCTCTCAGGGATTTTTCCCCCCTCTTTTTTCTTCTTTCTCTCCTTCCCAAGCCTCATGGCCCTCACCCTCGTTCTCCTCTCTACACATATTACCCATTACCTAGGCCTGCGCTTTCTTAGGCTTTGTGAAATAGAATGCAATTTTGCCCCTCGCCTGCCTCGTGATGAGACCCAAATGAAAGATCATTAATATTTTGTTGTGTGTGTGTGTGTGTGTGTGTGTGTTTTTTTTAAAGAAATGCACACACAATTGCTTCCTCACATTTCAATATATGCGCTCTTGTGTGTGTGTGTGGCGCCTGTCTTACACCTTCAGCCGGCTAATGATGAACGCACGACCTCGCAGACATGAACACCACAAGGTTTGTAAGATTGAAATGAAGCGGTGGGGATGAGGAAGGGTGGGGTGGGGGTGGTGGAGTGGTGTATTGGGGGGGTCTTGAGGGCTGCGTTCCAATTTGTCAGGTCAGAAGAGAAGACAGAGTGGGAACATTAGCAGGCCAGACAAACCAAACCCGGGTCCTGGTCTGTCATTTGTAAGCGTGCAATGAACTGACAGCTTTATGAAGTGTCTCTTTTCTTTCTTCGCCTCTGAACGCTCGACGTGTGCCGACTGTCTGCGCTACAGGGGTCTCACGAATCTGCCCAAAATTTCCCACTTAATGCTGCTTTAAACATTGTAAAGTATTTGAAAAAATATGAAACAGAAGCTACTGAAATGTCCGTCACTAAACCCCACATAAATATCAGAGAACCAGCTAAACACCTAGCTCAGTGTCAAACTTTAACCAATTCTGCTAATCACTAACATCGGCTAAACAAAGCTAATCCGCTAGCAAACTAGTGCACGTTTGTCACAGGGTATAAAATTTCAAGTACTAAAACAATTACAGTTTAACAACTAGATGGTAACTGCTAAAATTATGCCAACAGACTGGCACATCGCTAGTAAACTAGCTTACATTTGTCATTTGGTGAGTCTGTACTTTATTTAGTAGCTTATAAAACCTTATTAAACCTTACAAACACATTACCATAACATACATTTTTGTTTGTCATTAATGTTAGCCAAGTCAGGTAACAGTCTTGCTAGCTGCTAGTAACTAGCTTTTATTTGTCAGAGAGTCACAAACTGCACTGTCATTGTCTAAATAGTTTATTTACCAACAGCCAAATCTGTGAAATATTACCATATAACCATGATTGTTTATCAGAAACATTAGCAAAGATAGGTTTCTGCTAGTAAACTAGCTTGTGTTTTGGTATGAATCTTTGGTATGATTTCTCAATGAGATTCGACTAACTAGGTGCTAGTAACCTAGCTCACATTTGACTGAGTAGGATTTCAGTGTCTGAAATTACCTCATGCTATTAAAAAAACATTGTTGTTTATTACCAATGTTAGCTAAGTAAGCTAACTGTCTAGGCAGGTGCTAGCTAGCTCGAAATTCTTAGTTTTTAAGTTAGTCTCATTTTAAAAAATTACATTAGAACTGTCTCAAATATTTACTGAACAGCAGATAAAACTTTATCATAACATTAGCTAAGTAATCTAATCAGCTAGCTAACCGCCAGCAAACAAGCTCAAATGATCACAGGGTGGGATTTCTGTATCCAAGTTATAATTTCCATCATTGTCTCATTAATTTATTTAATGATTAATAATCATTTATTTAATAAATCTGTGCAAGTATACTGTTTCCTTAACAACCATAATTGTTCAATAACATTTGCAAAGCATGCTAATGTCTGGGACTTTTACTATCTGGGTCTCACTGTATATTACTTTTGTCTCAGTAATTTAAACAACATCCAAACCTGTTCTAATGTAGTTTGATTGTAACAAGTGCTAATATGAGCTAAGCAAGGATCCTGCAGCTAAAAGCATATTCATATTACCTCGTTCAAAATTGTGTTAAAAAAAAAAAGTTGTGAAATGCTGGTCTTAATGCTAATAAGAAAGGATATGTTTAAGGGAACAATTAGCACGTAACAATGAGATCAGAGAACCTCTTCCATGCTGGCTCTGTTTTTTGTTTTTGTTTTACAGCGATACATTAGCATTATGGAATTGAAATCATGCTAACTTTCTGTGCTACCATTCATTCATTATACACACAAGATGATGCTAGCTTCCATTATAGCGTTCATTTAGTTTCCTAATGAAATGCTAAGTTTTCTTTTTCAGTATTCAGAAGGTCATGCTAGCACATTTTGGCACAAATTGAAATGAAGGAAGAAATCATAATGATCTTACTTTTATTTTTATTATATACTGGGATCTGTTAGTGTTATGTAAATGAGATCATGCTTGCTCTTTCACGCTAGTCACAATTTTTTTTTTTAGAAGAATTATAATTAATGTTCGAGTCTTTATTAATGGTGGAAAGAGATGAAAAAAACATAATGGTTCCGCAAGTAAAGAGGAGGACGTGGGAGGGAAAGAACATGACGCGAGGAAGAAAATGAGAGAGAACAGTTGTGAAATTTAATTTGGAAATCAATCAGTATTCATTAGCCCGTGAGGCATTTGCTCGCTCACTGGCTGCTTCTCTCTCTCTCTCTCTCTTTCTCGCTCTCGCTCGCTAACGAAACATTTCGCCACTCAGCATGGCACCTCTCGTACTCACTGCTCACCCAGGCATTGCCCGCTTTCCTCGCCGCTCCGCTCCCTAACCAAACTTTACCCCTGCCGCCCTCATTAGCATCTCATTAGCATCTCATTTGCATAGCCGTTTCTTAGAAGAACTTTCCTCGTCTTACTTTAATTGTTTTTTTTTTTTCTTCTTCTTGACAGCAGAAGGAGGAAAAATCGGGGCCCAAAGCAGCCTGGCTGAACAGAAGGCAGTGTTTAAGGAGATTTGAAGCCTGGAAATAAAGAAGCTTTGGAATAAGGAGACACTGGAAACGATTGTACTGTAAAATGAGAAAAAAGTTAGAGGACGACGTTATACCGCTATCTTATAAAAGATTGTTTACAATAGCTTTAAGCATTTTACTCTTTAGAAGTTTACGGTCTTAAAAAAGTCAATAAAAAAAAAGAGTAAAAAAAAAAACGATTAAATCTTAAATTATTACGTAAGTAAGTAAATAAATCATTTTCAGAATTTACAAATAAATAAATATATCTTCATTATTCTTTATTTCATTTCATTTATGCTACTTGTCCACCATGTTTTGCTGTTTTTTTTTTTTGGCATGCATACAGATTCTTTCTCTCTCTCCCTCACACACACACACACGCACACACACACACACACACAGGGTAATTAGCAGGCTGTCAGTGAGGAGGATGGGGTCACACAGGCAATTAGGAGTGTGACAGCTGCAGGAGTGTTGAAGTGTGGTGTAGCATGTGTGTATGCGTGTGTGAGGCCTGACAGACAGAGGGCTTGCTCTCGCCAGTGTGTATTCAGCCACACTCGCCCTCAGACCAGAAACAGTTCTGCACTGGAGGCTGCTAACGTTGCTAACAAGTACATGGACACCTAAAGGTACTGTATTCTAACATCAAGTCAAGCAGGTTTTATTGTAATTCCTCTATAGACCGTGTAACAAAATGTTGTTTCTCCAGATCGGCGGTGCAACACGTGACTACACGCACAAGCACAAGACTACGTAAAGTGCAGATCCTGTGTGAGAACATGAGCCATACGTACACTGCTGTGTAGTGTAACAGCAAACATGGGTCTGAATCTCACGATGTAAAGAAAAACGCACCTGACGCAGCTTTGTGCAACTTTGTCAAGGTTATTTAAAAAGAAAAAGCGGAATACATTTGTATCGTTAACCGAATATGAACAATATTTAATGCCTTTCAGCATACAATTCCGGCTTCACGCTTTAGGCCACACCCACTAGCCCTGACTAGTGATTTTTTTTGGTTTTGTTTCGTTTGTTTTCTGTTGATTTGATAAAGCTACCCAGAATGCAGTGCACCATGACATTGTTGCATATTCTTTATGGGTGGATTTTAGATAAGGGTTGTGGCAGCGCTCACTCGCCGATATTAATCAATAAACCTTTCATTCTACCACAAGTTTTATTGTCGCCCATCTTTGGTGGCAACGACTCTACATTTGATTTCATCAACATTATCGCATTCTTAGGACGTTTATCTCAAATCATGATAAAGGAAGAACAGATTTCAGCTCTGATATCAATATTAGACGCAAGAATTCAGAACTAAGTCAGGTTTCTTTCCTTTTGAAATACACAGGCCACAAGCGTGTGGGAGGAAACCGGAGTCCGCGGAGGAAACCCACTAAGCGCGAGGAGAACACAAAACCTGAAGGTGAGAATCAAACCCTCGACCCTGGAGGTGCGAGGCCACAGTGACGACCACGAGACGACACGCACCACCCTGTACAATCAGTGCTGTAGTTTTAACAAGTGAAGACAAGTATAAATGTATGTTCATTGATTTTTAGCTAAAAAATTGTTTATAAAGAGTCAAGGCAAGAAGTGCCATCGTGTTCACTCTTAATACCGTAATACAGCCATGTTAATGTGATGTCATGTGCCGAACGGAATCGAGTTGTGTCGAGAAAGCATTTATTTGTTTGTTTGTTTTTTTCGCCCCCCATTAGGAGGCTGGAATTGAGGAGTTATGATGTTTAGTCGAATGCAGCATTAAAATAAAGCTAATGTCTTTGTGGAGCCTGTTTATGTTTATAACGGTGTCGTGTAGCACCGGAAAAAAGACATTAGCATATGAATTACTCTTATAGCACAAATAAAACACACTCCGAGTTCAGAAAGCAAAATGATTGCATTTCTGATATTGAGGGAAAACTTGGCAGAGCTATTTCTTTAAACTGTGATGCTAAATTACAGCTTAGCAGCGTTTGTGATTGCTTATCAGTAAAGCATGTCACTGAAGCTATCAGGGATTCCCATTCTTGTGCTTCCATGTGTGTGTGTGTGTGTGTGCGGCTTCATGCTGTGCAGTAATGTAGCTGTGATTTCCCAGTCACTGCATTCTGACAGACACTCATCCGAAACTCACGGCGAGAAGATTTGCCACGAGCCTCAAAGAAAGATACACACAGGATAAATAATCAAATCACGTCGTTCTGGAAATTTTGTCCGCTTCAACTTCCGAGAATTAAAAAGACAACGATTGTTCTTGATTTGCTTGAATTTAACTGAATCATGCAATAAAAGCAAGTGTGTTAGTGTTTGATAAGATGCTGTAATCCGTCAGCAGTCCGAGCTCGTCAAAAGGTGCATTTGATAAGTTGACATTGACTGCACGGCTCGGTTTGACAGTGTCCCCTAAACTCTATTAAAAAAAAAAAAAAGAAAAAAGAAATGCAATGCTTTGCTAGGTACAGTAGACATTCGGCATGGTTCAGAGGGGAACGCTTTTTCAATCTCTTCTCTATCATTTTTGAATATCATTAGCGAAGAGCAGTCCATTTTCCATGCTTGCCAGAATCAAGTCCCAGAGAGAGTCGGTGCGAGAGACGAAAAAAAAGAAAAAAAGAAAAGGGAGACTCAAAAAGTCTGGTGATTTATCATCTTAGGCCCGAGCTGTACATTGACATTAAGGGGCTGATGAGAAGAGAGTGTTGGTGGGATATTAACATCCTGTTATCATTTCAAATCTTTCTCACACACACACACACACGCGCGCGCACACACACACACGCCCCGACACCGGCGGCCGTGACAGACGACGAGGCAGTACACGCTCCCTCTCGATGACTGGGCTCGATCACCTGTGACAGTTTTGATTTGATGTCACTTTTCCCCCGTGCGCAGTTTGTCTGAGCGGTTAAGAGGTAATTGTGTGACATTAGCATGGAGGAGGCGAACGGAAGGGAAGGCAAAGGAAGGAGGGAGAGGGAGACGGGGGAGACGCAGGGCTCTCGCTTTGTCTCGAAACACGGCGCAACTCGGGGCAGCGGTTATAAATGGCCTCCATTTCCCAAACCGCTCCGTTCTCCGTTGTGGAACGCAGTGCCGCAGGGTAGGGGAAAAAAAAGAAAAGAAAAGAAAGGAGGGGTTGGTTTGTGGGGAGCCGGGTCTGAGAGAAAAGAGGCTCTTTTTCTCAGGGGGGGAGGAAGGGTGGCACGGTGACATGGAGGAAATACACCTCAGGTAGTCTGGTATCAGTCAGGAAAAAAGCGGACAGGCCCACAGCGTGCACTCGGATATAAAGGTACCACACTGTCACTGGTGCTGGTGCTGGCGCTGGTGCGGTACCAAAGATAAGCCTTCTACCTGAGAAGGTCCACGTGGCGAACCTTTAATTAGTTCTTGAGAATAGTTGGACAGATTTCGGAAACTAATACTAATCTACAGTATATACACATTTTATTATTATTATTATTATTATTATTTATTTATTTATTTATTTTTACATTATTTTTTTTACAAAGGATAACCGGTACCCTCCTTTGAAGGGTTACTGTATGTACATACAGCTTTAGTGTTCACTCATGAATGACATTTCTAAAAACAAAACTAAGTCAATGCCCCCTATGCTCCAGCGTCATCACAGGATAAACTTCCAGCATCTAAACATCTTCCTTGGCTCGTCTTCATGGTCTCTCTTAAGTAGCTTTAAAAAATCGAAACTGAACCGGTTTCATGAACTGGAATTATTTGCCATCTAAAAGCATCCACAAAAGTGTTTTTTAATTTTTTTAATTTTTTTTTTAAGTATACTTTAAGGCAGGTTATACTGGTACTGGTCGTACTGGTTTGTTCCTTTGAAGAAGCGGATGCTTTTTTAAAATGCATATGAAAAGTTTGAGAGACAAAATGAGATCCTCCATTTTTTGCAGTTTTGAGAGTTGTTTTTTTTTTTTTTTTTTTTTTTTTTTTTACAAACAGAGAATATTTTGTGCATGTTTTATTTGTCACAAGGCTGTTAAAAAGTCCGAATTCCCAACTGTTTTGAATTGTATAAGTGTGAATTTTGTTTGATTTTCCAAAACGCTATAACTCCACCTCCTACACGATTGCCACAACAAATAATTCAGCACGTTCTCTTGTTTGTTATCAAGTTTGCAGTTTAGTATAAATAAATGTGTCGGTTGAGTTTTAATAAAAGCAACCTCATGCTCTGATTGTAATTCTGTAGGGAGCCAAAGAGAAAGAAGTGGCAGCAAATTACAAAAAGGAGAAAAGTGTTGAGTTTCATTGCACACAAACTTTTTAATTACAAAGATTGTTGACGACAATAAAAACAAACAGTACAAAACCTTCAGTAATACAACATCATCAGCCTCCTCCTCTACCAGTTTCACTTCAGTACATGACGATAGCACAGGGATGGACCCAATAACCAGCTGCGAATTTTTGACATTTTGTAGCTTTCTTTCTCTCCTCCATCACAATGTTAACACTACAGTATCCTCCACAGTTTGCTTTTTATTTTTATTTTTTTAACATTGTGTTTTAAACAAGGTCCAAAAATCGTCTAGCCTCCCGTTTCACGGACATGAAGCGACGCATTTATTACTTCTGGACTGTAACAGAGCGTAAACGTGCTTTTCATGGCTTCAACATTCTCCAAAAACCCTTTAAACCGCTTGCGAAAGAAGAAGTTGTATTTTGGCTTAAATGACCACATGACAGAAAGGAGCAATGCGATTGGCTCGTCACGAGGCGTCAGCTTTGGTTCAAAAGCCACGCGTCATGCTTCGCTCAAAATGTGGGAGTTTAAATCTTCTAAAAGAAGGCAAGTTTCAAATTGAAAGTTTTGTTATAGACATGATTGTGTGTCAGAGAATAATAATTTTCCAAACTGAGTATAAGCTTTTATCTTGTTTTGCTGACAAATGGTAAAAAAAAAAAAAAAAAAAAAATTGTCTTCCCAAATGCATATTTTTGTTTTTAGTGACTAAGCTTTTAAAATGAGCATATAATCGATCAAGACCTTTCGGTTAGCATCATACAACCTTGCCAGCAAAATAGGAGAGCTGGACATGAACACAAAAACAAGGGACTAAAACTCAGAAATGTTGGTGTTTCTTCACATTGAGGAACATGCTAAAGCTCAGCTAGCAGTTGATGCTAAGCGTAATGGCATCGGTCTTACTGATCATTCTTTCAGTAATTTACTAACGCTTCTGACTGAAATGTCGACGCTCTCATTGATTTTGTGTCATTTCCACTTTCGCTGACCCTTTACATCGCCTGTATAAAGGAGATTAGCTACAGTGTCCTGCCCAAGTCATTAGCTAGCATCTGATTATGGCTTGAAACGTCTGGACAGAGCACGTACTGTGCTGTGCGCTTGCACCTCGATGTCTTTTCTTTTGAACGCTGCATGAGATTGCGTATGATGCTTCCTGCGATGAAACGTCCCCAGTAGTCACATGTAGGAAGTGTCAAAGGCAAAGTCACGCCTAGCAAAAGTCCTCTCGTAACGCTAACCATTTGAAAGTTGTGTACACGTTGTGTAGCTGTCTAGTCATCTTTCCTTTTGTAGGCTAAAAATGTTCTTCTTTCATTATTAGAAACTGATGGATTAATTAACAAAATAAAATGCTACGATTAGCATCATATAAAACATCCATATTTCAAAATGAAATCTCTTCCAGAAACACTTGACTTGACTTTTTTTCTTTCTTTCTTGCAATCATGTTTACAGAAAGGATCAGCATAAATATGTACGTGTCCGCCTTGAATACACTCACTTCCTCACTTACGCACACAAATCAACACTCCTCAAGCGAGGTCTCATCCCAGTAACTCCCATTAAGGACCGGTCTTTAAGACTCATGATTCTTTTAACACCATAAGGCCCGTCTACAGTGCTCTTAAATATTGATGACGAGGCTGATTAGCCCTCTGGTGCCATCCACACACACACACACACACACACACACACTCGCACAGAGTGCGCTTCGGGCAGCCTGGTGATAAACTGGCGCTCATTAAACACACCACGCAGAGTGTGAACAAACATCTCTAATCACGGCCTCTTAAAGACTCTTAATGAGCTGATGTAATTAGCCGGCACAGAGTAAATCTTTTTCTCTCCCGATCTGTTTGCCAGGCTAATTTGTCTGGTATAGATTAGTGGATGAGAAGGAGAAGCATGTGTGTATGTGTGTGTCTGAGAAAGACAAAGAGATGTTTACTTGGTGATTTGTCTCCCATTGATTAGAGTGAAGGAGGAGCAACAGTCATGGATCTGTGTCTGTTTAGCCGTCCTGAGTCTCGAACCCTTTTTCGACAGATGTGATATTAGACGAGATCAAACATAACCATCACTGGCTCACCAGAAAACACTCCATATGTGTAACATACATTACATACATAAGATCTTATCAATGGCATAAGAAGATGTTTATATGTTGAGTTCATCTGATTTGGAAAGAAAGCTATTTTGTAATTCACTAAAATTTGCATGAAAAAATTATATTGAGTCATTTTCTAATGTTTAAACCACAAGTCTAGAAAGATAACACATATAATTATGAATCCAAATTCATAATTCGATCTGAAACTATTTTCAGAGATCTGGAACTATGGAAACATTTTTGATAAAAGAAGATAATAATAATAATAATAATAATAATAATAATAATAATAATAATAATATCAGCACAGTGACTCGGATGTCTTTTGTAAATCTGGTAGCAGAATCACAGTAGAGATTTTTTCTCTCTTTTTTTTTTTTTACATATTAATTTTTAAATGCTTCTGTATTTTTTGTTCGTTTGTTTGTTTGTTTTAAAGCCATAAAATTGATCTGAGCATCACAGTTAATCAATCAATAATTTGTGGATCAGATATCTGAGGGGGAAAAAAATCTATACATTTGATCTAATTCTTTAACAAATGGAAACAATAGAATTGGCTTTTGTTGGAAATATGCTTTTTTTTATTGATTATGTTAATATAATAGGTTGAAGATTTATTTAAGTGGGACACTTAATATTACTAATCCTGTTTATCTCCACCTGTATACTCATCAGAGATTTCTTTATTTTTTGTTGTTGTTGTTTTTTTTGCATTTGAGCATTTTAAAGGAGATTGTAAGCTTTTTATAAAGCAGTGACAGAAAAAGTGAGACCCTATGCATACTGTACTGCATATTACAATTATACTTTAGCATATTTATTATGTTTGCAGCATTTAGTTTGATACATCTATGCTTTATTGTGTAAAAATATTTGTAAGCATTAAAAACGTTTAAAAATATTTTTTGAAATATTAATAGATAGAGAAACATGAGCCAGGTTTTAATATCAGAACTGAGGAAGGGGGGGAAAAACTTGCTAATCAATCAAAATAACATTGGGATATAACACTATAACCTTGTACACGTTAAAAAAAAAAAAAAAAAAGTATAGTTTATGAGAGTTAATTTTTAACTGGTGTTAATGCTCTACTGGGTATACGCCAGGCTTTCTCCGTAAAATTGTAAACTTTTCAATAATTTCTTGTTTGCTTAATATCTAAACACGGGTCAGGGGTGGCTCAGGGTTAAGGCATTGGACTATGGTTCGGAAGGTCCCAGGTTCAAATCCCACAACCACCAAGTTGCTCCTGTTGGGCCCTGGTTATAGAAAAATACCAGAGTCTGTAGAGAGCGTCTAAGTCGGATGTGTCCACCTGATTAAGATGAGTCTCACCGATAGCCAGTGTGAATCTACAGTCTGGGCTGGAAATAAATCAGTTTCCGTTTTTATACTGTATCACGCAGTGTGGACCAAAATAAACTCCGCCTTTTCTTAGACATTAACTGTAAACAGCGAATAATCTGATGCAGGGGCCAAAAACGAAAGTGTGTATTGATGTCTTTTTTTTTCTTTAAAAGCCAGGAGCCACGCTAAAGCATTTATAGTAATACTACTTTTTTTCTTCTTCTTTTTTTTTTTTTTTTTTTTAACAGAACAGTGACTCGCCACAGCTGAGAGGTTTGAGAAAAACGTACAAATCTGAGAAGAGTAATAGTTCCATTGTGAGGAGAATTTCTGAGACAGAGTCCGAGCCTTGATCCTGCAAATGTCCTCTTCCTCTCCGCCGGCATGGATCGAGGGGTATAAAGCGCATTTCTGTGAGAGAAAGAAGAAAAAATCCAAGAGGATCAAGAGAGAAAGAGAGAGAGGAAGGTAAAAAAAAAAAAAAGAAAGAAAGAAAGAGAGCTAGACTATTCCTGGCCTATTTCTGCCTGCCTTTCTTCCCCGGGGCCACAAAGCCGTGCTAGGCCACTTCTCAGCCTCCCGTCCTCTACACCCCGGACTGATCCATTTGTTTTTATCCCAATCCTGGATTTGGAGAGATACAAAGCTGATTAGGCAACAAAAGCATACGGGAAGATAAAGGACACTTAGGTAATGGGTTTTGACAGCGTCTTTGGCAAGGCGAATGAAAAAAAAAAGAAAAAAAAAAAAAAAAAAAGCAGACTCATCCTCTTTCTGTTGCTTTGCTGCAAATATGTTTGTTATTCAGTTTCTATGCCAACTGATTTGCAGCGGCCTGAGGGGAAGGAAAAGGGGTGAAAGATGTACGTTTTGGATGAGAGAAACAGTCAGAGAAGTCGGTAAACGCAACACAAAGCAGGGAAACGGCTCTGATGTTAAAGTTCTCCAGATGCAACAAGATGAAACTCAGGCTCTAGAAACACACCAGCGCAGCCAGGTTAATAATTCAGTCTGATTAACTGATATTTCCGTAATTAAATATTAAAAGGGAATTCATTTTTTTTAAAATCTCAACTTATTTATTACTCTGAAAAACAGCGACATTGTAAAATAATCATCATTATAAGGAACTTTATTAACGCAGCATGTTTTACATGTTTAAAATGCATCACAAAGTTCTTTTAAGGATTAAGATTTTAAAAAAGCTAGCATAAACAAGTAAAAAATGATATATTTACTATACTATCTTAAAATTAAAACGATAAAGTACAGTAGTTACTTGCAACAAATAAAAGTAAGTAAAAAAAGAAAAGTCATTTTTTAAATTGAAAAATAAATAAAAATAAACTGCCATGCCAAAGTGAAAATATGATTTAGATTTATTTATTTTTTTGTTAAACATCTTTTTAATTGAATCAGTGATATTGGTAATAAGTTATCTTATTAGTCTAGCTAAACAAAAATAAATCTAGTCATAAATCATATTCTATAATTAGACAGTACAAAACATATTGTCTGCATTCCTCTAACTGCAGGTGTTTATGTGCTTATCTGAGATCAAGAAGGAGATAAACAGAGTGTGGATTAGGGTTGTGTGATGATTAGGGTCCGGCACAAGTGTGTGTGTGCGTGTGTGTGTGTCAGGGGGTGGAGGTCCTCAGTGAGAGAGTATTAATCCGAGCTCAGTGGGAGCAGGACCTTGGCAAACAGCTCCCGCTGCTAGAGCTTTAGCCGACACCCGAGCCTGAGAGAAAGTCCAAAATCTTCACATTAGCTCCCGGCGATTCTTCAGCTCAGGCCGTAAGCTCTTTTTTTTCAAGACGGAGCGTGCAAAGAAATCTCAAATCCCGCCCTCCTTCTCTCCTTCCCTTCCCCAGACTGTGACCCATGTGAGCGCACGCCAGCGTCAGTCACCAGCGAGCCGCTCGCTCAGAGTCATGAAATCAGACGGATTTGGTTGAGGAGGAGGAGGAGGAGGGCAAGGAGGGAGGCACTTTAGAAGTTTAAGAGGCCGACCCCCCCCCCCTCCCCCTGCCCCCCCCCAAAAAAAATCATCCCGCCTCTTTAATCTTTAGCCCACTTTACATGTTAGTCAAAGCCAAGGTTCAGGTGATTTCACAGTCAGAAGGCCGAGTGCTATATGTGCTAAAATACAGGTAGAGCTAAAAATGGTCTTCGCATTTTCTTATAATGTGAAAGTTATGATGATAAATGATAAATGGGAAACAATCAAACAGTCTGAGATGATACAAAAATCCCTGACACTGGAGACTCCTTCCATGAATGCTATATAAATATCTCTTATAGATAAATTCATCATACAGTTAAAAAAAAAAAAAATCCATTTTCATTGCGTCATAATACTACCACTATACTACAGTAACACTATTTTTAACACTTTGACGGCTGTAAAATACACAAAGATGATCAAGCTGATACAGTAAACACTGGTTAAGTTCTCATAAACAAAAAAATATAAACAGCTTGTGCTGAACCCTTTATCAAATCGCTGATAAATACTGAAATGTTTTTTATTTATTTTGAATTCATTACCTTTCTCATTTGGGATTTAAATATATAACAATTTTACAGCTCACGGCATAATTTTGTAACTAAATAAAATGCATTAACAGTCATTAACATTTCTTATTTATAGATATAAGCAAGTTATTAAATCAAGAGGTGCTGTAGCAATGGAGTTAAATGGAAAAAAAAAAAAAAAAACTCTCCAGTAAAACTACTTCCGCTGATTAGAAATGAAATTGGGTCCTGAGTCGAAGACTGCCGAAGTCACGGCTCATTTAGGGTGTTGTTTCATAACAATAATAATAATAATAATAATAATAATAATAATAATAAAAGTCTGAGAAATTAGAAACATTAAACATTAAGAGGCACATCAGTGCGAATGTTTTAGGATTCTTAACATTATGACATTAGATTTCAAAGTAATGCTGTTTGGTTAGAATGGATTATTTTAAAGAAAGAAAGAAAAAAACTGAGATTCACTTCTAAATTATGAATAGCCTGGGTCTTAATAACCAGCTTGACCAGAGCATTTCTAAATAATGCAAGACTATTAGGAGGTCGCGAACGGTATTTACATGCTGATGCTAAGCTAATCAGGAGAGCCGCGAAATCCGTTCCTCTTGCCCAGAACTGATCGAAGCGCATATAGGTCAGGACACAGCGAGGCCCAAATAAGATTTTTTTTCCCCCCTCCTGATGGAAATGATGGAAAAGAAGTGAGAGGGAGATGAGTGAGAGAGCAAGAGAGAAGAAGAGAGAAAACGAGTAAGGGAGGGAAGAAGGACGGGGGTGAAATGAAGGGGAGTCCATGGAGATTGCGCCGTCTATCTGGCCGTAGCCTCGGGCCGGCGGAAGAGTAAAGTTGCTAATGATCTCATCGACGTCAAATCTCTGCGATGTCAAACAGCACGGCGCTCCATCAGGGAAATGAGACACTGGACGCCGTATGTCCTGAGGTCCGTCGGCCATCCCGAGTTACTTCACAGTCAGCCGGGCGTCCAGATTAACTGGCGGGACGGAGCGGATTCTCTCAGGATGTGCGGGGCTCCGCGAGTGCGCATGACCACGGTGCACTAATAACTAATGAACTACATGGTAATGAATTTGGAAAACTAAAACCAAGTCATATTGAACATGTTCAAAACATCATGTATGATTATCCATCGAATTGCAGTAAATCAGTCAAGACAATGTTTGATGTCCAGAGCTGCAGCGTTGATGTGCATGTTGGCCCTTTTGTCCACACATTTTAGAATCACTCAAAAACAGACCCTGTTGGATTTATTTATTTATTTTTTAGAAAACTTGCAGTTTCAGGGGGGAAAACGCTCTTGTAAGAGTGTGTACTGCATGTCCATACTTTTATATCATATACTTTTTTCAAGCTTTTAACTGGCCAACATGGCTTTATGATTAGGGTTATATCACCCCATGCTGGTTTTTCTTTTACAGGGTGTTTTTTTTTTCTTTTGAGAATTAAGTTCTTTACAAAATAATCATGTATGTGTGGTGATGCCAGTTCATCAAAACCAATTACCCAAACATGGTGGTTGGCAGTGGTGGCCACGACCGTAAGGTTGTTGGAGGTTCGAGTCCCAGCACCACCAAGTTGCCACTGATCGCCCATGAGCACGGCTCTTCACCCCGTCTGCTCCAATAGTGCTGTATTCTCTCTGACTCCAGCTTCCCAATTTACTGGGATATGTGAAAAAAAAAAAAATCCTTTCACTGTGCTGTACCGTAAGGTACATGAGACAAGTAATTGACACTTAATCTTAAACACTTATTCCATAAACATTCACAGTCTTCTCTCAAAATTATATTGTTAAAGCACAGTTGCCGAGTTCGATTCCCGGGTGATGCTACAGCCCAGAGTCTAGAGAAAACTGATTGATCGACATCAAGATGTAATTAATTAAGATGCAAGTAATCTCACTAATTTACGATTCATTCCCTTTGTTCTGGGATACTGACCATGAAAATATTTTATTTATTGATATCAGGTGGAGATTAAATAGATTTTAGTTTTAAACTATAAAGTTTAAAATAAATATTTATTAGAAATTTGAAACAAACGTGCATCCAAATCGTAAGGTTTGCGTTGCAGGAGTGCATTTTGTTCTGAGCCGTCACATTCTCCATATTCCCCACTGTATGGTCTTTTTATTCATAGATTTATATTTCACTTTCCTATTGGTTCTCCTCTCCACATGCTAAACAGCTTTAGCATAAAGACCAAGGCTGAAAATATTTCCATATTAATTCACATACACAAAGCATACAATTCCTCCCTCAGCCCGGAAATATATAAATAAAGCAAATGATAGAAATAAATAGCTGCAGTAATGAGGTTAACTGTTTTGGCTTTTGAGAAACCTAGAGAGAGACAGAGAGAGGAGGAGAAGAAGAAGAAGAAGAAGAAGGAGGAGGAGGAGGAGGAGGAGGAGGCTTGCAATATTTTTCCAGGCCAAATTAATGACAGCAGATCTAATGCCATTGCTGTACTTCGGAGTGTGTCCAATACTTTTAAAGCAGAGCGTTAATGGAGACTTGGAAAGAGATTGATTTGAACATCAAACACTACCCAATAGGTCGCCTTCTTTCATGCTTTCGGGTTTTGAAAGTTCTGCTGGCAGTGCCGGAGCTTCAACCTGCTCCTCGGATTGATGTAATTATGCTCAGAAGTGGCGTGTAGGAAGCGTAAGGTTGGTGCCAGCCTCACCGTGAACGACTGATGATCTCTAAACGAGGCTTATTTATTAAATAACGTCCCGGAGATTGAAATAAACATTCATTGTGGATGAGAAAAAAGAAAAGAAAAAAAAAAAAAAAAGTCATCATCGTTCTGCGATAATGATAATTACTTTTGACTGATAGATAACCTGTTCGCATCCCAGTGAAAGGCTGAAAGTCTATTAGACGGCATCTTATTAGCCATCCATCCATGAAGAAAGTAAATGATATTTCAGTAAGCAAGACAGTCGAATGAATTGCAAACTCTCTTGACTGTGCTGTGATGACTGTGGCGGCTTTTTCCCCTTCATGAAGGCCGCAACGAGCTCGCATTTCCATAAGCACCGGAGTCAAAGGTGAGGTCGCGGCACGACTCGGATGATATTCGTCATCAGCGCTTGGTGGAAACGCGTGCTCTGAACTGATGAGGCTTGGCCATCGTATTCACGTCAGCCGGTTCGAGGCTGGCGCTCGAATGTGCGAAATATTGTTGTGCGAGGTAAGAAGGTCCGAAAGAGATCCAAAAGTAAAATGACACAAAGTACAACATCTCAGAAATTCTCCAGAAACATAAACAGGCTGATGGAATTCCAGTATGAACTCAAAACTCGAAAAAAAACAAAAAAAACAGTCACTAGTAAGAGATGCTGTAAGAGAAACTGACACGGAGTCAACATGTGAAAGAACACTGACATATGGAGATCACAAGCCTATTGACTTCTGCTGGTGATTTATAGGATTCACAGCAACAGGGGTGAATACTTATGCACAACCTACAGTATTGTATATGCAAACCATATAGATTTTCCCCGTAAACATCAATATTACGGCCTTGTGTGTAAATTTATACACACAAACAAAGAATCCCAATCAAGTCCACTTCAGTAATATAAAAATAAAATGTGGACCAGCTCAAGGGGGCGAATACTTACGCATGGCATTGTGCATTTCTACTGTAAGTAATCAAAGGTCACTGATCTTTTGCAACCGTCAGCCAGTGAGATAAACATTGAGAAATTCAGCATTTATATTGGGAGGACATTTAAACATGTGGACTTGGACAGCTGATGAAATATAAATATTATTGAAAGGTTTGGAAAGAAATCGATATCCATCCATTCATTCAGTGTCTATCCTGATTATCCTGTGTAGGGTGGCAAAGGGGCTGGAGCCTATCCAGGGGAACTGGACCGGGTGGCAAATCACCATAGAAAACAACACCCAGAGTTAAGTATCTTGTGCTATTTCTAAGTGTGTCACTGTTATTGCATCACCCTCTTTATTGCATTTAATGGAAAACCAACGGCAGATACACATTACACATCAAGATGCTGCATACGCTCAACATTGCACCCGTCTCTAATGACCAGCATTCAAATTTCTGTCAGGGGAAAAAAAAAAAAAAAAACAGAGTCCAACCGTCCCCTTAAACACGTCCCCACTTATCCATGTCGCCTTTAACTAACACCCCGGCGTCCACCTGCTTCTCCGGCGCCCACGCTTCCGTCTTCCACAGACTCGCGGCCCCGGGGCGGTGTTTAGGGTGAGCTGGCTCAGGCCTCTGCGGCTAATCAGCCCTTCCCAAGACGCCGCTCATCAAAGTCTCCCATACAACAGATCAATCTTCTCCTGACAGTTCATTTAGACTGAATTAATTTGGAATTAGAGGCCATTATGGCAATTGGCAGCCGCTGATATCCCCCGAGCGCAGGCTGAAATCCCCCGCACAGAGAGAGCGGCCTTTTGAATCGACTAGATAAGGATCTTTTGTTTTTTCTTTTTCACTCCTAAGCACTTAGAAGTTAGAGCTGAGCCAAGAAGTTAATTTTCACTTCGAGCAAGTCATCATTGTTTTAGACAGACTGCGATTTATTTCTTACACACCCTTTAATTAAATTATAACACACACGTGGACAAAATTGTTGGTACCCTTCGGTCAATGAAAGAAAAACTCACAATGGTCACATAAATAACTTTAATCTGACAAAAGTAATAATTAAATAAGAATTCTATGAATGTTAACCAATGAAAGTCAGACATTGCTTTTCAGCCATGCTTCAACAGAATTATTAAAAAAAATAAACTCATGGAACAGGCCTGGACAAAAATGATGGTACCCCTAACTTAATAGTTTGTTGCACAACCTTTTGAGGCAATCACTGCAATCAAACGATTCCTGTAACTGTCAATGAGACTTCT
This sequence comes from Clarias fuscus, assembly GCA_030347435.1. Lineage (NCBI taxonomy): Eukaryota > Metazoa > Chordata > Actinopteri > Siluriformes > Clariidae > Clarias > Clarias fuscus. The sequence continues at coordinate 12,598,637 of CM059231.1, forward strand.
GCACCTCTCTGCAGGTATTTTGGCCCACTCCTCATGAGCAAGCTGCTCCAGTTGTTTCCGGTTTGAAGGGTGCCTTTTCCAGACGGCATGTTTCAGCTCCTTCCAAAGATGCTCAATAGCATTGAGGTCAGGGCTCATAGAAGGCCACTTTAGAATAGTCCAATGTTTTCCTCTTAGCCATTCTTGGGTGTTTTTAGCTGTGTGTTTTGGGTCATTGTCCTGTTGCAAGACCCATGACCTGCGACTGAGACCCAGCTTTCTGACACTGGCCAGCACATTTCTCTCTAGAATCCCTTGATAGTCTTGAGATTTCATTGTACCCTGCACAGATTCAAGACACCCTGTGCCAGATGCAGCAAAGCAGCCCCAGAACATAACAGAGCCTCCTCCATGTTTCACAGTAGGGACAGTGTTCTTTTCTTCATATGCTTCATTTTTCCGTCTGTGAACATAGAGCTGATGTGCCTTGGCAAAAAGTTCAATTTTTGTCTCATCTGTCCATAGGACATTCTCCCAGAAGCTTTGTGGCTTGTCAACATGTAGTTTGGCATATTCCAGTCTGGCTTTTTTATGATTTGTTTTCAACAATGGTGTCCTCCTTGGACGTCTCCCATGTAGTCCACTTTGGCTCAAACAACGACGGATGGTGCGATCTGACACTGATGTTCCTTGAGCATGAAGTTCACCTTGGATCTCTTTAGAAGTCTTTCTGGGCTCTTTTGTTACCATTCGGATTATCCGTCTCTTTGATTTGTCATCAATTTTCCTCCTGCGGCCACGTCCAGGGAGGTTGGCTACAGTCCCATGGATCTTAAATTTCTGAATAATATGTGCAACTGTAGTCACAGGAACATCTAGCTGCTTGGAAATGGTCTTATAGCCTTTACCTTTAACATGCTTGTCTATAATTTTCTTTCGAATCTCCTGAGACAACTCTTTCCTTCGCTTCCTCTGGTCCATGTTGAGTGTGGTACATACCATGTCACCAAACAACACAGTGACTACCTGGAGCCCTATATATAGGCCGACTGACTGATTACAAGATTGTAGACACTTGTGATGCTAATTAGTGGACACACCTTGAATTAACATGTCCCTTTGGTCACATTATTTTCAGTATTTTCTAGGGGCACATCAGCTCTATGTTCACAGACGGAAAAATGAAGCATATGAAGAAAAGAACACTGTCCCTACTGTGAAACATGGAGGAGGCTCTGTTATGTTCTGGGTCTGCTTTGCTGCATCTGGCACAGGGTGTCTTGAATCTGTGCAGGGTACAATGAAATCTCAAGACTATCAAGGGATTCTAGAGAGAAATGTGCTGGCCAGTGTCAGAAAGCTGGGTCTCAGTCGCAGGTCATGGGTCTTGCAACAGGACAATGACCCAAAACACAGCTAAAAACACCCAAGAATGGCTAAGAGGAAAACATTGGACTATTCTAAAGTGGCCTTCTATGAGCCCTGACCTCAATCCTATTGAGCATCTTTGGAAGGAGCTGAAACATGCCGTCTGGAAAAGGCACCCTTCAAACCGGAAACAACTGGAGCAGCTTGCTCATGAGGAGTGGGCCAAAATACCTGCAGAGAGGTGCAGAAGTCTCATTGACAGTTACAGGAATCGTTTGATTGCAGTGATTGCCTCAAAAGGTTGTGCAACAAACTATTAAGTTAGGGGTACCATCATTTTTGTCCAGGACTGTTCCATGAGTTCATTTTTTTTTATAATTCTGTTGAAGCATGGTTGAAAAGCAATGTCTGACTTTCACTGGTTAACATTCATAGAATTTTTTTTTAATTATTACTTTTGTCAGATTAAAGTTATTTATGTGACCATTGTGAGTTTTTCTTTCATTGACCGAAGGGTACCAACAATTTTGTCCACGTGTGTATATCGAATTTCCATGTTTATATGTAATTAAGGCAGAAGCCAACAAAAGGTATATTTTATACATTATATTTAAATTATCTACACAATATTATCTACTGTATAATTTTTTTCACCATTTAATTAATGTAAATTTTTTGCCATTCTTTTTTTTTTTTTTTCATTTGTCATTACATGTTAGGGTTCGGAAAAAAAAAACCAAAAAAAAAACCAAGAAGAACAATACAAAATAAATAAATAAAATCGTGACCCTAAATCAAATTTAAATAAAAATGGAAAGATTTTTGTAAAAAATATACAGTATTGTTCAAAAGTTTAAAGCAAGTATGCCTTAAGTTAACTAGATGTAATTAAACACTTTTTGGTGTGATGATGCTTTCTGTACTCCTGCAGGGCCGTACACACACAGTTCTTCTGAGGACTTTGACTGTCGCACCTGCTTCTTTCTGGCATGCAGAACCCAGCAGATTTGTTTCTATTGTTCTCTAAAGAGGTTTCACTTAATACTTTCACAGTAATTTGCTGCTTTTATTTTTGCCATAAAATAAAAAAATCATGGAAACTTTGTACTAAAACACAGGATGCCTTTTGCACAGTATAGAATTTTAAGGCCATTGGTCCAAATGTGAAGCTTTCTGGGTTCCCAATGAACAGTACATGCCTTCAGAGTACATTCCATACTTAACCGTTAAAATCTTGTTTTTTTTTAATGCTTTGCATTTTAATCTACAATGATTCCAATATAATGTAAGCAAATTGAAAAACCCTAATTTCCGAATGTAACCCTAAATTGATCTGACGAGAAACTGTTTAGGTGTATTACAGTGTGGATATGTAATAGTTAAATTACTTGGCATTTTGATATTTTCTGACTTGTCTTGTATAACTGAGTGAAATTGATTTAAAGACAAAATGTTACACTGCAAAATCATCACTGAACCCAGAGACGTTTAATCAGAGCTTGATGGTTCCTGAGTGCTTGTGAGGGGATTAATTAATTTAAAAAATGTATATTAATTTTTCAAGATTAATACAACGTCAGGTGTAAATGCAATACATGCTTCAAAGAGACGCAACAACTTATAGACTTAAACGACACAAATATTTCTAAAAATAAATTTTAGACAGAAAAAAAATTGGAGGGGAAAAAAATCTTTTAAAAAGAATGCAATTTTCAAATGTAATGGTTATGGTTATTTATTTTCTTTAGATAGATATTTCTTTAGATCTAGACAAGTTTCTTACATAAAGTATATTCCAAATAGTGCACTAGATGCCTAGTAGAATGCTCCTTCCCCTTCTGTTCCAGCTGTTTGTTCTCAACATCTCCTTTTTTGGGGGGGGGGGACCAGAATAAAAGTATTGGCACCCCCTAGCTTATAGTGGTCGACCAGCAGCATTCCCATCAGCTAACAAGCTAACAAGCCACAAATGGCTCTTTCAATTCATGTTTAATACATATTTCATCAAACTAAATATTTAGGTAAGTTCCGATGGCTGGAGAGCGCCACATGCACTGCTGCGAACTGGGAACCAGATACACGTCCTTAAAAATCAGTACAAGTGTCCTCTACTGTTCCATGACATTTGGTGGAAAAGCAACAAGACAGATTATTAACCACTAAGCCTACAGACTTTTTCTGCAGATTCAAAAATCGCACCTTCCTAGCAAACCGTCAGTCGTGCCCGCTCGGCTTCAGATCTGCCAAATGATGAAGTGCCAGATCTAAAATGGGTGAAAATATGAAAAGCGCAGGAATAAACAGACACGAGGGAGAGTCTCCAGGCTGTTCTGTGGAAGTAAATATTAACCCTGACACCATGCTGTGAAATCCCACCCTCCTTCGATCGCTCACTCGCTCGCTCAATCACAGACTGGAAGAGGGGACAAAAGTAAAGCAGAGTTGAGTCAAGAAAAGAAACTTCCCTCCTGTGCTCAGCATGACATGCTGGATGACATGCTCCCTCAACGCCTCCCGACAATCCTCAAAGAGTAGCGCAGCGAGCCTCACGTCTTGACAGCTCGGCCTTTTACACCGACGCTACACACAGTCACGCGTCCATGAAAATTCTTCTACAACGACTTAAACGGACTGCAGAGTTTCCAAGTGATGACTGACCCCTGTTTAACCTCATCGTCGACCAGAAGTAAGGAGTGAAACTTTGAGTGTCGAGCTGTTCAACGTAGAAAGAAAAAAGAGGAGAAGTCACTGATGCCACTGCAACATTAATGATTTCCAGTGTAAAGAGGTGTATAATTGTTCACACACACCACAGCAATTTGCAAACAATCACAGATTTGATTTATTATAGATCAACATAATACTTTCTCATTTACTGTACATTATAGCAGCTATAAACATTCGTACCCTCAACAGTCTCTCTTATTCGTTAAGACAAAAGTACAGCTTTCTCCAAACCTGCAAAACACTTTTACTGTTACTCCTGCCTGATCCATCCTAATGTCCTACTTCTGGTTGGAGTTCCTTAATCGATCAAGGGTTTAAGTAAAACCAGGCGATGATTGATTGATAATTGGTTAAATATGCATGCACAGTAAAACGCTTCTTGCACTTGTTGTGTTCAATTCCACCACCACTGACTGCGAACTTTGTCTCGTTGAGGATTTTTCGAAATGAGGATTATTCTTCATCAGGACATCTTCACATGACAGACATTTTCCATCATCATCGTGTACACGTGAGCTACTTCCATGATTTGTTTGCATAATAATACATTTTTTTTTATAATGCACTTTATATTTGAAGAAAATCTCATAGTGCTACAAATTAATTGAACCCAAAAGCTCTGATAAAAAGCTAAGTTTTAAGACCAGATGTAAAAGCATCAACAGTCTGCGGCGGATCCCCGGCCAGGCTAGATTCCCGGCTCTGTGTGCATTGGAGGTTGCATGTTCTCCCTGTGCATGGTGGGTTTTCTCCTGCAGATTAGGCTAACTGGTGTTCCAGAACTGCCGAGAGTGTGTGTCCTGCAATGGATTAGTACCCTGTCCTCTTAGAAGCCTATACAGGAGTGTATTCTACTGATCAGAGGTCAGAGGAATGTTTCGACGGGTCGTGAAATCTTCCAGGATTTCCACCAAGCCCTTAGATGTTCTTTGCACTGTTTTAGTGTCTGTATGACAGACTGTGAGCGCCAGTGAGCAAAAAAAAAAAACGAGGCAGAAAGTGAAGTTCATCGCAGGTATTTAAAGCATAGGTGCAAAATTTCAACACTGCCACGATAATAGAGTCAACACACATTACCTCAGTTTAGAGCCGAAAGGATGTATATGAGGAATTTACCGAGGCGGCAGACGACAGGACACGGCCACGATGCTCCCTTTCATCCAACCACATTGATTTATTAGATTTTTCCTGATTTGGTTTGCTTCTTTTCTTAAACTTTTCCGTCATTCCTAAATAAAACACTTTGACAATCCAATTGATTCTGTGTTTATAGATCTCATATCACGAGCTTGTACACACCAGCTCTGACTCTTCGCTTCGGTCTCCATCTTCTCTTCTCATCCTGTTGACTTTGACAGTTTGTCGAGCGCGCTGGTGTTCTTAACTCCGCAGGACAACTTAAAGGAAAACTCTGAGAATCCACACTGCATTTCAACACCCTTCAGCAGCAGAGCAGGATTTATGGGTGGAAGATTTGGATTTAGTGATTTTACATAGCAGGAGCAATGTCTTGCCCCTTTCCACATGTTCCCAAGCAAGCAACTTTCGTTTTTCAGATCACGCCAAAGAAGGTAAATTTGGGATTTCTAATGCGATTTTGTATTCCAAGTCATCGAGTGGAGGCAAAAAGTGCAAAACCGACATCCCTCCAACATCTACACCACTTTAATTCCTCTTACACCACACCAATGGACCAAATGACAATTTGTATTTAATCTAGAATGCTACATACACTATGCATTCGTACCTCTTTCCTTTTTGGCTGCTTCCATTCAGGGTCATGACAGCAAGTCACTCGGTTTGGCCGGATTCTCTCCCTGACACCATCCTTGCCAATTTAACCTTGGCTTGAGAAGATGCTAAGTGTGCACGGACTATGACTCTAGTTATATTTTATGTCCATGAAACAATTTAGTTCCTGTTCATACTTACGTTATAGAAGGAATATCCAATCGTTTCCTTTCCTCTCTCCCCAAACCTCTTAATGCCCATTATGTTAGCAGGGATCACACTCCTCTGTCTCTGTACCAGACAGCTGATACTGGAGACTCGAACCTTCTACTCCTATCTACTAAGTAATGCAAAGCTTCATCATATTGACATAAGACATTTATTAACCCATTCGTTATATACCGTCCAAGTTCCTTTATGAATTAGCAGTTTTATTATAAAAACTAATAACATCCCCGTCATAATATAGAATGCTTGCATTAATATAAACCTGTTATTTATTTATTTATTTATTTATTTATTTATTTTTCCATCTAGCTGTACTCCTGTCAGATCATTTTAAATCAATCAGGAATTTTGCAGCGCTGTAGGATAAAATTAATTTAACATTTTTAATCTGCAGTTTTAGTTTAGAATCAGATAACACACACAAATCAAAGCTGTTACTGTTTTTGCTCGTTCCCCCTCAGAGGCTGCTAGATGCTCAGGTAAAAGCAGGATTTGCGCATCATCATTAACACCCAGATTTATGGGTATTTGTGAGGATTATTACAGCTACAAGGCGACCAGGCGGCGATCCGAGCGGCTCCCATTTGTCCTGAGGGAGTCAGCGCTTGACTCGAATTCACTGCGGGCGGTAAAGCTGTTTCTACACCACAACCACGGGAAGCTAATAGCATTTAGTTCCAAATGAGCTCAAATCAAAGCTGCACATTTAAATAGAAGTATAACTTTAAAATAAGAACTTGCCGGTGATGGATCATTTGACTAATAATGCTATTAATGTTTAGGCCTTTTATTTTTTGCGTGCAGGATAGAGTCGGTCCTCATTTGGGACGAAGCTCAACTCATGTCTTCCACCAACCCACCATTTTTTTACTTTTTATTATCATTCTCTGGAATGAATGCTGATGGACTGGTTTGGAAGAGGCAGGAGATATAGTACAAAGAAACCAAAGCCTTTTTTTTTTTATGTGCAGAGCCAGAAATTATATTATTTATTTATTTGTTTTTTGTTGTTCCTAACAAGCATGCTGAATATACAGCAAAGGTACAAATGTCTTGAGCACCCCTATAAATGAAATGACGTACAGTAGATTCAATTAAAGAAATAGCAACGAATGCTTTACTGCAGTAGGCTGCAAAGTGGCTAAAGATACAAATGAGCAGCGACCTCATTTCCCATCTCGTCTGATGCGCCAACCAATCAGCATTCAGCAGCAGCAGTATACTAATCACCTGCCTGATCATCTGACATCATCTGCACCTGTTTCTCACTGGTTCAGGCCTTAAGTTAGATGCTGTTTTATGCTTGAATGATTCAGAGGCCACAGTGTGGTTTAACAAACAAAAAACAATTCCTCTGAAACTTCTTAGGTACAGAGACTGGACTGAAAATAAGAGAAAAGAAACATTTTCAGGAAGCCTAGAGAACTAATCCTTAAGACTCCATTACAATTACAAGAAAGTCTGGCTCTTTTGAAGCAAACTATGGAGAAATGAAGGAGGAGGAGGACGAGGAGGGGGTCAAGACCTTTTGCACAGTACTCTAACATGCTGAGTAGTTTGGTATAAAGGTGAATGTTAAATTGGACTCAGGAATCTGTTGCAGAATCTGATTTCCTCTCATTTTCTTATTGGCTGCTATCCAATGCGTTTTCCACCACTTGTTGTAGAGAAGCTAACGCGTGGCTGCCATGCCGATCCCCCAGAACAGTCTGCAACGAGCAAATCACGCCGTCTGCTTTCGGCATTGCGCCCACTTTCCACGCTTCCTAAGTGGACACAGGGTGTTGTATAATTGCAAACCTAATATCCATTTGAATCCTATATCACTGGAATACGACAACACCGCAGAGAGCACTTGGCTCTCAGAGGGAAAGGGTGGAAACCAGACCGGGGCCGGCACGCATTACATAAATATCAATTAAAGAGAGGAACGGAGGCTAATCTGCCCCCTGAGAGGCAGTGAGGGTACGAGGGGAACAACTGGGGTGGGAAAAGGGAGGGAACGAGGGAGGAGAGGGGAAAGCCATTGGGAGGATGATGGGCGGAGACGACGTGTCATTTAAAACAATCAGCTGCCTCTTTTTATTTGTAAGATCCTTCCCCAGTAGTGACTGATTTGACTACGGACTTTACAACCCTGAAAGCAATTATTACAGCCTGTTAACATGACTGAAAAGAATAAGTAAAACATTTCATTAGGGACTGGAAAACCAGTTTAAACCACATGGAAGAATTAAAATTCAATTTGGGTGCAGATTTAGACATGATTAAGTCTTGACTCATTAGTGTAAAATGTCTTTAAAAAATTATCGACTTGACCAATATACTTATCATAAAGCCGTAAAACCCCAAATGTGTGAATTGATGGGGTGAAGCAGGAGGGGAAATAACACTGAGGTGATTTTTTTGGGGGGGATGGAAAGGATTTAGCTTCACTGCTGCTCTCCTCTTTCATGTCTAACGGGACGACTGGTTAATAAAGCAGACAGTTAAGAGGATTGTGATCGGCATTGGGCTGCGCCTGATAGCGGCCCGGGGAAGGTTGGTTACGATCAGTGCAATAGGCTTGGCTTGAACATTCGTGGCTTGAGGGATTTGCCCCCCCAACGGTGCCATCCCATCCTGGATCACCCTAATGAAGGCCAATAGGATTGGGACCGGCCTGATATCAAGGTACTGTAGTACCAAGTGCCAGTGGTGCAAGCGCCTCGTCTGTAGGGTGCACGTAAATCCAGGGCGGCGATAATCCACAGCTCTGGGTGGGTGAGATTGCAGAATCCCAGCGCTGGTTGGGATTATCGAGGAGGTGCAATACGTGGTTTATCGGACAAACTGAAAAAAAAGATGCATTGACAGTCCTTATACGTGAAATTGGTCAGAGATTTGGGGACATTAATGTCTCCGCCATGCCTCAAGCACCTCAGAGCTCCGTTTCTGCTTCCAACTTTACACAATTTTGGATGATGACGACTTGTATAATAGTATTAATCAATTACAACACCATCCACCATTTTTGGTAGTGGGTTCGTTGTCGATCGCTGTGCGGTTTCCAGGATGATTTTTACTCCGAGCTAAAATGCGGTTAAATTAAATTTCACATGATCTTATAATATCCATCGAAGGTTTATCTTCTTCTTTTATGACACTTTCATCATTGGTTCTCTCAAGCTCTTGAGAAGAACCTTTTATTAAAAATCTCAGGGTCGCATGGTCCAATCTTACATCATCCAAGTAATCCAGTGGTTTTACTTTTTTTTTCTTTTACGCTGAGCAAAAACAAAATCGCTACGAATTTATTTCCTGCAGTATATTTGCGGAAGAAAAAGAAAAAACAACAACAAAAGAGCTAAATCGTAAGTCTTCCTTTGAAGTTGAAAGATCAGATTGTTCCTTTGGCACTGATAAAGACCGTTGTGGCTTGTCAGTGGGTTTGATGGCTGAACCGCTGCTTTCTCCATTACTTTATCTCTTGTGCCTCAAGCTGTTTTACCTGTCTACATTTTTTTTCTGCTACTGTAAGCTTGAATTCCCCCCTTCATCGATCCTGGTGTCTGTACTCGCCCTGTCCGTCTCACTAATGCTCCCTTTTGCCTCTTTCATCCGGATTGTGGTGGTACGATGAGGCGGCAAAAAATAAAAGTGGAAAGAAAAGAAATCAATAACAGAGCCAAGTGAGAGAGGTCAGAGTTCAACGGGGTCCTTGACTAATGGGAGGAGTGGCAGGGCTCTGGAGTTCAGGGGCCGAGGGAAATGTTGGGGGGCAGGGGAATGATGGAGATCACGCTCTCATTCATCGATCCGGTCACTGTGCGCTAGTGAAGGGTTATCAGAGAGGGGCTTGAGGCAGGGTTATCAGATCAGCAGGAACAAGAACAGGCTTTATCAGGCTTGGGGCCAACGAGTGTCAAAGCATCACAGAGAGAGAGAGAGAGAGAGGGAGAGAGGAAGTGATAGTGCTATGATGCTGGAACTTTCCCAGGGGAATGATAATGAAGGTTAACGAGGGCTAATGTGTGACAAAAAAAGAGCAAAAAATGCGCTTTTCATTGCAAATATAGATGAGAAAATGCTAACAACGGGCTAACATCCCAACAGGAGCTAACAACACGGTCACTGAGCTTAACATGTATACAGTGAGAATTACTGTGGACAAATCCTGGATTGTAATAGGTCAGGTCCTGGTCACTAATCAGGTGTTGATTAGTTTTCTATAAGCAGCTCTGAAAGTAGTGCAGCTGCACATCCCAGATTTATATTAACGCACTCACTCAAATATGGAGATTAGAAGCTATCAATATAAGCTCAAATATTGTAGTCATGAAAAGCCACAAAAGATGATGAATCTGATCATTACTGAATATCTTACCATTCCTTTAATCCTTGTGTTAATAATATGATTTAAACCATGTCCATGTTTATGTCTTTTTTTTTCTTTTTATTATAATGAAATGTCAATATTACTATACAACTATAATCATTCCTAATGTAGGTTAAAGCTTAAATAAAAAATAAACAATTATATAATTTACACATATCTTTCATTTCTATATACATGCCATGTCCGTCATGTTTGTACTATAAATAAATAATTACCTTTTTCTTAATTTTCTGTTCTTTCAATTTTAAAATGTTAATTCATGGTGTTTTACTCTTCTAACTAGGCTGTAAGGAACAAACACCCATTATGTTATCCCTTTAATGTTAAGAAGGCCCTATAATACTACTACTACTAATAATAATAACAATGATCATTTGAATTAATCTGTTCTGTCCAATATGATAATCTTCATTCACATTCTGTTACTCTCAGGACTGAAGTCCCTTTAAATTTCAGATCTGTAATCATTTACTGTAATCTCTAAAGTGCTGTTTAATCACTCAGCTTTTCTTGGTATCAGCTCATTTTCCTCTCAATGGACTAGAAACGAGAGAGAGAGAGAGAGAGAGAGAGAGAGAGAGAGAGAGAGAGCAGGAGGGTGTGTAAGAGAGGAGGGGAGAGCATGAAAAGCAAATTAACTGCCATTTGAATGACTGACATCTTCATGATACGGGTAATTATCACCGCTGATGTTCTCAAATGAGTTGAGGAGGCCTGTATACCGGCTGCCTCCTGAGGGATGTGGGGTTACACAAAGATGATGTAATACACACCGGCTGCCAGCCTATAAGTGTGCACACACGCACACGCACGCACACACACGCACGCACACACACAGATGGGCGATGTGCGTGCACTCAGTAATGTCATGTAAAAAAATATATATATATTTAATGTTCTAAACAATTATTTTGCTTTTCTTTATTTAAAAAATAAAAAAAATAAGTATTTCCAGTAAAAAAAAAAAGATTAAGGAAAAACATTAAATTGTCTGCTTCTTTTAAGACTGTAAATGAATTTTTTTTTTTAAACTGCACATGTCTCACAAGCAAGTGTATAATTTAAATTACTATATTCATACTATATCATCATATTGCCCAGGCCTACACACACACTTTTTTCCTTTATATTGTCTGTGTTGCGTTTTTGCAACATGCTATTATTGTTCGTGAAATGCTGCTGTTGTGCTTCTACACACAAATACTCAAATATTTAACAAGTGCGTGTGTGATAGAAAGGGGAGAGAGAGCAAGAAAGAGACGAGATGAGACAGAACGACACAGAGGACATGAAAGACGAGTTCGGGGGAGGACGGCGAGAAATCCATGTGCAATTTAGATGGAAATTTAATGACCCCACGGTAGCAGTGAATTAGGACGCTGATCAATTGATCATGTCAAGGACAAATAGGTAAACAAACATGTGCATTAATTCTGACCGCTCTCCTGCTCCTCTGCCTCCTGACTGCCGAGACGGCGATCACAAATCACCCAACCACAAGTACAGAGAGAGAGAGAGAGAGAGAGAGAGAGGAGGAAACAAAAGCTGATGAAATACAAGCAGGAGAACAAATACAAAATAAATTTACATGTGTCACGTCAGTAAATGTAGAAAACACAATAAAATTATTAGTTTTTATGTTAAATGTTGATATTTTTATTTCTAACATGTGAACTTTCTACAAAGTAAAAAAGTTGAAAAAACTGAGACCAAAAAAAAAAAGAGGGATTAAAATAACTAAATTTTATGAACGTTGACTAAACATACGTAAATTGTAAATTGAAATATATATATATATATATATATATATATATATATATATATATATATATATATTATATATATATGAGAGAGAGAGAGAGAGAGAGAGAGAGAGAGAGAGAGAAAATACAAAATAAAATGTATAAGGGACAATGGAACATTTATATTGGGAGTGTAATCGTTAAAAAAAAATCTAAACAACAAATAGATCTGAAAAAATAACATTCAATAAAAAGTTCAAAGATAAAAATGCATATTTATGTCTTTTAGACAGAGCTTTATTAATGATCAAATGAATGTGTGTGTAAACGTTTGTGTACGCACATTTCTGTGTGCGTTAAAAAAATCTGTTAAAATAAACCCCAAAAAAGAAAAATGTAAACAGACTGCAAAATTTAATGTATATAAAAAATCAATCAATCAATCAGTACATTTAGACAGACAGAGGACTGACTTCATTCTTCCTTGTCTCCCACTGAGACAGCCCAACCCTCCTCTTTACACGGATAGTTGAGCTCAGCAAGACTCCTTTCACCAACATGGGCTGAGGAGATGAAGAGAAACAAACGAGAAAGAGACAGACAGATGGAGAGAAAGAAAGACAGACAGACAGACAGACACAAACAGAAAGAGACTCCTTCAATCTGGGCAGCTGATCCAGATCACACAAGACCTCTGGTTCATCTATTTTACTTCGGTCTATCTTTTTCTTTCACAAATAGCTATATAAAGAGGTTGCTTCAGGTGCTTCTTTGTGTATGAACTTGAATGTACAACTGAGAAGTTTTCTGAGGCTAACTCTTATATCTAGCTACGATTAGCACAGAAGGCTATGATAATCCAGCTAATTTAGTTTATGCAGAAATTACTCTATTTAAAAGTCAGAATAAACTTCCATATGAGAGCAGGATCTGGGGGCTGTGATCCCGCCAAGTCACTTTGTAAAAACAATAAATAAAAAATTATGTTTAAATGCTCACAGTTTTGGGTTAACTATAGTATTATATGAAGACTCGATATGAAAAATTACTAACATTCTGTCGCTAAAACATCAGCTTTTTCCCTGCTATCAAAGCTACCCACTTACCACAAGATATGATTACTAGCCAGCTAAAGTTACCAAAAAAGGTTACTGCTAACTAGTTAAAGAGAAAGGTTTTCTTAGCTAGCTAAAGTTACCACAGATGGTTATTGCTAGTCAGCTAAACTTAACGTTACCTCAGGAGGTTACTGCTAGCAAGTTAATGTTACCACAGAAAGTTAAAATGTCTTGCTATCTAAAGTTGCCTTAGGACGTTATTGCTAGCCAGCAAGTCACAACATATGAGGACCGAAATAACATTACTACATATGGCCAATCTACAATTACCACTTAAGGTTATTGCCTCCAGGCTAAGTTTTCATAGGAAGTAGCTAACTAAAGGTTGCACATAGTCATTGCTAGTTAGCTAAAGTTACCAAAAGGTGGTAACTGTTAGCTAAGTTAAGTCACAACATACGATGACTAAAATAAAATGTCCACAGAAGATTAACGCCACTTAAAGACAGTTACCACAGGAGGTTATTGCTAGCTACCTAAAATGACCACTGGAGGTTAATGATACATAGCTAATACAGAGACATTACTACAGAAAGTGGTTGCTAGCTAGAAAAAAAATCACAACATATCATTTAACTAAATAAAATTATCACAGAAGGCTCTCACTACACTGTGGGTATCTCACTGCTAGCCAGCTAAAATTACCTCAGGAAATTATTACTAGCTGGTTTACTAGCTATGGGAGGCTAGTGCTAGCTAAATAAATTTACCACATATGATTATTGTTAACTAAACATGCCACAAAAGGCAATTACAACCCCAGTGACTATTACCACAGGAGTTTCTTTTAGATAACTAAAATAGTCACAGGAGGATACTAGCTGACAAAATGACCACATTATGTTATGCTTGTACTTTTGCTTTTACATGATCCACTGTTATGCAAACTTACTTGCGTCATCGTATCCACGATTGTTGTCTTGCCACAATACATTCTGGGTATTTCCAGGCTTCATTGGTAGCCAGTTAGTTTTCTTAGCAAGTTACATTAACTGCAGTCTTACTTCCTGTTTTTATTAGTCATGTGATACAGATTAACCAATGAGATTGCAGTGGGTAGAAAATATGCAGTAGTTAATTCAATGTAATTCTTGTCAACAATGAGAGCATTAGAAACGTTAGTAAAAAGGAGTGAACATGCTAGCAAACGTTATAACTGGCATCGGTCAATCATAATTTTTTAGTTTTTCTAAAAATGGGCAGATTTTAATTGAAAGTTTTTTTAGTTGTTGTTGATTGCCTTTGAGCAGCATTTCTTATAAGTCTTATAAAATGTACTGTATAATAAATACATAAATAAATATTGTCCCATTAGTGAACAGGAAGGCAGATTTTTTGTCTTAAAGTCTGATGACTGATCACCGCTGCTTAGTAACCACTGGTTTCGGCGACACACCAGCAGCATCTGTTACAGCTGTGGCACAATCTATAACCCATCCATCAAACGCAAACAGACTCATCTACTGTAAACAGGAAGCTCGTTTACATGTCAAAACCAACTGATATGTCAGGAACTACCTCGCTGAGAGGCTGAGTGGCTCTCACAGCTGAACAGTTTGTGCTGATCATGATGGAAGAACAATTAAGCTCTGAAATAAGCACCTTAAGTCATCTCTTCTATCCATTGATCATCCTTGCAAAAGCCTTTAGCCTCTCCGATATCATGGCATCTTGGGCCTAAACGTTGCCCCGTTTAACCGACAATGCTAATTAATGATAATGAAAAGGGCCTCAGATTCATGATTCCCTCTGACAGGCTCTCAAAATATCTTGATTACTGTTAAATAACTCTGGCTGGGAGTCAATATGTCTCAGAGGAAAGAATGGTTACCGTGTTAATAGATGTCTAAATACAATTAGACACTAAAATTAGCCAAGAATGCGCCTTTATAGACTTTAGATACAATCAAGGATGGAGAGGTTTTGTTTTCTAGTAGTACAAAGGAACAGCATGCTTTCACTAAATAATTTTTAAATATGCATTAAATTTACTGAATATAAATATCATCGACATTGTTCACAAAAATTCTTAGACAATTCAGGTTAGATCGTCCGGACTGTATTAAATTACAAACTATACATGGAAACATAAATGCCTTTCCATTTAACGGAACATTCAGAAATAAAAACTAGCATTTGTTATGTGTCTTATTTTTTTTTTACTCATTTAACAAAATGTACACTTTTGACTATCAATGACTAACTTAGAACTGTTAGTTAATCATAGCTGGGATCTGTCAGAATTCAAACAGAAAATAAATTTTCTTATGAAAATAGAGCAATTCAGATGTTTCACATTCATTGTTAGCAAGCTAACATGAACCACGTTGTCGTTTTATGAGGAGTCAATTTCAGAATCTTTCCTGCTAATGCTAGCTAGTAGCTACTATGAACGAGCTACAGTTTATAAGCAAATTTTTAGGTTTGTCCATTTTTTTTTTTATAGAAATAAACTGCTAATAAAATGGACTAATAGCCTGTTTAAATGACTTGTAATAAGCAGACAATTTCCTAAAGCTAACTGCAGAGGAATTTCTGAGAGAAACCAGAAAGACAAACTTAAAATTGAAGGTAAACTTTACATGATGTTGCAATCTAACCTGCTGATCTAAATTCACTTAGTGCTAATGCTAGATGATACTAGATGCAAAACATGAGGTAAGAATTTATCCATACAGAAGTTAACATGAGGTAAACATTTATTCATTAATTATCTCTGCTAATACTAGCTAACTGGCTAATCTATGCTAAATTTGAATTAACATCCATTTAGAATCTCCTCCGTGATGGTCCTGTATCCAATTTATTCCTCAAACGGCCTCGACGACAGACAGATAAAATGTTCTTAATGCTTGCTGTGTTTGAGAGTACTCTAAATCATTTACAGTATATTGCTAATTGCTAACTTATTAGGATTTTAAGGAAAGGGAAATTTAGTCTTAAACATATCTAAAAATTTAAATATACAGGATACAGTTATCAGAAATGGTTCATGTTTTAGAAGCTCCTCTAAACTGGATTTTTTTAAAATAGAAAAAACTATTATTTTTCCTTACAGTATATCCTCTTGAAACTCATGACCTCAGTGTTATAATGCTCTTAGACAGTGACAGGTTGCTCTAAGTGACTGGTTTTTTTTTTTTTTTTTTTTGCGATGCCAAGAGCTTTCTGAAAACAGGCTTTTGTAAAACAAGGAGTTTAACCCAGATTAGAGCTCAACAATCACACAATCCGTCATGTTTATGCCTATAATTCTTGCTCGAAGAAGAGGATTTATAGTTATCATAGGAAGCTGAGCATCAGGCAGTCACACTGCAACAATATTTTACAGTGAGGCCAGGTAATCCTGTGGAGGTGCTTCAAAAAAAGAAAAAACACAGACGGATGAAAACGGCATGCAGGTTCAAATCAAGGCTTTTGTAAGTGCCGCTAATGCTTGAAGAGACCTCAGGATTTCTGAAGGATTGAGAGGGATTGGCTTAGGTGACTCTCTAATGAGTCTATTGTTCTTTTGTTTGTGCTGTTAAGGGGAATTAGCTGTATTAAGGTGCTGGAGTCAACCTTAAAGGCCTAGACAGAGCTCCATTGTGTGCACTTACCTGAGACTTGGTTTAAAACAAGATTTAAAATGTAACATCATTAGGAAGAGAATACAAATTCACACAGTGATAATCATCGAACCCAAAATAATGTTTTTGTTGTTTTTGTATCTTGTATAAAATATACAGTATTTCAATTAAATTCAATTACATTTGATTTGTATCATGGTTTTAATAATACCGATTGCCACAAAGCAGCTTCACAGAATCAAAAGAAAATTATGGAAATATTGTATGAAATGTGAGAAAGTATGTATAAATCGGAATTGTCAGTTTGTCCCTGATGAACAAGCTGAGGGTGAAAAACTCACTGAGATGGCACTGGGAAGTTATACTGTCTGTTAGGTGGCTGGAAGTTCAATAGAACAGATGATGTGTTTAAGTTAATATGGAGTCCAGTTCGTTGTTGCAGTTTTATGTAGACTGTAGGAAATTCCAGTCCTGAAATATTGAATGACTGCAGTCACAAGTCCTCAAGAACAGCTGCCTGCATCAGTCAAGGGCAGGACCTTCTTCGTACCAGTATTGTATGTACCTCTAAATACAGTGTTTTTTATGTGAATGCTTTATCTTCTACATTCTAGAGCAATACTGGATTTTTTTCAAAATACAGTTGTTATTTTAAGACATGAAGGACAGCTGTTTTGTCGAGTATTGTCAAGTGCATTTTCGAAACCCATCAGGCACAATGATGGAACTTTCTCTCATGCAGACCTTCCATGGAAAGCACTACTAAAACTTACCTCTGCTGCTGAGCTTCAGAAATCATCAATTAACAACAACAGCACCTCCGATTAGAGCCGTTATGAAGGCTTTACAGAGCAGAAGTAGCAGATCCCTCTCAATATCAAACGTTTTCAGCATTGTTTTACAGTGTAGAAAGAAATAAACATCAGGAAATACCACCGAATAAGAAGGTGTGTCCAGAACTGTTGACTGGTAGTGCAGCTAAGGTTTTAGCTATATATTTATATTAATGTGCTTGTTCAAACTATTTGATAGTAACAGCTCATGCACAGGGACTTGCATCCACAAAAAAAGATCAAAAACCATTGATATGGTGAACTTATTAAACTCAGAAAAGAGGCGGATGAGAGAATGCCTATTTTTTTGGCCGCTATAGTGAGAGTGAGTACAGGAACAGGACTTGTTTCATGAACATTAAATTGAACTACAGACAGAAAAAGTGTAATTCGTTAACACGTGTGGTACAGGAGGAATAAAACACCCCAGGTCATGCTGTTATTGGAAAAATAATCATAACTCCGCTTCAACACACCATTCTAGAACAGCATTGCAGAGACTCGCTTGTTTAAAATTCATAATTTATCACCACAGACAACGTTTTCAGATGTCTTTTCCAAAAGAGTCTGAAATTAATCTAAAAGTAAAAGAATGATATTACTACACTGGTTTTTAACACTAACTGCTGTCGAAACAAATTCCTAGTACTGAGACTCAAAACAGGAGCTTGTGTCTAGTGGACAGCAGATCCAAATGTATTGTACACATCTATCACAATCTTCAAGAGCTTAAACAACTTAAAATGTATTACTGGACATACCGTATTAAATGTGTTACAATTATTCACTTACGGTCTACTGTTATTAATCCTATGAAAGTGTCTAAGTGTCATTAGAGCAATAATCACTCTTATGTGTTTGAAAATAAAATAAAGCCCCAACCTTCCTTCCGATCCTAATCCTTCAGCTGTAAATGTGTGAATAGCTGAAACTCAGCTCAGGGCAGAAATCAGAAATCAATCTCCAATAAGGCATCAGCGCCACAGTGCTTCCTGTTTAATACAGAAAACCACTCGATAGGCAGCCTGCCACTTAAAGGAGTAAAGAGTCTCTTTACCCGGTTAATTACCCAATTACAGCTAATAGACCCCCCCCCCCTCCTTACACACCCACCCACATACACACACAAATAATTCACACACCATTCAGAAAATATTAGCTCTGTCCTGTTTCTCTTTAATAATAACATGACCGATTATTTACTTGTAATGTCTCTCTTGATAATATCTTCAAAAAATTAATCAACTGTTAATTCTGTAAAATGATCTGATTAGTTACCAGTAATTTAAGCAACATCTCATAACAATGATTAAAATATGTGAAAGTGGGTGCACCGTTTGTGGTTTAACCATCGCAAATGTGATTATTTTGAATTTATTATTATTAGATTAAATAGCTTGTAATATTAGTAAAAGATTTATGGTGCTGCGAAGCTCATCACTTTGTGATACAGGTCCCTGTGGGATATTTAGGTTTCTGTTTTGAGGTCACCAACAGAAAAATCAAGCAGATTGTATAACATCTGAATAGAATAAATGTGAATTTTAGATTACACTTGTTCAATTACAGTCAGGACTTATAGAGGATTTGTTGCAGGGTCTTGGGTTAAGATAAAATGTAAAATAATGCTAATTATATAGATTTGAGTACACAGAGCTATGCAGATGTTCCAGATAAGATGATTAGGGAAGATATAATGATTAGTGACTGACAGATATAATGATGATCATATGAGCAGGAAGATTTTTCAATTATTTTAAAATGGACACTTGCAAGTGGAACCAGCCAAAGGTCTGATTGGATAATGCATTAAATGTGCATTAAAGGGAACTTAAGTGTTTCTGAGAATAAACATTGACATTGAAATGTAAAGTCAATGTATATATTAGGTACAGAGCATATATAGTATCTTTCCCCTGAAGTGCTTATCAGATGTTTTTGATATGCTTGGCTGATTTTTTTCTAGATGTATAACAGCAAATGAAGAAAAAAAAAAAAGTTCTTGAATCTATTCATGCTTGATTCTTCACTTCACAATTTTGAGTTTTTTTTTTTTTTTTGTCAATATCAGAGAGGAAAAAGCTTGTCAGAAGCAGTTAGTGAAATCTGCTTCTTACCTCACAACCCGAGTGTGTGAGATTTGGTTTCTTAGCCCCTCTTGGCTTTTTTTCCTTCCTCCTTTTCTTTTTTCTTTTCGAAGCGAAGGTGGATTAAGGCAGAGGGACTTTTGTTTAGATAAAGCGAGGGATTAGGTGAAGATTTGCCCCCATAAAGTTGTGGGCTTGATGGGCCTTTTATCCCGCCATGTCGCTTAAGCTGTGTTGCTTCTGGATTAGGACGATACAATAGGTTCCCTTGTGCAAAGGGAGATCCAGGCCAAAGTGAGCGAAGTAGACAGAGGGAGAAAAGGGGAAGAAAAGAGAAAAAAGAGAAAGAAAGAAGCAGAAAGAGAGAGAGAGAGAGAGAGAGAGAGAGAGAGAGAGAGAGAGATAGAGAAAAGACAGTAAAGGATTGATTTGGAGAAATTGGCAGGTCAGAAAACTTCTAGCATGGGGATTTGTCCTGAAGATCCTGGGATCTTGTCGTGAATAATGAGATTTCTCCAGGAATCAAGAAGAGGGAAAAAAAACAGCACTGCCCCTTTAATACAGGTATCTAATTTAAAGAAAAGGAAGGAAAAAATGGGTTTAAGATGAAGGTGCTACTAATAACGTGTCTAAGAGATGGCTCCTGGCAAATTGCTTTGTTATTCTTGTCAAAAAAAAAAAAGGTCTCCTGGAAGCAGTCGATTTTAAACCATACATCAAAATGATTAATTGCGCTGGGAAGAACAGATGCTGAAATACCCTTGAATGGAGCCTGAGAGGCTAAAGCTCTGCACACTGCAAACCTAATGTATTCATGGAGTTTGCAGAAACATCATTAGGGCTATTAATTAGCTATTAACAGCCAAACCTCTCGGTGCATGGCACCAAAAGCCGTTGTTTAATTATTTCCTTCCCAAAGCTATAAAAAGTGCTATCTCAATTTTTTCAGATGTAAATAAAATAAGGGATTATTGTATGATGATACAATCTGCTCATTCGCTCTCATCCCTGTTTAAAGATCAAGATTCTTTTAAATATAGACTATATATATATCTATATAATTATTGTCTGGGGGTGAACTTAAGTTCTTTGTTTTTGCCTAAAAGAAAAAGCTTCAAGATGTGAAAAATAAACTTGTCTACAAGAAGCTTTCGATAGCATTTTATTTAATTGCTTCAAATGACTTTGTACCATAACTTTATACATTACATTATTATATTAATTAATATTTGTGTCATTTATATTTCCTCTTTGTTAAGTTGGATCTTTTGAACATTTCTCTTGCAACTCTGATGAATCTCATGAATCAGGAAATCTGTGGCTGTGTCCCAAATGACCATATTACTGAAATTATTGCACTTTAGTCAGTTGATGAAATATTGTCAAAAGCATGGCTAAGCAGGTGCCATAGCTATGTAGCACCCACACCCAGCAGTGTATACGATAATGCGTAGGCTATAATGTACAATTTGATAAGATGTAAAAAAAAAAAAAAAATTTTTTTTTATAATTTTAACATGCATACATTAGGATACTTTTACATTAACAGGTTTCTTTAACTCAGAAAGTGGACTTTTATTGTCATAAATGGTTCAATTCTCAGTGAAACGATCAACGTTACTCCAGGCCCAAGGTGCTACATACAACATGCATTAACAAAACTACCTAAGGACTATACAAAAAGACAACATACAGTGCTTGTAGAATTTTACACATGCTATTCTAATAATCAGAGGCAAAATTCGTTTAAATTGAAACATTTAAAGCTGCACAAAGCTGGAAACAGTAGCTTTGATATGAAATTAGATTAAACATAAACAGACAAACAAGTACAACAACAAGAATAATAATGAAACTGTTACTTACATTTTATATTATTTTATAAATGTGACAATGATGTCACAGAAATGTGATAGCATAGGTGCATATATCAGCATCTGTTAGGCTACTATAGGCCTAATCAGTTAAAACAATATGTGAATTTTGTGCAAACGTTTTCTTATTATATTTGCAAATATGGTCTTATTGCATAATGCATGAAAAGTGCATTAAAGTGAACTTAAGTGTTTCTGAGCATAAACATTATCTTTAAAGTGCAAAGCTGTATACACAGGTCTACTGTATGTTATACTGTATATGGATATATGTACAGAGCATATAAAATCCTTCCCCTGTGATGCTTATCACATGTTTTGATATGCTTTGCTGGATTTATCTAGATGTAAACAGCAAATGAAAGTTTAAAAAAAAAAAATGTTTTTTTTTTTTTTTACTATTCATTCTTGTCAGAAGCAGTTAGTGAAATCTGCAATATGTAAATTTTGGGCAGAAGTGTTCTCAATAAATTACAAATTTAGGAATCGTTGTTGTTGGAGTCTACCCTGTTGTTGTTGTTGTTGTTTTCTTCACCCACGTGTTTTCATATACTCCATCATGCTGCGTGCCATCTCCACCCGTGCTCCCTGCTCCCTAACTAGTGTGCACTCCATGCAGTGCACTAGGCGTTCAGCAGTGTCCAATAGGGAGCTGTGTGGGATTGAGTAAAGCAGCTTTAAGGAAAGAGCAACGCTTTTTTCTGCCTTTAATTGCTTTAGAGAGGCTCCTCACTAAGCGACTGGGCGGCTTTACAGCTCGCGGTTAAGGGCTTTATTTCCATCGGCTCACAAGTTAATCCGCTTTCTTTCTCAGAAGAAGAGATAAGGAAAGGATGGGAAAATGGGAGAGGACACACTGGTTTGGGTTTATTATTATTATTATTATTATTATTAATAATAATAATAATAATAATAATAATAAAACAGCTCGTGCTTGAACCCCTAATCATCCAATTTAATTGCTGGTTATTAACTTATTTGTTTTATATTGTTGATTGAGTTAGCATGAAAAAAGTCCCTAATAACAGTGAGGAAAAACTCTTTATAATTATAATGATATTTTTAAAAAGAAATATTGATTTCTGGTGAAAGTTCATGATTTTTTTTTTTTTTTGGGGGGGGGGGGGGATGGGGGGGGCGGAATGCGACATTAATTTCGTTGTAAAAATATAAAAATTCATCTCCTTCGAAAATATGTTTTTATTTTTTTTATAGAATGATTTGAATAAAATAAACTTTAACACATGAGTCGGTGTGTCAGGTTGAGGCGCGCGCGCGCACACACGCCTATACACACACATTACATACATGCAGATATATAGATACATTTTTAATACCCACGAATCATTTAAAACTACTAAAGCAACATTTAAAGTATAGTTTGGGATCTCTCTCTCTCTCTCTCTCTCTCTCTTTAGGATTTAAATAAGTAATAAATGGCCCCAGATGAGAAGCAAACACTCAGAGGAGAACTCTCAGGATTTCACTCCTCTTTTCTCCGACACTTTATGCGGCTTTAGGTTTTTTGCTGCCCTTAATTCCGACCTAAACGCTTTTGCTCCGGGAGAAGAAATCTTTTCTTTAAAAAAAAAAAAAAAAAAAAAACCTTCAAGAAGAGAAGGGCATTATTGTTTTAATCCTCTTACCGGCAGTCAGTTTGAGACAGAGGACTGAAGCAGCGCACACATTTTGCAGGCCTGCAGAGGCTGGAGCGCATATCAGTGCTGCGATGGCATGCCAAAGCTGGGGAACAAACACAGGCAAGGCAGGAGGTGATGCTTCTGCTTAGCAAAAAGTGTTAATTAAAGGAGAAAAATAGGGAGGAAGGTCCGAGGTGGATCATTTGCTAATAAAAAACAGCAACAACAAGTGAATTATCCGCTTTAAATCTCTCTCTCTCTCTCTCTCTCTCTCTCTATATATATATATATATATATATATATATATATGTGTGTGTGTGTGTGTGTGTGTGTGTAAGGGACGATTCTCCCAGGTGAATAGTATAATAATAAGAAGAAGAAGAAGAGGAAGAAATAAGAAAAAAAGAAATGATTATCTATATATAATTATATATATATATATCATTCCACTGTAATAAATCATATCACTTAATAAAATATAGATTTACAATTTATAATTGTTAATCTCACCTGCCGGAGAACTCTACACCAGGTGTGTTTATTTTTAAACTTCTTTAAGAAACTATGTGCATGGATCCTTATTACGCATTTTGGAGAAAAGAGGAAAAAAAAATCTAATAGAAAATATGAAATCTGTTTTTCTTTATTATAATTTTTTTTTTTTAAATCACGCATCCACAAGTCATGATGATTTGAATAATTCTACGTAAAATACATATAAAACCCTCTGCTCAATCTAAGCGATTCTATAAATATTTGGATAATAAATAATTATCTCTGCAAATCCAATTTTTTTTTTTTTAAATATGTACATATTTATTTTTAATGATTAACTCTTTATTTATCTATTTATTAACAGTCGATTTGGCGATTCTTGCTCTCTGTAAGTGCGTGAATAAGAAATCCTGTATCAAACCCCTCGCCCAAGTCCGGGGAAAGAGCGCAGAAACGTCATCAGTTTGATTGACAGCTGAAAGCACCAATAGGAACCCGCGCTGCTCTCAGCCTGCGCTCTTTATAATCCCTCCCCGAACCTGGAGCTCATAGATGGCACCGCGCCGCGCCCGCAAGAGCGCAAACACACACACTGTTTTACACACACACTCTCTCTCTCTCTCCCTCACACACACACACGCTCACTGAGATACTTTGGATGGACTGAGAAAGCCTGCAGGAGACGAGAACAAGCACGAGAAACTATTGCCAGACGTTTGGCTTCTGAAGGTTCCAGGATACTTTGTGCGCTTTTGAAGTTTCCCGGTTACGAAACGCGCCGAAGGTAAGCAGCAGCAACGCGTCTCTGTATCTCCTGCACCTGATATTCAACATGTCTAATCACGCAAACATTGCTAGATTCAAAACGCTACAGGGTGAGAATGAAGTCTTATTTATACCATATTCTTCACAAAATGTTTTATTTCCAAAAAAAAAAAAGAATTAATCTGTCAATTTTTCTATACAGTATAGTTCTATAAGTTTGTGTTTCTATCT
This sequence comes from Clarias fuscus, assembly GCA_030347435.1. Lineage (NCBI taxonomy): Eukaryota > Metazoa > Chordata > Actinopteri > Siluriformes > Clariidae > Clarias > Clarias fuscus. The sequence goes on from CM059231.1 coordinate 12,623,402, forward strand.
AGTATACGTTTTAACATAATGATTCTACAGAATTAGGGATGAACGTTATGCTCACTCAGTACATTACAGTTATAGTGTGTGTCTATAACATGCTTAACATTGTTTATGACGCGTTACTACGCATGCGCGAATCATAACCCCCTGTGTGGACACTTCACACTCACATTTAAACTCTATGTTTTGGGGACAAACAATCTTCTTAACTGTCTATAATGCTGTTTGATGCACCACAACTGAATCAATTAAATCAGATTTTATTTAAAGGTTATTAAAGGTTAGGAAGGTTTGGCAGAAAATGAGGATTAAGGCTGTTCGGTCCAATGAATTAATATGTTTTGTTTTTTTTTTCACTTTGACTAAGGTTTCTTCCTATAAATAAAACCCCAATATATGAAACTTCACAAAATAATAAATGAAATTTCCTAAAACAAATCCCAACCCATGATTGTTCGATAAATTAGAATTTCTATACTGAAAGTTTTAGGCCTTGCAGGATTGACTTAAATATTTTTGACACACATTTATTACTTTATTATAAGTTTGTGTGTGTGTGTGTGTGTTGCATCTGCAACATGGTACATGTTAAATGATATAATGTGCAGCAAAACAATACCCGGTTCAAAGTTAATGTTAAATCATGGGTTTAAATTAAAGCGTATAGCTGTGTAACATCCTGCAATAAATTATTCTTCATTTTGACAAAATATATTTAGATGATACAGTATTGTATGAGAAGAAACTAGATTTTAACTCTATATAACTTTATTATATGGTAATTATTTCAGAAGTAAATTAATCTATACAATTCCTCATGTCCCAATTTACATTTCTGATCTCTATTTCATTCATTTTATTCCAAATTTTTGAACGTGTACATCAATTAATGATTTTATGCCTTTTTCTTTTTTTTTTAAAATCAATTTTGTTAACCTCGAAGTTTTCTCTTCAGAATATCACTGGTGATGTCTAGCAGAAGTTTTAAAATGTCTAATAAATAAAGAATACATTCATGATACTTCACTTGGGTTAAACAGTATAGCCTTAATCTATCTTAATCTATATGGCCGAACGTCTGTAGTGACTACACGTTGTTTTGGACGTTGTGCCCTAGGAGCAACACACCTTTTGGGCTAAATTGTGTTGTACCTATTATGAGTGTATATAATAATTCAGTTGAAATGGTATAGATGAGGGATTTTTATTTCTTTAAAAAAAAAATAATTTTAAATGCAGACCAAGTGGTTTAAAGACAGAAAGAATCGTAATAAACCAAAATACCTCTATGTAAACTACGCTGTTTAAATAATCAACCTTTAAGCTTAAATATAGAATTTAAATGTGATTTAGTAAAACATAAAGGATGACATTTAAAATCCAAAACCTTAAACATTTTACTCGTTTACTGAATGAAAATTGTGTATTTCCTGTTGGACATAAATCTTTTGTAACGCTGTAAAATAGTCAATGACCAAAAAACAAAAAAACATTTTGCATCACTTTTTAAAAGTTTTCCCTAAATGCATCTCTCTCTCTCTCTCTCTCTCTCTCTCTCTCTCTCGCCGTTGTCATTTCTCTTCTGAGATCATTGAACAGCTTGCACTAAAGAAATATGATCGACAAAATAAATATCTGTCAATGCAAAGACAGAAGAGTCGCTGGAGGCCTTTCAGAAAGCGGACAGTGTGTGTGTTTTTGTGTGTGTGTGCGTTTTCAAATGTTGTCCGATCAAAAGCTGAGACTGTACACGGCAATTTACATAATGATGTTTTAATAATGTAACCGTGGAGTGTTGTTACCACTCCCCCTCCTGCACACACACACACACACACACACACACACACACACACACACACACACACACACACACACACACAGCCTCCAGCAAGAAGTGGCAGAGGAATAGAACAACAATGGCTGCAAAACACTCTATTAATATAAGCTGGGCTTTGTGCTAAATAGGCCTAGCATTTAACCTCAGGCCAAAAAAGAAAACCTGTCTTTGCTGTGTTAAAGAGAACCTCCCAGTTTGGCCATTTATAATTGTTTATAACGGTTTGAATATAAATGTGAATGTACTCTTAAGTTTATCATGAATTGCTTTTTAAACAGGAAACCTAATATACACACAAGAATTGTCGATCCATTAAAATATTACACTATTCCTTTTTTTTTTTTTTAAAGTCGCTTGGCAGTTAAATGCAAGATATAAAAAACACTACATAATTAACCTCTGTCCATCAATCCATCACTGCTTTAAACTGTTAGTACTTTAAATAATGAAAATTCTAAAAAGAAAAAATAGGAAACACCGGTGGAACTTTGACAAAAGTCAGAGCTACAGTATGCACCAAAGGTACTAAGAATATACATCTTATGGTACCAGAAAGAAAACATGAAAAAGTACACCTTGGCAACTTTATATCTGGGAGTGCATTAACTAATTATCACGACCTGGTGTGTATTGTCAAAGAAGATCGATAATATAAGGATTTTTATGTTATTTTACATCAGGAACCAATTTGGGTTTTTTGAGGTTGTAGAGTGTCCAGGGAAGTTAGTAGTTAATTCACGCATGGACATTTCAAGAAGGAAAGAAGAAAAAAGTTAATATTGAAGTTAATATTGAAGGCTCATGAATTTTGTGAAATAAATCCGGTGAAAAAAGATCAAATTTAAACAGTCACAATTTTAAAAAATTAGCAAAAAAAAAAAAAAATTATAGACGTGTGTATGTGTGTGTACGTCCGTCCGTGTCAGTGCTGATGATAGATGAAGGCCTTTGCAGTCGAAACCTATTTGCACTTCCATTAAGGATGGAGGAAGCCAAATGGGGATCAGTGTGCATATTTTATAGCCGTGAAGGAGTCAAAAAGCGACCCCCCCCCCCTTTCCCCATCCCTCCCCTCCATCCCTACTTCCCACCCATCTCTCCATCCCCGCATCCCTCCATCCATCCATCTCAGCCAAAACGCCGCCCCGGGATAAAGGGCGCGAGGAAAGCGAGCCCATTCACTTCCCCAAAAACACTGCGGGGAGAAAAGTAAATGTTTAGCAAAGCACCTTCTGTCCAAGAGAATTAAAGCAATTCCCACTTGGCCCCCTGATCAAGCGTTCTTAATAGGCTGCACAGGGAGGGAGGCTGTTCAACAACAGCGCCTAATGTCTGTTTAATAATATTTAATAGCCAAAATGTCTGCTTAATGCATTTAATGCGTTTCCCACCCCCGCAAAGAGACGTGTATCGGCAACGCTGTGGGTCTGCCTGCGTGTGTGTGTGTGTGTGTGTGTGTGTGTGTGTGCAGCTGACTTTAATTCTTAATTCTTGTCACATTTTTTTCAGCATAATAATAATAATAATAATAATAATAATAATAATAATAATAAAAAGAATAATCCTATTAAAGAGCTAAATATTTAATACTAAAATAAAAAAATTAAACATAAGGAAGAGAGAAATGTGCCAGTGCATACTGAATTTAGAAAAGGCATAATAATAATAATAATAATAATAATAATAATAGAAAGCAAAAAGGCCAAAATCTATATTTAAAAAATCTTATTTTTTACACTTCATTATTACATTCCAAATGAAGTTTAAGAAATCTGCATGACCCTCTGTGTGTAACATTCAATTATGAGCATTTCATCAGCACAAGTTACATTAAACTAGTTAAATAAATTGTTTAATTAATTAAACTACTTTATTAAATGTACGTAATTAAATTACAGGATCAATTGAACAAAAAAAAAAACAGAACTTGATTTAGAGGTTTATTTAGAAATATTAAGGATTTCAGAACAATGTTTTGTGATGCTGAAGTAAAATCTTTATGCTATTTAATCATTAAATAAACAAAGTTATTAAACTGAATTGTTCATTAAACAAAAACAGAGATCAAAAGCCTAGAATAAAGACTAAGAAATAAACAGAAATAAAGTATCAGATGAAATAATAGCACCGATGTTTTTGTTTTTAGATTTTGTGATCAGGACAGCAGCTTGTGATAGTGGAGTAAAAATAAGAAACAAATTGTAAGCGAATACAAAAAGGACAAATTAGGGGAAAAAAGACTTGTTTTGCTATTTTGTATGCTAATGAAATACAGAATACATACTAATAAATATAAACCACGAGTGATTGAAATATTAAATCAGATTTTCTGTGTCATCAAAAAATTATTATTATTATTATTATTATTATTAATAGTAGTAACAGCAGTAGTGGTACATTTTCATATTAATTTCATAAATCAATTTAATTTAGTTTAATTTAGTGCAGCATGTGATAATAGACAGCAGTTTAAATTCTCTCCTATGACCAGCAGGTTGTGAGTTCGATCCAGAAAGCCAAGCTCGAGTCCCTGACCATCAGCTGTGCCACTGCCTTCTTCTTTACACAAACCAAAATAAGAAGAATGTGCAGAATGAATTATCATCAATTAAAAGCACCTGCATATCCTTATTATGAATATGAACCCGAACGATTCCGCCCTCGTTGTCAGCATCCTGATGAATCAGACGCCTCGAGGAACCAGCACCGGTGCTATTTTAATCTGATAACCGACTCCGAAATACATCCCTGTGCATTAGCGAGGGAAAAGTCGCCTAAATCCGCACCTCACCGTGTTAAGTGTCTGGGGACAAAGCAGCAGCCTCACGGCTTTTAACACCAGCAGGTGGAGATTTAGTTTTTCTTCCTGACTAATGCACAGTGCCGTGAGATACGCCACTCCGTCCCGCGTCTGCATGCTAATACATATCTAATGCATATCTAATCGTTCCTCCAGGGTTTCATCTTAAACCTGCCGTGATAGTGGAAATCACACACTATAGCAGGGGGGTCACAAACTTTTTTTTTTTGCTCGGCTTGAAAGCCTTTTGAGAGAGAAAATATCTCCACCGAACCATTTCTGACCGATTTATTTTAGGGATGTAATCCATATAGCTCATAGTTCTGTACTAGAGATGTTAGATTCCTTTTGCTTCTTTTCAAGTTTTCTCACTGCACATTGATTATAATTTTTTAGAAAATGTGTAATTTCTTAGTTTATTATTTTTTGGAAATGCAAAGTGTTAAAGGATTTCTACTGAGGAGTAACTGCAGCACAAAATCCATTTTAAGGGCGTAATTTACACACTTGCACTGTGCTAGTTCTGTACAGGTATTTTAGAGGGTTTTATTTATGTTTCTTTACAACTTTTCACACACACACAAATTAGTTGTACAGTGTTACAATCTTTTTAAAAAATGTAAGTAATTTTTGAGTTTTATTAAAATTTCTGTCAGATTTAAGTAAAGAAATGTTAGTAAATTATAAGTAATTTTCACTTTAAACTTGTTAGATCAAAGTACCAGTTAATTAATATTGACAACAACAATATTAATAATAATAACAACAACAATAATGATAGATAGATAGATAGATAGATAGATAGATATTAGTTATATCCAGTACTTAAAAAAGCTAAAATTGTAGATTATCAGATCACATCATGAACCATAAAGGTACAGTAAACTCACCTGAATTTAAGAATAGATATAGAGAACAGAGAAAACACTATTTTTTTTTACACGGTTTTATTTCTATTAGTTTTTTTTATTTAATATCTCTAAATATACTAAATAAACAGCATTTCCTCTTCTTTAAATAATTCAAAATCCGAAATTAAGTATTCAATTATAATTAAAATAATTAAATTGTTATTAAAATGAACAATATTAAATATCATTTATCTTACTACTTTACATAAACTCATCATTTATTTCCAGCTAAATCAGATCTCTGTAGAAAACCTGAACCTCTCGGATTAGTTACAGTAATTTAGCTGAAAGCACAAAGTCACATTCCATTAGCTAAACAAGTGCTAATTGCAGCAATTAGGTTCTTTTACACGACTAATCGACCCTAACGAGGCGTAATGTGATATTAATGAGCAAACCCTTCTTCCCAAAATGCTTTGCAAAGCAAACCAAATGCTAATATTAATGCTGCTTATGACATTAAAACCGAGTCATTAATTAAAGCACTGACGAGACTGGTGCATTAATTAATCCATTAAGTCATTAATTAGTCTAACACACGTTGATGACGTGGCTCGTTATTCGATGCATCTTTCTGACAAGTTCCTAAACGGATGATTCTAATTACAGTTTTTATCATAAATCCAACGTTTTTAAATTCATGCAAAGTGGAAGGAAATCGTAACGCGCCCTTAGAGAGGCGTCAGCTTTATTACCAATCAGGCCAACAGGGAGAGCAGCGACGTCTCTGCTCATCTCATCTCATTCATCTCATCTCATCTCATCACTCAACACACACACACACACACACACACACACTGAAACCTCATGGAGTGTGTTGATAGGTTTATCAGGTGTGTGCACTTCACTCTGTTGGATCTCAATTCAATTTAGAATCAATAAGGTGTAAATAAAAGATATGTTCTCTTTTTCACACACACACACACAGCTCACATTATGACTATATTTTATAGAAATACGTTTTGCATAACATTTAAGAAGTGTGATTTTAATTGGCATCGCAGCGACTCATTATTATGTTCTGGCTATTATTGGTTTTCTAAACTCAATGAAAAGAGTTTTAGTTTATGCTTAATATTTTAAAAACAAGCAAAAATTATGTGAATCTGTGACCCTCAGTGCAAATCAGAGGTGATGATACACACGAGGCATCGGCTTAGTAAAAGGTTCTATGAAAAAAAATAGCTAACAAGGATGTTTGTTTTCTCTTTGATGTATCTAACGTGTGATGATTTTTTACCAATTCCTTAGTGATGTAAATAAACTGCTAGAAATCTTTGCATTAAGACTCACGGTGTGGATTTTGTTTGCAGATATCACGCGTCATGCAGCACTACGGCGTGAACGGTTATTCCCTCCACGCCATGAACTCGCTGAGCGCCATGTACAACCTCCATCAGCAGGCGGCTCAACAGGCCCAGCACGCACCCGACTATCGGCCGTCCGTACACGCGCTCACGCTCGCCGAGAGGCTGGCTGGTGAGTGAGAGGCTCACTGTGACCTAGTAATAACATGAGCTCATCTGGACATTAAACTATATTCAATCAGCGCTAGATGTGTTGTGTTCAAGGTTCTGTTTTTATTTAAACATCCAAATTGTAGCCTAATACGGAATTAATAATGAACAGGAAATACTAAAAAAAAAAACACACACACATTTGAGGTCAGGTTTTCTGATCTAAAAATGAAAGGATGTTTCGAAACTCAAAACATTTCCCAACTCTGCAAAGTCTAACTACTCTGATATTTAATTATTCAATGATAATACTTATCAGTTAATTTGTACTACAGTAGATGATTGCTTTCTTGGTTTTATATTAAATTCCATAAAAAATCTAAAATTGCAGTAAAAGTGCAAGATTGTACAGAAGAATGTCCAACAAAATGGTGCAAAAAGCTTTGGATTTGCTTCCTGCTAGCATGGAAATGGATCATTGCTCACGACACGTACACAAACGTCTGCCTGTTCGATTGATTAAATATCTTTCTTTTTTCTCTCTTCAAAAAACGGCTGCGCATTTCAAGACATTATACTCGAGGCTCGTTACGGCTCTCAGCATCGTAAGCAGCGGCGGAGTCGCACAGCCTTCACCGCGCAGCAGCTCGAGGCTCTGGAGAAAACCTTTCAGAAGACACACTACCCGGACGTGGTGATGCGTGAACGCCTGGCCATGTGCACCAACCTGCCCGAGGCACGAGTCCAAGTAAGACGTCATTCAAACCCACCAATACTGCGTCATGCCTCGATGCATGGAACACACATAAAGAAAGAACCAAGGTTTCAGTATCTGCGTTAATCTGCGTTAATGCATTTCTTCTTCAAATTAGGTGTGGTTTAAGAACCGGCGTGCAAAGTTTCGTAAAAAGCAGCGCAGCCTGCAGAAGGAGCAGCTCCAGAAACAGAAGGACGCCTCACCTGAAGGAACATTAGGAGCGAGCGAGAAGACCGACCCTCCCTCCAGCGTAAACCTGGAGAATCCTGTTCCTCCTTCATCCACGTCTTCTTCCTCCTCCATCGAGGCCGAGGGGCCGTCGGAGCTGAGCGTGGAGCTCAACGTGACCTCGGCCGAGCAGTCAGGGAGCGAGTCAGCCACCGAGGACAACACGACCGACAGGGAAGAGGAGCTGAAGCTTCACCAGGACGACATGAAGGCGGACAAGTCTGGGAGTCTTTCACCTGCCTGTAAACGCCTCAGCCCCAAACCAGGTAAGGACCAGGGCTGAAGAAGGCATTTTTCATTTCTCACCAAAATACTGTACCATGTTATAATACAATAATATGGTTGAAATAACACCTTAATACACTGTTTATATGGTGGAACTTTGAGTATTTACCATCATCATGCATCACATTTTTTTCATTTAGAGATGCTGAGGTGATGTGGTGGGTAGTTTTAATAAGGTGTAGTGACCGATTAATATTTTGCCACATAAACCCTTTGAAGCACAAACCGCTTGAAATAAATTGTTCATCTGTCTCTTTAAACAACACCACGCATCACGGAAACAGTCAGACAAAATCAAATGTGATTTCTAATTCATAATTGATGGTTCCTCCATTTTTGATTACCAAAAAAAAAAAAAAAAAAAAAAAAAAAAATCCTGCCCACTTGTTTTCTAAAGGCTCATGTGCGTTCACTTCCAGTTAATCAAGCGCTTCCCATCTCCGTGTAATGCACTCCACATTTAACATACCGTCTCTTTGTTTTTCCTATCAGATTCCCCTCTCTGCTCGCCGGCGATAACGTCCGGGGCGAACAGCGTGACGGGAGGCATCCCTCAGAGCCATTCGTACTCGTCGTCGCCACTGAGCCTCTTCCGTCTACAGGAGCAGTTCCGCCAGCACATGGCCGCCACTAACAGCTTGGTGCATTACCCGTCGTTCGACATGGCCGCCCCGTCCTCATTACCCTACCTGGGTATGAACGTGAGCGTCCCAGCACCACTGGGTTCGCTGCCCTGCCAGTCGTATTACCAGTCCCTGTCTCAGCACGCGCAGCAGGTATGGAGCGGCCCTCTGCTGCAGGCCTCCGCCGCGCTGCCCGGCCACAACAGCAAGACGAGCAGCATCGAGAACCTGCGGCTCCGCGCCAAGCAGCACGCTGCGTCGCTCGGCCTCGACACCATGCCAAACTAAACACTAACTGGAACAACACAGGACTCGCTCAGCCGAACGAATGCCCCGGCTACCAGCTGGATCTTCAAAGACACTTAGCAAAGTCTATGTACAAAAAAAAAATATGATGTAATTTCTGAGCCAGTATTTTTCCCCTTCGTTTTTTATGGTTAACATTTTTGACTAGCAGGTGCACCTTAGTATAAGACACGCCCCTCTAAGTAAAGTTAAAATATACAATTATTTTTGTAGAATAATTTATCAGCCTCATAATTTATCAGCCTCAAAATTCTAACGTGCAGTTAATGTTAACAAAAAAAGAAAACCCCTAATAGTCCTGAAAATACGGTAAATTTGATTGATTTTCAGCAGGCTTCATTGAACAGATTAAGAAAATGAAACACAATCAGCGGGCGCAGGATGCAAATGTGCTGCGAAAATTTGTGCCAATTCGAATTATTGTTTTAAAACAAACATACGTTTCTTTCCATTCTTACACATACACATTACCGTAAACTTGCTTAATTGTAGCACTTTTTTCCAGGAAAGCGTCATGCCCTCCATGCACCGAGGCCATTTAAATTCAATTAGTCAAGTGCTCAAATTACACATTACATAATTCTGTACGTAACGGGGAAATCCCTGCCTTGTAACACGGGATTGTTTAATTAAACCTGACTAATTCACCTGTTTTATGGGCAGCGTTTAAACCACGTTAAACTGCAAATGGCCGGATAATTAGAAAATAATATCACTGACTCCATATGCAAAGCTTTTAATTACATTTAGCCTGGGGCTGAGGAAGGAATGCAATTACAGGCCATGCATATCATTTCGTCGCTGTATATCTAACGCTCCGAGGGGGGAAATAATAATTGCGACCGACAGAAAATTCCTGCTTCTTTATTTCCAGCACATGTTAGCGATGTGGCACAATTAGCCAAGACAATGGAGATATAAAGTCAATCAATTAAACCATGCTCTGATTTTTTTCTGTTAAAGGAACACATGTTGATACACAGAATTTTTGTGTTTTATTATTATTTTTATGTTATTTTCATTTGGGGGAAAAAAAAAATTAAAAAGGAAGCACTTCCACATACAGGAAGTCCACATGGACAGCACTTCCTCCTAAAGCGTTCTGCTCTGTAAATTACACAAAGTCTTTTATCTATAAATGTTTACTGGTAAGTTATAATGTAAAAAGTTTTATGTTTTAGATGGAGACGGACGCGTCACCGCCTCCTGTGATGATTCTCGTAGCTGTCCGTTGTTGAGATTTGTACGAGGTGGACGTTCGTCCTGCGTCAGATATTTAACCTTTAACAGTCTGGTCGTATATATATCTATCTATGTAACTCCTCCAGTTGGTTTTCATTGTTGCTGTGGTCATAAAGTTTAACTTGCTCGCACTGTTTCCATCACAATAAAGTGGTGAACTCGTAGTGTACACTGGTGCCGGGTAAGAGCAAATATATCCCTTATACGTTTTTCTCTATTGCAACTGTAGACTTGAGAACTTGTAAAATAGGTCATCAATAAAACATTGCTTGAAGATATTAACACAAGCCAGGTTCCTTCCTTTCTTTAATTGTGTGTGAAGGTTTCTATACATTTTATTTGGGATGTTCAAATGCTTTGCATTCTAAAACTACAAGATTCGTAAGAAATAATTTGCCAAATTAAATGTGATAAGAAATTCTATTAAAAAAAAAAAAAAAAAAAGTCTAAAACAGCGTTTAGCGACGTGCACCTTTTCATTAGAAGTCAACAGATGATGTCATACAATAGATTTACATATTTGTGGCTTCATCATGATCATTTACATTTCAAAACATGTTACATGGAGCAGGAAGATATTCTAAAGACATTCAAGCCACTAATTCAGAAAGTGCTAAATTTGTCGCTACACTCTCTTTTCTTCATTAGAAAAAATAAAAATTTGCTAATTTGGCAGAAAAACCAGCTAACGCAATTCTCTTTTAATCTCCCTTTATGCACATTTGACCATTAATATTAAGACTTCTTGGTTGCGTTTACTTACTAGTTTGTAGGTTAATGTTAGTTTTGTGAGTTAGCCTGATTGTTGGCAAATTGAAACAGAAAGCAATCACGAATTCCACTTATTTATCTATAATCATTAAAAAGGAACACTGTGGATGCTAGCATAAATATCAGCTCGTTAACTAGCTTGCTAAATATATACTATAAACTACTCCGACAGCGTCTGTTTAGGGTTTATTAATTTTTTCTTTTAATTCTTGAAAAGATGGCGAACTGTATGTATGTTTTAACATTAAAACTGATGGAAAGTTTATCTCAATCAGTTTGCTAACTAACTAACTCATATGCTAGCTCAAGAAGATTATTTAAAACTTAGATTTATCTCAGCTACTCTTCAGGATTGATCAGTTTGTCCTGTACATAAATGCTAATGCGGAGTTTCAATAGACACAGTACAACTGGAAATATTGTTATTAGCCTATAAAGGTTAGGCTATTGAGCCTAAGTTCAACAATCAGTATTCTTGCTAGCTAGCTAATTCAGAACATTCTGCATTTCAGTATGTATTTCTTTCCACATATATCTTATAAAATGACAAACTACCATGAGCTGAAGACATGCTAAATAAAAGCCTCAAAGAAATGTATAAAATAATTCAACTGAAAGCAAACAATATGCTTTTGCATCGATCATTTATTCAAAAATGAATTAACTTAACATGTAGGCATTCACTTATAAGATCAGATAAGCATGCTACAAAGAGTTTAGCTTCTTTTCCCAGCTTGCTAACTCTAAAACAACAGAACATCAACTAACACCCACATCTAACTCTTTATCTCCATGAGAGCCAGCTAGCTGTGAATAGTTCTTATCTTTCGTCCTTATTTAATATTAATATGGCTATTAAGCTGCTACCTAGCAAGATCAGGATTTTCTTTTTCCTAGCTAGCAAACTCAACTTTTAAACCTACATCTGCCTATCAAAAGAAAAGACCAATTTCCAATTTATTTTACCAAGAGTGATGGCACTTATATATTGATCAGATGTAAAAATCAAACAATTTGTCGGTGGTGTTGTTAACGCATGAGTCAGCAAATTGCATGTTAACAAGCAAGAACAAGTGCTTTACATAAAATGGAAGAAAATAATCATTACATGAAATAGAAATAAAACTTTTTAAATTATTTAAAATTTTATTAAAAATAAAAATAAAAACAGTTTGCAATTAAAGTTTTAAAACTGTCTAGGGAGCTATTAAAATCCATCCATAAAACGCAGATTTTAGTTATTTCTTATGTAAAAAACATTACATTTATGTAAACTTTATGTTACATTTCTGTAAAAAAAAAAAAAAAGTTAGCTACAGTACCTGGAACCTATTTGAGATATTGCAACTTTTTTAAACTGCATTTAAAATAGAGCATCATTTCTGCTAGCCTAGAAAGTACCATAAGATCAGTGGGACATTTAGGAAAACATACTGAAAGCTCACTACATGTGCAAATCCTACATAAACTGTATATTGTACATTGTGTCCTCCTCATATTTGTCTAGAAGAACAAGTGTCAAAATGGTTCGAGAAAACGAGAAAGACAGTGTTGGAGGAGAAGCGGAACAAGGTAATCTCGTGAAATAAAATCGGTTTGGGGGCATAAGCCATCCCCTGATGAATAAGCAGGCCATTATGCTGAAGAATGACAGCCCGGGGCCGTGATTATGCCGCTATTATATCTTAAACAGCGTGGTTTGTCAAAATGCATAAGCCCTTTGCTCCCCATAAAGAGGTTCTCCCTTCGGTGTTTATTTTACCAGAGGCTCGATGCGGCTTCCACGATGCCCTTGCCACGGTCGCTAACCGCCGCTTTAAATACAGAAGATTTAAACAGGACGTAAAATATTCAGTCAATTTGCGAAGAGGCGAAATGTCATCATCCATATGACTAAAGGCGCTAAATATTCATACAATTCCACGATCGGTTATTCACACGTACATGCTTCAACAGTGCCGGCCGCGCAGATAAACACTTGAGAACACACCAGATGCCCGGGGGTGTGTGTGTTACAGATTGTAATATGGTAATAAAGGTCAAGGTCAGTGCTGTCTTGTTACTGTTCCGGTGCTCGGGAGAGGAAATAGTAATCCAATCGTGCTAGTAGAGTAAGGCTAGGTAGAAAGGTTATGTTGGTTTATGACACGAATTGAGTGTTAATTTTCATTTAGAACCTGACAGAAACTTTACATGTTAACAAACCAAAACCAGAAAATCATCCACATTAATTAAAATCTGAGACACACTGAAAAATGGAAAGATGTATGATAATTACAGCAAGATAAAATCACAACCTAAATTATTGCAGTTGGGTTAAGAACTGTCTAATACATTATTAAAACTGGAATAGATAGAGTTGAACCTTCATCTTCATGAAACAATGAAAATGAGTGTGATGAGGGATGACTTGAATGCTAAGTGAAGTTGCATGCACTGTAAACCCTAATGCTCAAAGTAATTAGACATATTGAGTAGTGTTAATTTAAATAATTACAATTAGATCAAATTAATAGACCTTGATGAGTATTTAGAACTTTTTGGTATTTATGAGTTTGTAGAAATGACACTTTTCAAATTAGCTGAACAAATTAGATATTTTAAGTAACTGTAAGTACCTAAGTAACAGTAACTGTCACCTTAAAGTTCCACCAACTTAAATTCTTTCAGACTCGTGATTTTGTGTCTGATGTCATCAGGTAAAGAACGATTCATAAGAAGGAGTACAACAAACTCAAAAACTGATTAAAAATGGAAAACATCATTACTTAAAAAAAAATTTTGTACCTGATTACCTAAGTTTTGCCAACTTATTCGGGTTTACAGTGTGGATTAAAAAAAATGTCCAGTTGAAATCAGAGCCACATTTAATAGTGAAAGTAAGAGCATTTCCATACACTCACAGTGTGATGAGAACTCACAGGACAGGAACTAAACATCTGTGTGTCTATAAGTAATCCACGTGTTAGTGAGGCTCATTAGGGAAACAAAGGCTTCAGTTTGTTAGGGAGCATAAAGACTGGATTTTGGAGCGATGGAGAAAGGTCATGTGACCTGATGAGTCCAGACTGAGCCTAAGAAGGGAAGCGCATGAAGCGATGCTCCCATCATGCATAGTGTCCACTGTACAAGCCTCTGGAGACGGTGTTATGATCTGGGGTCGCTTCAGTCGCTCAGGTCGAGACTCAGCGACGTTATGTGGAGATAAAATGAAGTCACATGACCACCTGAATGTACTGAATCACCAGCACATCACATCTATGGAGGGTTTTCCTGCCCTGATGGCACAGGCATATTTCAGGACTAGTGGTTTTGGGAGCAGGAGGAATCATTTTCACAAACTGTTTGCTTCAATCAAAACTAAAAGTTAGGCTGATTGAATTAAATATTGTGTGACTTTTTTTTTCTTAATCCCAAAAACTACATGGAAGGGATGCAATGTCCACTCAGCCATAATCTGATTAATTTTTAACATTGAACAAATAAATAAGTAAATACGTAAATGAATGAATGAATGAACGAATGAATGAATGAGTGGCATGTGTTTGATTTGTTAATGTGTTTTGGGTACTGAGTTTTTTTCCTTAAAATGATCTATTCCATACACAATAAGTAAAACAATAAATCACAGTTGTTGCTCAAAAATCATGTTATGTATAGAGATTAACTTGCAAGGGGCTGATTTTTTTCCCCCCCTTTAATATTAAAAACACTGACAGAACAGTAGACCTATATACTGTATGTTAAGACATGGTTTTATTTTGGTGCAGAAGCCTCTTTTTGTCTTATGACATGGTTTGCCTGGTAAGAATCTACTGAATCACTGACGTAATTATTAATGTTACATTAATGTCAATTAATTACTAATCAATCTTGTGCCACATTTTTTTTTTAGTTTTGTAAATAAAAGCTCTAGTTAAAACAATACGTTTTGTAAAACAGTAACTCAGAGTTTATAGTTTGTAGTTAAAACAATTAAACAGGTGGTAGTTTAAACAGTTAAGCAGGTCCCCAAAAAGTCTAAACTGTCTGTTGTTCCTATTCTCGTGGGGACGTCCTCCAAAGCTTATAAGAACATGGACACAGACACACCTTGTCATGTAAAGAGACACATGTCAGTAAATTCACACGCCAAGAAAATGAATTCATTAATAAACAACCACCTTTGCTCAAGTGCCTGACAAGTGCAGACTAACAGGTCTTTATTTCGTCATACAACCCTTGAATACACACACACACACACACACACACACACACGCACACACACACACAATGGCCCTCGAGCATGCCCAGCACAAAAATCACAGTGTACCATTCAATCACTCCCTCCCTTTCACTTACTCCCCCCCCCCCCCCCCCTTTTTTGGAGCTGCTAAAGGTTTTAGGTGCATGGAGAATGAAAGCTGCCAGCGTAAGGAACCCCGGTCCATTGAAGAAGTGACAGGCACTGCCAGAATATGATCCTAATCCTGTTCTCAGCATTCTTTTAGCCTGCTGGCATTGCAATTTCGCCGCGTACTCTCCAGCCTGTGAACTGGGCTAAATCCCTCTAATAGCACATTGCCCAGATACACATCAAAGTGCTCATGGAAACCAACACGGAGAGGCCCTCGCGCCCCGACGCCAAAACCAGGCGCAGAAATGACTAATCTACAGTCAACAACAACATACTGACCACTTTTTAGACATGTACCAGTAATAACGTTTATGATAAACTGCGAGATTCACTATCAGTTGTTGTTGTTCATTTGAGCTCTGAGGGTAGTTACAAAGCACTGACACTGGAGACTCCTTCCATTAATTTTATGGCTATATAGAAATAAAACTTCACCCTATCAACAACACTTATGTTTTTTTATCTATTCATGTCGTGTGTCCAGAGAACAAATCGCTGTAAACAAGCTGTAACTTTAGAAACGGATATATGAACCTGTGATCTGTAACGGCGCTGCGGGTCTCACATTAATTCTGACCAATCAGATACAAGAATTCAACAGGAAGGTTGTAAAAATTAGTGACTTTGGTTACTTTCTGTGTAACCAAATTTTATTTTCCCTCTTTTTTTTCTTCTTCACTTTTCTGGAAATTCAGGAAGATTTTAAGATGTCTATGAGCTCCAGTCTGGAAGAATTAGCATTCCTGATAAATACCCATGCAGCAGAAAAAAACAAATGAACCTAAGAGAAAGTGAGTGGTGAGGGGAGGGGGAGGGGTGCAAAGGGGGAGGGGGGGGGTGTTGGGGGTTCTGACAACAGGTGATTGAACTCGGCTGCGAGAGGTCGCCCTCTTTAGTCCCAGCGGCCCTTTTCTGATTCAGTTCTTTTCCCTTTTTATCCCTCTGTTATCGCAAACCCACTTAATCCTCTTAAAGCCGAGGAGAAGCTCTTTTTTTTTTCGAGGGCAGGGGGGGGATGCGGCGGCGGCACTCCAGCGCCTGTCACCGAGGTGCTGTTCCAGTCACACATAATTACGCATCAATGCCGCGCTACACATCGCTTTTAAAAGGTCACAGGGCATTGTGGGTAAGTGGAAGGAGGCCAGGCCTCTCAGTGAATGCAGCATGTACTCTCCGCGGCTTAAACCCTCACTCAGCGTAGTTAAGCGAACTCGCCGAAATCTGGGACGGGTTTAAGATCGTCGCTAAAACAGAAAGCACAATGAAATAAAGTGCAGTGTTGGAGCTGCTTTGTGTTTGTTGTTGCTCTGCCATGAGAAACACTTAATTTCGTCTTCAACTGACATAAATCTGTCTGACAGACGTCTGCGCAGTGGTCCCTGCCGAAGTGTGTCTGGGTAGATTACAGTCGAGGAAACCTCTGATGTATCTGACTGTAGATCCACCGCACAGGTTATAAAAAAAGTTTTAAATTAGTTTTAAAAGTATTTTGTAACAGTATTTTAAGTATATTAAGAATTTAAGGTCAAGTATTTAATATAGTTTGCTTAAAAAGTAACTTCTAAACAGCCCCAAAAACCCTAACTGCCTAGCGTCGCTATATAGACAAAAGTATCTGTCCAAACCTGCAATGGTATTGTATCCAAATACACATACTTATACAATATGGAGTTGGTCTCTCTTTTACAGTTATAACAGCTCTCACTTTTCTTGAAAGGCCGTCCATATGACGTTGGAATGTTTCCGTGGGAATTCGTGCCCATTCATTCTGTAGAGCATTTATGAGGACAGGCACTGATGTTGGACGAGAAGGCCCGGCTCACAATCTCCGTTCCAGTTCATCCCAAAGGTGCTCGATGGGGTTGAGGTCAGGGCTCTGTGTTTGGTCCGGTCCAGTTCTTCCACACCGAACTCATCAAACCATGTCTTTATAGTCCTTGATTTGTGCACTGGGGCGGAGTCATGTTGGAGTAGAAAAGGGCCTTCACCAAACAGTTGGCACAAAGTTGGAAGCGTAGAGTTGTCCAAGATCAGACCCAGGCATTTTAAGGCCCGGGCGCCAAATACGGCCCGCGGCCCGACTCTGACTGGCCCGCGAAAGGTTGCTTGGAATTTAAAAAAATAAAACCTACTTTCAAAATTTTGCATAATGCATGGACTAAAACAGCAGTGCTTTTATTTTTGGAAATTGTGTGCGTGCGTCGTTTACGTCCAGGTACTCTGAAACAAGTCCGAGTGCATGTGATTAGCAACAAGTCATTGTAATGGTATCTCTTGCCTAAAAAAGAAAGGTGGACGCCGAAGGCCGTGGTTTCGAGAAAATATGGACTACTAAATATTTATTCACTGAAGTCGGGGGTAAACCCGTGTGTTTAGTTTGTGTTACGAGACGAAGCATCCGGCCCTCTACAATATTTTCTGCTTCTCATTTGGCCCCTGGGCAAAAATAATCGCCCACCCCTGTCCAAGATGGTGAAGCATTAAGGTCGTCCTTCACGATTATCAGGTTAAGTGGCCTGCCTGACTGAAACACCTAAATTTATCACTTAACAGGTCTGGCCAAATACTTTTATCCATAAAAGTATTACTAAGCTAGTTCACATTTCTAGCAACACACAAAGTTTTCATTAACATCCATTCGACATGAATTTTTTTAATCTACTTCCAAAACATTTGATATGTTAACTAGCAACATGACTAAGTATGAATTCTGCAAGTAAAAGGTTTCAGTTACCAACTCATTAGCATATTGAGGGTTGTTTGAAGGTGTGTTTTATGACATCACAACATTAGCGCCTCCTAAATCTAGAAGTGTAGAGGAAACTGGAACAATGTGACTTCAGCCTTCTGGAACAGCAGCTCTGAGAGTGCGTGAGATTGTGGAGGTGGGGTCATCACACCAAAGTGGATTATTTTCCCAAAGCCGCACACCGTGTCATATTTTACTTTTTACATTATTACATTTGACTGATTGCGGCTTTGTCTTTAACAAGAAATAGTGTTTGTATACAGAAACTGCTTGAGACACATAAATGCCTTTAATTACAGCGAGTTCTCCGATATAAATCGTCCTCTTGGAGAAGATGGGCGCAGTTTATTTGTCTTTTAGTTCTTTCATGAATGCAACTAAACACTAGATTATATAAATTAGGCTTCTTTTACATCTTTCAGGAGTAATCGGCTCAGAGATTCCTCTCTAAACAACCTCTGTACAGCTATAAGCTCTTAATAGCACCGTGCGCGCGTGTGTGTGCGCGCGTATGCACGCATGAGATGCTCCATTTGACATTATTATCTTCTAGCTAATGATGTGCTTAACATGAAAATAATGACCCTAAGTGAGCTTCCTGACTTTGCATAAAAGAAGAAAAAGTGGCAATCGATACAAAATGTCACATGTAAAAAAAAAATTATAATAATAATAATTTAAAAAAAATAAATAAGTGATGAAATCAATCGATGTCTGATTTCAGCTCTGCATTGGTGAAATCCCGGTACTCAGGCCCGTATCGACGCGTCCCTGCGGTGCAGCAGACACGGTCTGACCTTACCTCGCAGGTCACGCAGGCTCCAGGTGCTATCAAATAATCCAAATTCGAAAAGATTCACACCCAGACACACACACACACACACACACACAGACACACATTTGTGGCATAGGATGCGACTCGATGCAGCATCAGTGTGAAAATAACTCGTCCCTAATGATCCCTGTTTCCTGAGTGTTAAAAAATGTAAATTTATGTAAAAGGCCATATGGAAAGACATATTTACAATACGTTTAGGTAATCACAAGATGCAGGCATGGAGAACTAGAGCGGGCCGCGAGACGCAGCCCACGCGCAAAATAGTTTTTTATGTATCATTAATTCTCTTTGCATTCCCAAATAACCCTATATTACGGCGGTAATACAGTAATCACTCACAATCGCACAGAAAATTATCTGCACTCATCTGTGGAATCAGAGGCGAATGGGAAAACCAGGGCCAAACATCCCATTTTGGGATCCTCTTGCGTCCTTAATGTTCAGCCAGAAGCCCGGCACCTAAACGACAGCGCGGCCAATCTCGATCCGCGCGCCGATGGAACACTGTTTTCGAGCAGCTTAATGACAGCGGGAAGTCGATGGCCTTCGCCGGCGCCGTTCTTAAAGTGCGCACACCTTTTCATGCTACATTGGCCCAAATGAGAGGCAGGTTGGGTAAGGGGGGGGGAGACAAACCGAGGATGGAAATTGAAGCTTGTACGCTCTTGGAAAACAAAAACAAACCTCTCAGAGCCGCGGGGTCGGCCATGGGGGAGCTGCTGCGTCGTGCCGTAACAGCGACTCAACACGCGGGACAACTTAACGTGGATTTATATCCGCGCATACGTTATGCATGAGATTGTACAAATCGTAAACGTCTAGATCACGTGTTGAGGGCGTGCTCTGGAATTGCACATGATTTAATTATTGATCTTAATTTTTTATATTTTTCTGCGATCGACTGCGATATAAAACGTTGCTAAGTCATATACAGTATAACAGCGTCTGCGATCATTTCTCTTTGAAACTTTTTCATTCACCAAGAGGGTTGCAAATGCGACTTTCTTTATTAGTATTCAAAAATACACACAAGCAATGCACTAATGAGTGAAGTGTATGACTGGGCAGTTTTGCATGAGTCTCCAAGACTGTAGTTCAGTTTCAGTGTAGTTTAGGCAAAACTCTACATAAATTAGGTAAGTGCACAGGCACATACTGTGATTTATATCAACTGTATCTCAGTGGCTTAACGATACCAGGTCGTTTTTTTAAAAATTATTTTAAAAAATAAGATATTCTATTAAAGGCAATCTAAGAATATTTACCATTGCTCGTGTGCTTCAACTCTTTGCAACTCTTCAATTATTCATTTCCTTTTACATTTATTTTGATACATTTTTTAAATTTTCCATTTCGCCGTTTTGTTCCTTGTTTATTATTTGTTTTAATTTCATTGGTTATGTCCTTTTATGGAACAATTATAATTTTAACTCTTGTTCTCTATTAGATTTGTCAAGTTTTCTTTTGCTAGAAGAGTTATACAATTGTGACTCTACAATTATAAAAGCTTTTTCCTTATAAAAAGGTAGAACCTATAAATCGTAAAAAAAAAAAAAAAAAAAGAAAGATCACATGACAATAAATCATATGTGAAAAACAAATTGTAACAAATGTGAAAATTAATTATGTAAAATAATTATATCTATATAGATGTGTAAGAACTACATGGGAATAATTTAATAGAAGAAAGTAAGGGATGTGCAAAAATATGATGCAAAAAAAAATAAACAAGGAAAAAAATAAAGTCAAAGCCACGTGAGCACAACATGAAGAGTTTAAGTGTGTATCACACACACACCCATTCACACTCCATGCATTTCAATACCGTGTTTAATTGTCAGCAAGAATCCGCGTCGTCCTGCAGGCTCGTGGATTCACCGTGACGTCATGCTGAGTCTGAATATCAGTCCTGAGAAATCTGAATCTGACCTACTGCCAATATTAACACTCGGATAATAACACACAAACACATACACACACTTATCAACTATCCAGCTTTATCCTGTATTCAGGGTCGCGGGGGGCCTGGAGCCAATCCCTGCAGACTTAGGGCACAAGGCGGGGTACACCCTGGACCGTGCGCACACACACACACACACACACACACACACACTCATTCACATATTACGGGCAATTTGGAAACGCCAATTAGCCTAATCTACATGTCTTTGGACTGTGGGAGGAAACCGGAGTACCCGAAGGAAACCCACCAAGCACGGGGAGAACATGCAAACTCCATGCACACAGAGACGGGAATCGAATCTGGAGGTGCGAGTCGACAGAGCTAAACACTACTGTACGTCACTGTGCCCACTGCAAAACCAGTTAATTTAACGAATACAATTTAAATGTAATTCAACTATTTTATGTCTTTAAGGCACAAGGAAAAGTTTTCACTGACTCCAAAGTTAGAAATGAAACTGTTATTAGTGTTGTACAGATCTTTGGAAAGAGCAAAGTTAAATAGATTTAAGAAATAAACAAACTGCCTGATGTCGCCATCTACAGGCTAGAGAGAGAATTACTGATCATTTAAAGATGAATGAAGATAGAAAAACTGATATTACTACTTCTTTCAAATGTGGTAGGTCTCTCTCCGGTCTTGCGGAAGGCCCGGGTTCAATTCCCATCCAATACCCAAACCCCAGCCACTGGATGCAGCGCCGGTCCTAAGCCGGGATAAAAATGGGAGGGTTGTATCAGGATCGGATGGTCTGCTGTGGCGACCCCTTGACATGAGCAGCTGGAGGACTAACAAGTCCCATTTCTTTTAATTACACTGGCTCGTGATGCAGGATTATTTTTACCTTATTCACTGCAAGCATTGCCATAATTAGTATTCTATTTATATTTGTGGATTTTAGGTCCTGAACCATTGTCAACTTCAAAATAATAATAAAAGAAAAAAAAAATCTAAAACCTCATGGAGTAAAAGGATTATTAAATAAATTAATATCTTTGCTTAGTCTAGACCTACTCGACCACAATGTTGTTTTTTTTCCCCTTAATGTTCCACATTTAGGCAGGGAAAAAAAGTGAATGTCTTTACACACACACACACACACACAAACAAAAAGTGTGATGGTGTAACTTTTTTTTTTGTATCTTCAAGACTGAATTATATGTCTTGATTTCTGTAATACTAAACGGGAGGATGAAAGTCAACATAGTTAGTACTTTATAACTAAAAATAAAAAAAAAATGTAAAAAGGAAAACAGTTCTGGTGCAATCAGAAATCACGGACTGGAAAAATCTGTGTGTGTACGATATGAAACACCTGCACTTGGAGTCATAGGCCGTGTCTTAAAGACAAGTCTAAGAATGTGAAATTCAAAAAAAAAAAAAAAAAAAAGCAAGAGTCAGTGTTTGGTTAAAAAAAAAACTAATCTAAATCTTTGAGCATCTCAGACAGAGACAATAAATCCATTATGTTTATTATGATTTTTTGTTCCCGTTTAAAATTTTATTTTCACTATTTTGCTGCATTTAATGTAATAAATAAACTAATGATGTGTAAGGTTGAATTGTGATGAATAAAAACATTTGCCACAAGACAATCTGGATCGACTCATTTTTATTAGAAAAGGCAACAACTGGAATGAATCGATGCGACAATCTGACATACATTATTATTAAATAAAGAGAATTCTAATCTAAATAATAGATTAAATAATACAGGAAGACAGCAGGCTGATTGAGACGATAACCTCGGCCATTTAAAAACAGTCCTTCTTTTAATCATCAAAACCCGCCACAGATGTTGAAAAAGTCAGATCGGACGATCGGATACCAAGATCGCCTCGTCCATCAGATTCGGTGGTAGTCTAATATCAAAATCATTGCGTTATGAATTTAAACTGTGTCATATGGTGTAGAAGTAACATGTGACCTTCTAAATATGACCAGTCTTTAGTTATTAGAAAACCCATTTTAATATCTCCACCAGAGGGCGGTGTTGCATTCAGAAGTCGTGAAGTTGTATGAACCTGGTCCTCTTCAGCTGACGCGCAGCAGTTTGCACAAATAAATCGGCCCGAAGTTTGCGCACAAGTGCGGGAGGACGAGTTCCCCGATCGCAGGCTGAGGGGCGAAGCGGAACGTGTCCGAGTAGAGTCGGGCGAAACCGCTGAGGTCCTGCACTTGCACCGTGATGTCCATCTCCTGCTGAGCGAGACTGACCGCGCGCTCCACCACACACTCGTTCTGCAGCTGAGACAGAGAGCAGGTGGAGTAGAGCAGCTGTCCACCTGGACGAGTCGCCTGGAGCCCCGCCCTGAGAGCAAACACGGGGACGAGGACGAGTCAGTCTCGAACCAGGAGCCGCTCATTTCACACACTCTCAGCTGAACTGACACCGACACAGTCATGCTGATGATTTCAAGCTTGGGTTATATTTTTACATATTTATCAAGCTTGCAATTATTTTTATTTTAGTTATTATTTTTTTAAAAAGTTCCGTATCTTAACTTTCTTGGAGCACAGAAAGGCTTCTTCTTTATTTATTTATAAAATATTTGTGCTTTTTGAAATTAATATTTATTATAAAAACTAAACTAAACAATTCATTTTGACCATTAATTAAATGTTTTTTTCTTATATTAACCATTAAAACAAAAAATTTAAGTTGACTATTAATTTTTACAAAATGTGGAGAGAGAGAGAGAGAGAGAATAGTAAATTGCAGCTTTTAAATCTAGCTTGATCATTTTGCTTCTTTATGAAACATTTTTTTTATTATTAAATTGCAAAGTGTCCAATTATAGACTTAATAATATGTTTTATAATAATCTGATGAGAAATAAATTAATTAAAGTTATCTACAACAACATCTACAGTTTTTTTTTTTTTTACTAAATCTACAGCACTGGAGATAATTATTTTTTTTATATTTATAAATTATAAGATACATGATACAGTAAGTATAAACTAATTAATTATAAATTCATTCATTTATAATTCTCTAATCCATAATAAATTAGGAGATTTAAATTTTGCGCCCCCCCCCCCACCCATCCCTTCTTGTGTTTCCCTTTTTTTCTCCATTAATTTTTTTTTTTATGAATATTTTGTAATTTTCAGATTTTATTCAATTTTGCCATCAACTTCCAACATCATATTTCTTTCATAAAATCTTAGTCAGAAGAAAGAAATACATCAGCAATCTTCCGAATTCTTCCATTTTGGTTCAATTTTACATCACAAGTTATGTTAATGTTGTAATGCTTAAAACAGACACATGTTGTTGTCGGATTTCTGGTAACTTTACCTAATGAAATGATGGATGAGTATTTTTTTTTTTCCTTTAAAGGTAATTATAAAAGATGACTCACAGCAGGAGTTCAATCTGCAGTAAAGGAAGCGTCTGTCTCTCTTTAGTCCTGAAACTTTTAAAGATGCTGTTCTCGTCCTCCATCAGTGAGTGTCTGTCTGTGGTACAGGGGACGTCCACCAACACCTGACATAGGAGATAGAGAGAGTGAGAGAGAGAGAGAGAGTGAGAGAGATAAGCATGCACAACAATACAGTTTATTTAAAGAAGACAGATCCACGCAGGATGCAGAGGGTCGGAGGACAAACGCTAAATGACAGAGAACCCCTAAAACATAAAGCATGATCAAAGTGACCGATACTGACTCTGTCAAATTCGAGGTCCTTCATATTCCTCCATTTGCGTCCATCGAGAGACGTGACCCGGATCTTGTCCTCGTGTCTCAGCTCCTTGGGCACGTAGCTCTGGAGCGTCCTCTGTAGACGGGTCACGCGAGACCCAGACAAATCGTTGGCCCACAGAAATCCTGCGAGCACGTTAAACTCAGGAGCGCGTCTCAACATAGCAAAAAAAAAAAAAATCAAACATACAAACTAACGAACATCTTTACATACGGAGAGCCTGCGTCTGCAAAATAGCGAGCGTCTTCCCTCCGGGGCCGGCGCAGAGGTCCAGAACCGCGTGACCCGGCTGGACGTCCAGCGCCAACACGGGAAGGACGGAAGCTGCGTCCAGGAGATAATAACTCAGCAACCCTGCGCCGTCCGGTCTGAGAGAAACGAGACAGATGGAGGAAATCATGCGACGGTCAGATAAAGACAATGGAGGAAGAAATCGTGTCCTACCTGGCGGGTTTAAATCGCGAGATGTCTCCTCTGGGAAAGACCAAGCACTGGACGTCTGAGCGAATACTCAGCGCTTCTGTACAAGGACGATCGTTTTCTTGAGACTGATCTGAGGTCTTGTGTGCGTCCGGGTCCCTGATGATGAAGTCTCTGCAGCCAGACGATCGTAACGCCGAGACCACGTCGGCGTTAGAGGCGAAGTTGTTCATCAGGGCTCCGTATTTCTGCTCGGACAACAAGCCGGCGCGGACGGAGGGCCACAGGTCGCCCAAGTAGGTCTTATACACGGAGTCGAAGTGCTGCAGAGCCAGGGTCGACGCCGGGAGTTTGGCTCTGGTGCTCGCCTGGTGGACGGGCGCGTGTTAAAGAAAACCTCATGAGAAAAAGTGAATACATTTCTCAAACCAAAGATGACTGGCACTTTTAATATGTAGCAAATATATAATAATATTTCAAGTAATTATTAAACTAAATTATTACAAATATTTCCTGCAGCATTTGTTTTTTCATTTTTTTTCACCCTTTCTATTTATAATTCTGTTTTGTTTCATCTTTATTTCTTTCTTTTGGAGTAATGTATATCATTTAAAGACTTCTGAGCAGCACCTCATGTATAAATCTTGTGAAACTATTACTATTACGAAAGCAATACATTCTTGATTTACTTAATTCCACATTAATAAAAGAAACACACCCATTTGGTTTTAACGCGATTCCGCCGCTGAACAAAACAAACCGACTCTCTGAAGTTGTTTATCAGAAATCTGGCTCTCGTGCGCGCCGCCATTTTTTTTTGTGTGTGCAACACGTTAAAGTGTCCGCGACGCCCAGAGAGACAGGACTTATTGGTTCCGGTGTTATGCGCTAAAATGCTCCCTGCCACAGATTGCACCCCCCCCCCCCCCTTATATAATCTCTATCAGATATTAGATCAGAACAGAAATTCATAGGTTTATTATTTTATTATTATCAAAAATGACTATTATATGACTATATATATGACTGTTATAATTTACCCCAGGCACGTTACAGGTGTCGAGACCCTCAATACAAATTCTCATATAATGTTTATCTTCTGACACATTTATTTTGCAGGGATTTGTCATGTAATACAAAAATGTTTGCACTAAATACAGATTTATTATGAACACTTACACGAAATGATTTTTATTATAAAATAAGCAATATAAGAAATGCATCTTGTATATGAAAAAAAAAAAAGATTTAAAAAAATCCTATTCAACATGTTTTTTTTAATTTTTTTTATATTGTTTATTTTATAATCAGATTCGTTTGGTCTAATTTGTAATTCATAAACCTATAAATTTCTGGTCTAATATAATGTTCGAAGGTGATTAAATGGGGGCGGGGGGCGCAATCTGTGGCAGGGAGGCATTTTAGCGCATAACACGCGGTCGCTATCTATGAGATTTACTGTATGTATAAAAAGGCTTATTATAAAATGTTTACAGCACCTTCATACGTCTGTTCCTAAGTGTGGAATTTAATAAACGTTTCTCAACTTTACGGAAAGTTTTATGAGCTTTATTCATAGAGAACTAATCACAGATCGCAAAGTAGGGCTTCATGTAAAAAAAAAAAAAAAAATCATTTTATTAAAAATAGCAAAAAATAATAACAGAAAAGGAAAAAACTATTGTAAGGAAAATACATGAAATACGTTGCAGCAAATTAAATCCTTTATCCTCCAATAAATTTTTTTTTTTTTGGGTAAGAAAAAAGTTTTTTTTTCAACAAACTTAATGAATTACTGAAGTGAAAAAACTTTATTTTTAATGTATCTAAAGGATGTGATTTTACCATATATAGTCATTTTATTTTACTTTAATTATTTTATAATAATCAAAATGTGTAACACACAAAAAGAAGTGAAAAAAAAAATACTCTCATGTTTTATGTTGAAATAATTGGTTGGTTAATGAACTTCTTAAGTTGTCCAACAGGTGGCACGGGGGTGTAGTGGTTAGCACTGTCGCCTTACCCCTCCAGGGTTCAGGTTCGATTCCCGTCTGTGTGTGCATGGAGTGTGCATGTTCTCCCCGTGCTTGGTGGGTTTCCTCCCAAAGACATGCAGATAAGGCCTTCCCTGAGATGGATTGGCACCCTGTCCAGGATGTACCCCTCCTTGAATACAGGATTAAGCGGTATAGATGATGAGTGAGTGAGTGAGTGAACACCGTTACTGCTCCTGTGTCCTGTATCTGAACAGGACCGGTTAGAGACAGGAGTGTGAGGAGACAGAGCGCTGCACACAGCTCAGGTTGGACGAGTGGGAAGCTCAGGGTCTCTCTCTCACACACACACAGAGGAGCAGTTTGACTTCATGCATAAATAACACTACATGTCCAGAATTATAGAAGTGTCCAGCTTCTTTTCCTTTTTGATCATTACTCTAAACCTAGTGTTTAAATTCCTAAGGCTTTCCTATAATCAAAAACAAGCACTCAATTATAAAATCAGTCATAATATTTCTGTGTTGTTTTTCCAAGATGCACACAAGTTTTTCAGTTCATTAAAATGAGCCGACCTCACTGTTCACTAGTATTCCTCAATTAAGATGCATCTTTTGCTCATCAGTAGAAATATTTTTATTTGTTTTCATATTTTTATTTTATTTCCCCATTGTTTAGCATTCTTTTAAACTTGTCTAAAAAAAAAACTAAAAAAAAAACAAAAGCAGAACCCCAACACCTTGCAGGATCACCGTTAAGATTCATAGATTACAAAAAAAAAAAAAAAAAAGTTTCAATACTTTGGGTTTCAGATTTTACTCAACTTCGTTGTAGTTCCACCGAGGCGCCACAAGGTGGCAGAAGCGTCAACGTGTTCATGAATGAGCTCACTCCTGTTTGCTGCTTTTCTTATTTGTGCCATTTTATTGATTTGATTTAAATTTGTCCATTAAATCTTTTAGATCTAGAGCCGTTTCATCTCAAAGGGTTTAAAAATAATTGTCTTAATATATCTTAAGGTTTACAGAAACACCTTACAATAATAAACCAAGGTTATTTATTCTGCTAAAAACTGAGACGTCACCGAAATCTCACAAGTATTAAAAATAAACAATAAAAACATTTCTTTAAAAAAAATAATAAAATTTTTTTATTAAAACAAAATAAGGGGTAAAAACCAAAATGCACACACTTATTCCAGGAGTTTAAACTTTTACAGCAGCACCATGAGAACGTCAAAGTGAAATCACGATAAATAAATAAAGCGCGACAGATCAGGCGAGGCCGGTCGTACACACGGTGCACAGGGGCGTGATGGAGAGATCTCACCAAGCTTCATTCTCCTTGTTGCTTTTCCCAACAAAGTCATTCATGGAGGACTGTAAAACACACACACACACACACACACACACACACGGTCAGATTAGTGTCAAGAAGGATGCGAGACACCTAAGCATTAGCACTTTTTGTTGAGCATTCATGACTCAACACTTTGAAAGTAAGATATAACCGATAATATTTAGCAAACAGATCATATTAATTGTTAAGCAATGTTGTAATTAAGTGTAATTTATATATAAAAAGTGGTCAATGAAGATAAAGCTGTTGCGAGCACAAACTGAAAATTAGAGCACCCCTTAAAAAGGGACGCTTGAGGAGAAAATAGTCCATTTTGCGAAAACCACATGATCTCTGCTATCAAGATCATTAATGACTTAAGAATGATCGTGTAAATAAATGCATTTTAAAAGCATACAAGAAATCTTACGTCTGCAAAAAGACTTTTAAAAGATCAACCTTAACATCTTTCGGCTCACGTCATAAAATATCTGCGGTCATCCTGTTCATGTAGTTCTGAGTGCCACTTCTTATGGCTCCACCCCCTCAGTCCATCAGCTCCACCCATACATCCATCTTATCCACTTAATTCTATGAAATCCTGCAACTAGCCCCTCCCACTAATTTCCCAACCAGTCCACTTAGCAACCTTCACCCAAGGCGCTATACAACAGTCACCCGGGCCCCGCCCCCAGTCACCCGGGCCCCGCCCCCAGTCACCCTTAATGCTCTGGACACTGCAGATAACGGCGACATGATCGTTACGTCTCTCTGCTTTACCCCGGATGAGAAAATTGAAATTTCAAAAGCACAGAGCAATCAGACGTCACCCAGACTGTAATCTAACAATCGTGTACATCTTTATTCACGTCTTTTCATCCAGAAAAGCTGACATTTGCTCTTCAGGGAGGTGGACGTGCTGGAACATGGATTTCCCTGCCAGTATAACGGAGCGCTCTGAACGCTGAATGAAGCCGCCTGCCACAGACGATCCCATCTCACCCCGTTAGCGTTTATCCCCGCCAGTTTTACTCTTCTGTCTGGATAATTAATTTTTTTTTTTTTTTAATGGTGCCACATTTATCATCATCATCATCCCCCTTCATATTCAGTCTGGAACCGTGAGGAGCAGCGACAGAGCGACCGGATGACGCGGCGGCACGGACCTGCATGAGGAGTCGCTCCCTCTTCAGCTTCTTGTAGAACATCAGAACGTCAGAATTGGCCTGGACCACCCGCGCGTCGAAGTCCATGACACGGAGCCCCTCCAGACTGCGGGCGCGGGACAGCGCTACGTAAGCCTGGCCGCTCTCGAACACCCGGGCCAGAGAGATCTCCACGCAGTCCAGCGTCATGCCCTGAAACACACAGCAAGAACAGCAGCGCACGCATTTAGTGGTAGTTACTCCGTGAGCAGGGTTTGGGGGACGTTACTTTTTAAAGTAACTAATTACATTGCAAAATGACCGTCTACAAAAAGTAATCCGTTACATTACAGCGTTACTTTCTGATGAAGTCACTAGTTCGAGTACTTTTCCACTGCAGAAAATGAAAACTCCTTTGCTCTTCCTCGTGCATGTTGTTTTAGTCGAGACCTTTATAATTATTCTACCATCATCACTCAGTGACGTTTGGCCCGTAATCTGTTCACTACTACAGTAATACCCCGATCTCACCTACGTACGCGGTGGCCGTCAGTACGGTTCATCATGATTCACCGCCAGTTTCGGCGCCGTGATCAGGTTTCCATCTTTCCGCGCGTCGGTCCTCACGTAGTCAAACCGCATAGGTGAGATAGGGGTATAACAGCAGGAATAACAGAGGGGGCGGGGCTTGTAGGATGACACACACACACACTCTAATGGATTGGGAATGACGGCTGTCTGTCTCACAGATTACATAAATTGTCTGAATATCGGGTTACATTTTTGAAATGGTAACTAATGGCGGAGCGAACGCGTTAGAGTACACGTTACATCAAAAACGTAATCCGAGTACTCGAACACGTTACTTTGTAACACCTTACACCCGACACTGTCCGCGACGAGGTGCTGAATCAGGAGTCTCGATGACGCGACCGTTTATCGTTCGGCCTCCATCACGTGACCTGGACGCGAGCAATCGTCGCGGGAAAACAAGGGCTTTGCAGATTAAACGCAACATTTTATCATCTGGTATTTGTGAATTCCAAAATCACACCCAAACAGTTCCTTTAGAGGGAAAAACGATGATGCATCATGATGATAAATAAAACTTAAATTAATGAACATCTACCCGCCCAAAAAAAAAAAAAAAAAAAACTATGTGAATGTTAAGCCATTAAAACTTCATTCCATCTTAGCCTGAACACGTCAATTTATTTATTATTTTATTATTATTTGGACTACACAATATGGGCAAAACTTTATACACCCCTGACCATCACACCCATTTTTGAAGCAGACGATTCGATAAGATATCTCTGCATGCCTTAGCATCCCGTACGCTTTTCCTTTCCTGGAACGTCGAGCCGCGTCCCCTGATCCAGGTGGTGATGGCGCCCCCGTGAGCTCCGCAAACCCCAAAGACCTCAGTTTACTTTCCTCCCGCTTCCTGGGTGAAACTGCAGCGTCTATTTCTTGTCCTGAAAGATCTGACCGATTCCAAGCAACTCAATGGTGAACCCAAGCAGGCCAGGGTCAATGATTTGGGTTTTATTGCAGCTAGAAAAAGCAGCATAATGGGTGACCTTTAAATAAAAATTTGTACACATGTGTGTTTTTTTTATATTATATATATATATTTTTTTGCCGGTATGGTTCGTATACTACAGTAAAAACGCGGCCCGAGGTCGTCTGAGTCTCAGCGGCTCATTGAGGCAGGACCAGACGATCAAAAGCAGCCATGATACACTTCCATCTGTAGCCAATAAGCCTAATTACCCAGAGTTCCATCTACAGCCAGCTCTGTCTAATTGAAAGCCATTAGCGCCGGTGGCACGCGGCCTGGAGGCAGCGGGTGAAGCGACTGACGCAGAACCAAAGAAACGTGCATCTGCAATCTACACTGATGCTACAACATCAACACCAATGAACAAGTCACTGCGTCTTATTCTTCATAAAGCGGATACGGACGGCTCAGACGTCAGCAAACTGTGTGTGTGTGTGTGTGTGTGTGTGTGTGGACAGAGCTAGATATACTGAAGCGGTGAATCAGGTATGAATCAGTGGCTTAAGGCAATTTCCTTTGTGAGTCAGAGACGCCCTCACTTGACTCTTGTGGATGGAGATGGCCCAGGCCAGCTTCAAAGGCAGCTGCTGTCGGCTCAGGTACACGCCGCCTCCCGCCGCCTTAAACGTCCAGCGCTCGCGCTTCATCACTTCTACAGCGCCGCACAGGAAGCGCACTCTCGGGAGGCCTGACGGACGGAGCCAGACACAGGACATGCGGAGGATTAGATTAGTAAATCATCAGATTAGTCCGAGGACGGCTGGAGGAGGGAAAAACATAATAATAATAATAATAAGGCAATAAAATCAGAGTTATGTGCACGATTATTTTACAGTACAATAAGCAGAAATACAAAATAAATCAGCATCTCACTTCTCAAAAGCATTCATAGCCAGAGTGGAGCAACGAAGCGAAGTTACGGTTACTCTCACAGCGCCGACGCCGATCGTTCAGGTTTTTATTCCGGAGAACAAGGTGCGTTTATAAATGTGATGTTTAAGGTTTACAAGAAGCTCAATTTGGGGAAATTTAACACTCCATCGATTTACACGAGGACAGAAATATCCTGTAATATATGTGATGAGTAAAAATGTTTTAAGACGTCCGTCTGCTATAGTTTAGGGGGAAAAAAAGAAAAGGAAAATAATTCTCCTCGTTATATAAACTTAATCAAGCATTAATGATTTCAGGCTCAAACTCCTTCCCGCAGCATCACCGACTCCTTTCATGTTTAGATTGGATTCGGTCTCACTTGATGGGGAAACGTTAGCCAAATCATTTCAAGAGAGATTCTTTTAAAGCACGTGGACCAATAGTGTGACATGCAACACCAGCTCCCGTTACCAAGTGTCTCTCATTCTCACCCCTACATCAGAAGTGTGGACGGATTTCCTCGTATGTAATAAACCGGTTTGTGTTCAGCTTGATAAACAAGGTCCATGAAAGTGTGTTGGTCCGTGTTATCACTTTCATCATCATCATCGCATCAACGTTCAGTGGTTTTAACGCGGCGTGCCTGTTCCCGCGAGCGAGCTGTCGCTAGGATCGATACTACATTAGACGAGCACATCAATAGAAACTCGTAATAAACCATCAGATCCGACGGCGTTTGGTTTCTACCCTGATTCCCAGGCAGGAAGTCCACGACGACGCCCCTCGCACCGTTCACCAGCCCTCGCTGCACATCCAGGTTTTTGGTCAGCATCACCTAAAGGACAAAACAGTTGTGTTATTTCATGTTTAAACATCTGGATATCAGACACGACCGGGTGCTGGCGCTTGCCTGAGCTCCCACTTTCAGCTGTAACGTCTGACCCACTGGACTCTGTGCGTCGATGGTTTTGACCAACATCGGGTCGCTGTCCAGAGCCTCGAACACACGCAGAGCTCCTAAAAGCCGAGAGCGAAACACGTGACGTTTACCGAACACCGTGTCCGGGACCACACTTATTGATGTACAAAATCAGTTAGAAACCCAACATCCTGGAGATCAACGAACCTGGCAACTGCCGGAGTTTGTTCTCGTTAGTGAGCTCCACGTCGTCCTTGTGTGTGCACAGCCTGGTAGCTAGGATACCGTCCCGCTCGATGGGGTGACTGGCGCTCTTCAGGAGCCGCGCAGTGACTTCCTCAGTCACTCTGGGGGGGAACAAACAAACAAACAAACAAACAAACAAACAAAAAAAAACCCCAGTAAGCACCGGATCTTTAAAGTGCTGTGATGAGTAAGAACACGGAGTGTAAAAGGTTCCACTACCGGCCCAGTCGGACGGACTGCAGGAGCGAGATGAAGGTTCGGTCCGTCTGCCGCCGCACCTCCGTCAGCTCCATGTTCACCTGGATGCACTTCCTCCAGCTCCTCGACTGCGGGACAGAGAGCGCACGCTTAACTCTTCAATCGAAAAAATAAATAAATAAATAAATAAAAAATAAAAAATTCGATCGGTGATTAATGCGAGATCGAAACAAAAGGTGAATAATTCATGTTGCCAAGCAACAAACTAGAAAGGGCACACGCATTTAGAAAGGGCACGAAACACCGTCATCTTTTATCCGCCGAATTCACCAGGTTTGCTATTACGCTGAAAGGACGCGTGTACGAGCAGAGGGACAGAGATCTATCCAGGGAGGGTTTCCTCAAACACAACGAGCCTCGAAATGACTTCAGTATTGGAACAGGGCTCTACTAAGCCTCCCCCCCCCCCCCCCCCCCCGCCAACCCCCTCTTGTGAGAATAACTAGATCAACAGTAAGAGTGATCTTAATTAAAGTCTCATCTCATCCTGATGGAACATAAAACACAAGGGGGAGGGGGGGGGGGGGCAGGATGTTTAAAGTGTTTTATGCAAATGAAAAAGCAAATAAATAAAATTGCATAATGTAAAAAATAAATAATAAATAAATAAATAAATAAATAAATACCCACACAACTGAAAACAAGACATCATAATGCCCCAACCCCCCCAAAAGTGTGCAATCAAAATTGAATAAAATAAAATTTTGCACATTATAAATGCATCAAGATATGAAGTCATCATACAATAATGTACCGAAAGAGTAAATTAAAGGGGGGGGGGGGGGAGAGATACAAACAAATTCTAATGCTAATCTTTTCATTTCAAGCCTCTGGTGATGTTTTTCGAACCCTGAAATTAGCAGGACGAACAAACAGCTCCTCCACTCTGCAGCTGCTGATTAGGAGATTGCGATTTCTGGTTCCTTGGAAGAAAGACTTGCGTTCCGGCGCAAGTCAGGCCGGAGTCGGGCCGTGGTTCTGGCGTTTCTCACCTGGAAGCAGAAGCTGGGTTTCTCTTTTCCTTTAGTGACGGGAGGAAGCTGGAGAAAATCTCCGCAGACGATCAGCTGAATCCCTCCGAAAGGCTCGGTGGATCTTCTAATTGACCTACAAGCACCAAGAGTACAGGGCTCGTTATGTCAACACACACACACACACACACACTTTTATCCCAACGCTGCAGCTTGGAAGATTTTCAGGATCATTAATTTGTAATAAACTTCCACGAATCTGGCCACAAAGCAGCTATTCATCATATGATATTAATTTTAACGAGCACGCCGGAGTGATGGAACATCCCATCATCATCATCGCCACGCTGCTGACTGGATCTCAACCAGCGGCGAGTCTTTACACCGGTTGAAGCGCCAATAATGCAACATCTGACTGAAATTTGGTTTGTCAGGCTGAGGCGCACCACGCAGTGGGGGAGAGAAAGTGACAAAACGTTACCTGCCCAAGGACGGAGAAGGCTAAAGAAGCGAGTCCATTGCTGACTTGGTAACATCAACTACATGGGGAAAGACTGCACAATGCCTGAAACTAGCCCTCACCCTGACAAAGGGTACAAACTACACTACAAAAGATTGCCTGCAGATGTTCCTCTGGAGAAGGTAACGACAACCCGCTCCAGGATCCTGGCCTAGGAAAGCCTGGCCTGCTCTGGTCCATGAGGTCACGAAGAGTCGGACAAGAGTGAACAATAAACGATTTAACATCTCAAAAGTTATTTACAAAAATAAATCACTGCTTAAATTGACAAGCGTAGTCGGTAATTTATGCAGAGTTTATGTTACCTATAATAAACAGAAGGCTTTCGCATCACAATCTCTACGTGATCAATTGTTTCTAAGAGGTCAGTCGTTTGAGTCGTCCCCTGCTTCACCCCACGGCCTGCCCTGAAGAGGTCAAGGACGAATTCTGGCAGCAGCTGGAAAACCGAGATGTGATTTACTTGACGATTTATTTACAAATCAAATTTGGTGGGGGGAATGAAGAGGCGCAGGGGATCATCAAAGAGAAGGAGATGAAGTACAAGATGTGATGATCAATCAAGTGCTGACGAACTACTGGCCTTATGAAGACCCTCAAAGCAAGCAGTGGTGATAAAAACCATGCACTACACTTCAGGAACATCAAACAGATACTACCGCCTCACCAACACGTGCCATCATTTGATCAGCCTGGTCAAATACATCAAAGTTGGGTTCTACAAGAGCCAGCCAACATCCTTAAGCACTGGAGCAGCTCCATCTATAGAATCTTCAACCAACACCTGCCAAGCCCCGTGTACTTGGACACGCCCCTTCCTTCAAAATGAAGGACGGGATGTGGCGACATTTCTGGACAACTATTTAAAGTGTAAACAAATATTCAAATGCACTACATGTGCACAAATTGAATACAGTGGAACCTCGGTTTGCGAGTAACGCGGTTTACGAGCGTTCCACAAGATGAGCAAAGATTTTAAATAAATTTTGACAAGTCAAAATTTATACCTTTGCTTTTATTTAGGAACTTGTAAGGTATTTCTATGATGCAACACTTGTATCCATCAGAACCGTCCAGCCTTAAGTGAGGTCATGTGACTCTGCTGTGGAATTATATAAATAATTGTCTGCCAAGAAACCCTTCAAATTTACTCACTGCAACTTTAAAAATGTTACTGAACACAAGATGCCACCAAAGACAATAAATAAATAACCAATGAAGGAAGGATGAAATGGAAAACATAAAAACCGGGCCCGTCTGGATGCCACCATAGTTGACTTTAAGCCCTGAAACAGCTCCCACTCTGCAAATGTAGATAAAGCCATTTGACCAAAAAGGTATCAAATTACAGTTAGATGAAATGTGATGACCGAGTTGCCAGTTTATATACGATATACATGCCTGGCGATAGACTCGAGCTTGTCAAAGAACCCGGCCTCCACCATGGAGATCTCGTCGATGATCAGGTGTTTGCAGCTGGTCCAGTGCTGCAGGACTCCGGGCCGCTGTGCCAGCTCCAAACACTGCTCTAGAGGAGCCGAACCCGAGCCGATACCTGACCGATCGAAGAGAAGGACACGGGATTCATGAAATTATAACGGTTTTATAAAATATTTACAATGACAAAATCAATATCAACCCATCACCCACTCCATTCAAACCCAGTCCCAAATGAATAACATCATCCCATCCGTCACCATCTAACCAGCTATTCACTAATTCAATCATTCATCATCATCCAATCCAATCCTTCACACATCAAATATCTTCCTCCAATCGATCCATCCACTCCAATCCCTAATCTAATCATCCCTTCATCCAACTCATTCCAATCACATGCCGTCCTTCCATCCCATCATCTTCCATTCATCAGTAAGAAACCGCGCACACTGACCTGCGAAGCTGTGCAAGGTCGTCCCTCCTATATGACATGCAGCGACGCCGGTGCTGGCCGTGGCGTACGTGCTTTTAGGGGGCAGCGATCCCACAATCCTTTTCAACAGGAAGGACTTCCCCGTACCTCACAAGACAAATCAGCGCAGAATTCCTTTATTTTTTATTATTACTTTTTATAAAAACATTTACATATATATTTTTGCTATTACATTAAAAAAAAAATTATAATAATTATATATACACACACACTGTGTATATTGAAAATATTGTGTCTTGATATAAATGTGACTGTCACTGAATGTCACAAAGATGTAGAATTTAAGACGAGGCAAAGTGTGCAAGTACCAGCACTTCCAGTGAAAAACACGTTCTTCCCGCTCAGTACTGCATTCAGAACCGCCATCTGTTCTTTGCTGAGTTTTTGTGCAACTGGCAACGTGAGGACGGGCTTCTTGTGAGGGTGAAGAGCTTTAACCTGAAACAACAAGAACAAAATTCAATTCAGTTCAGTTCTAGTCATACAGCGTTTAAACAAGGCTTATTGACGCAAAGCAGATTTACAGAATCAAAAAGAAAATTATGAAAATATGTACGAGATGCGAGTGTGTGTGTGTGTGAATCAGAATGATCAGATGGTCCCTGATGAACGAGCCGAGGGCGACGGTGCTGAGGGGAAAAAACTCCCCGGGATGGTAACAGGAAGAAACCTTGAGAGGAATCGGACTCAACAGGGAACCCATCCTCATCTGGGTGATAACGGAGAGCAGGGATTGATCAGCACTCACAGGCTGGAAGTTCAGTATAACAGGAGACGTGTTTAAGTTCATATGGAGTCCAGTTCGTTATTGGAGGCTCGGGTACAAAACTTAAATTGTTTGCAAGCCCTCAGAGACCCCAGGCGAGTCCAAGACCGTCATCACGGTCATGTGGAAGCGTCTCCAGCGGCCACAAAGCAGACAGCAAAACCTCAGACCAGACTCAACGACTCACGAGATTTGTTTGGTGAGTGCGAGAAAAAGAAAAAAAAAAGGGGGGGCGGGGGGGGGGGTTGCAACAAAAATAAAAAGCTACATGTAGCTAAGAAGTGATGAATGCAGACAACCTCCAGCACCAACCACCCCTCTCCCCAATATTGTTCAACTAATTTTATATTGATCAGACATAAACAACAGACACAGGTTCATCAGTTCACACCAACACCAAACCCAGGTGGGGGGCGTGGCCTAAAGCCTGAACATGATCCAGATGATGAGGTGGGGCGTCTCCCTATTCAGGGATGATTAGTTTTACTTGTGGAATTGGGCCAACATAATTAATCTCTGGGATTCTGGTCTCATCCAAATCAAATCAAGTGAGTGAATGAAATACACATTACAGTACAAGTACTCATTAAGGTTATTTAAACAGTGTGAGGATGTGATTAATCCCTCGATTATCCCCATAAGTCGGTTATTAATGCCTGATGTGCATGCAAGACATTAATTGAAGGCAGTGAGGATCGTACCGGGCTGGAGTCTCCATCCGTTCGGGGTCGTTTGGCCTGCTGTCGGCCGTCCGTCATGTTCACGGCTCTCTCCGTCAGTGCCTTCACCTGCAGCGGGGCGTTCACTTTGCTCCTTAACTCGTTGGCTTTCTGGACGTCTTTCTGCTGTATAGGGCTGATGGTTTCAAAGCTTCTCGGGACGCCCGCCCGCATCCGGGCCCTTTCACTGACCGGGTTACTGCCCTGTAATGCTTCATGCTTTATACTCAGGGTCTTCAGGAAGGTTTTCAGGCGGTCGGGTGGACAGTCGGAGATCAGGAGCTGCGTGTTGTTCTGCGGGAAGTTCACCGTGCACTTGCCGTCCTTGACGAACCGCGTGAAGAGCCGGAAGTCCCTACGCAAAGCGAAGCTCTCATGGGGTCCACCACGGAGGTCCTGAACGCGCAGCACCAGCTCTCGGAACTCGTCCCGGCCCAGAGTGACCGCGGCGCGGCGGAGAACCCGGCGCTGTACCGCAGGCCCTGCTACTGCGCCGCTCACGCGCTCCACTGCCACACTGCACTCCAGTCTCACACCGTCCTCCGGGTGCAACATCCTGGATCCTGGACAAATAACAAGGAACAGTCAACTGGAGTTTATTTTGCATTTAGAAAAATATGTCCCGACACCCTTCTATTCAAACTAGCATGAACTTTTTCATCAATCTGTGCTACACTAGCTCTTCTATTGTATCGGACTACACGGGCCAGCCTTCACTCCCCATGTGCATCATTGAACCTTGACCACCCATAACCCCTTTGCTCCTTCCTTGGAGGCCTGGGAGACCGGGAAATGCTGCAGTTGTGGAGTTGCTCTAACCCAGTCGTCCAGCCATCGCAATCCGGCTCTTGTCACAGTAGCTACATTTTCAATATCTCGTTACTGGGATACGTTAGGCAGCAAGTGAACCTTTTTTCCCCTTGAAGTTGAGATGTTGGAAACATTGGCAAGCATAAGGATTTGAGTGACTTTGACAAGGGACAAATTGTGATGCCCTGACCCAGTCGTCTAGCCAAGTCCAAAACTGCAGCTCTTGTGGAATGTTCCGGTCTGCAGTGGTCAGGACATACCAAAAGTCCTCCCAGAAAGGAAAACCGGTAAACTGGTGACAGGTTGGCCAAGGCTCACTGATGCACACAGAACGTGCTGGAAATGAAGGCTGGACAGTGTAGATCAGACGGAGGAAAAGGTTGATGCTGGTTGTGATGGGAAGGTGTCAGAACACACAGTGCATCGCTGTGATGGCGGCAAAAGGGAGATCTACTGTACTCAATATTAGGCAGGTGGTCCTCCATAATTGTTCACACATGCATCAGGTTTTTTATTGCCTCAGGTTATTAATTTTAATCTTCACATTCAAACATTTTCTTCATTAAACCATAACATGAAAGAAAAATTCTGGATTTCTCCTTCAACACACATACCTGAAGCTCATCGACAGTCTGTTAACAATCGGACTTAAAGCTTTTAATTTGCACTGCATTATACAATAAATGCATTTTGTGTTTCAACTTTTTTGTTCAAGTTATTTAACATTATATACAGTTTAATATTTAAACAAAGACATGTTTTAACACAAGCTATAAAAGACTTGGAATATTGTTTATTAATTATACCTTTAAAAAATATAATAATAAAAAGAACATTCCATTCAAACATGGCAAACTAATGATTGATATTAATGTAGCTTAATGATTAATTAGTATAAACGTCTTTTGTTAAATCATTTATCCCTGAAAGAGATCTGATTGTGTCCAGAAATCTATCAAACTCAGCATCGAGAGGATTTAAAACAATAACGTTTCTCGTTTATACCTTTGCTATATTCATCCTGAAAAGTTTAAACAGTAAACTTTTATCGTCAAACTGTATTTTTTTTTTTTTTTTTTGTAATAAACCGATAACAAAGTGCTGAACTCACCGGGCTCGCTTCCCTTCACCGCGACACAAACACAGACACGCCGGATATTTCAAATAGAAAGCGTTGAGCTGGAGCAGCCAATCACGTCGGGTCATTTAAATGTTCAACCAATCAACGCCCACTTCCGCAAAAAGACCGGGTACGTCATCGCTAGGCAAGCGAGCGCTTGAGAATGGGGTTGCCAGTTCCGTATTTTATTATTTTTTTATTGTCTTCAAATGTTTTTTTTTTTTTTTTTTTTTTGCGCTTGAAGATATTTATTGTGTGTTTAATAATTAGTTTCCAATGCGTAGCCATAACAAACACCTGCCTAATATTGAGTAGACCCTCCTTTGACACCAAAACAGAGACGCACTGCGTGTTCTGACACCTTTTAGTGATTTTTGAACGAATCTTTAACGTGACTCAGAAGAACGAGTAGTCCCGGAGAGTGATTCGTTCGTTTTCTACTGGGCGCGCATGCGCAAATCACCGCAAGACCTCCGTAGGTTATGTACAGGAAACAGAATTGAACGGTTCTCAACGAATCTTCTAGACCGAGTCGTTCGTTCTTTTGTCACGTGACTCCCACAGACGCTATGAAGTGCAATAGATTCAAAAGAACGAACGACTCGGACTAGAAGATATGATGGTGAGCTGCGCATTCTGTTTAGAATAATATGTCCTTAGCGTCATTGTAATATTTAAATGACTGGAACGATAGCCAAAATGTGTGTATGTAGACGTGTTGGTGGTCTGTTTATTGAAAATGTAACATTTAATTTTATTTCTGAACAAAATGAACTAAATGACTCAAAAAAGATTCATTCATTTTGATGACCGAGATTCAAAGAACCGAGTCACTAAAATGATTCAAACTTCCCATCACTACATTCTATCACAACCAGTATTAACCTTTTCAACAATTTGCGCTACACTAATGCTTCTATTGGTTCAGACTACACGGGCCAGCCTTCACTCCCCATGGTCACCAGTGGTCCTTGGCCACCCATGACCCTGTCGCCAGTTCACTGGTTTCCCTTTCTGGGAGCACTTTTGGTATGTCCTGACCACTGCAGACCAGGAACATCCCTCAAAAGCTGCAGTTTTGGGGTTGCTCTGATCCAGTCCTCTTGGCATGACCATGACTTGGCTTTGTGAAGTGTGTGTAGAAAGGCGTCAGGACACACAGTGCATCACTGTTATGGTTGCAAAATGTAGCCCTACTCAATATTAGGCAGGTGGTCATAATATTATGGCTGATCGGTGTGTGTATATATAGTAGTACTGTATATATAAAATTCCAAACTAAACTGCATAACTAGACTAAAAAAAGGTCCTCACATGCATCAGTCCTTCTCTTAGACACTGTACACACTAGACACTAGGCGTAGATGTAATTGGCTTATACAGGGCAACATATACTGTAGGTCCATATTTAAAAAAACAAACAAAAAAAACAATGCAAGTTTTCTTTAGGAAAATTGCAATTGCTTATGGTACACTATGTTGGGTAACGGTATCGGTGCTTTTACAATTCAAAACAATTTGTACAGGGTTTTTTTTTTTGGTACACTTCTCGCGTCAGAATTTAAATTCTCACTCCTGGTTCAGCCTCCATTTCATCTCTTCACTTGTGCACATCGTAAAAGCAATTTTTCAGTAATAAACTACAAAGGCTTGAGAACATTGCCTACACAACAGTCTGCTGTTTCCTACATTATTAATTACTTATGTCATGTTGATCAAAGCATGTGTAATCTGTTATAAATAGTCTAAACCAGAAGAAAACACCAAGAACAGTGCATAAGTCATTACATGCAAAATGGTTAATCTGATTGTTCTAATCATGTGAAACAGATTGCTATATATTTTTTTCAAACTGCTTCTGTAAATTTGTCTTGAAATACCTAAATTTCTTTTAGGTGAATCTCAGCTTATACCAACGGAGGGGAAATGTTT
Organism: Clarias fuscus; assembly: GCA_030347435.1. Classification (NCBI taxonomy): domain Eukaryota; kingdom Metazoa; phylum Chordata; class Actinopteri; order Siluriformes; family Clariidae; genus Clarias; species Clarias fuscus. The sequence continues at coordinate 12,665,798 of CM059231.1, forward strand.
AAAGCATTAGATCAACCAAAGATGAACCAGTTCTCTAAAATAGCTGGCTGCCATGGATGCGGCACGTGATGACATCATAGCAGATGCTTGCAGAAGCCAGATAAGATATTCTAAACGATTATTTCCATGCTGCAATCTGATGTGGATGGGAAGCTGCGGTCTAACAGACAGGAACGTCAGGAGGTGTACTGTGTCACACACATTAATGTGTAATTCTGTACATATGGTGCAGCCTTGTGTATTTTAAATCATCATCATCAATCCCTTAGGCTTTGGTTCAGGCTTAGGATCAGAAATGTGTAGAGTTACACTATGACAATCTTGTTAACACAAGGACTTCATATCACTGGTTCCAGTTAAACTGGTTCCAGTTAAAGTAGCCTTTGCACTTGTAAATACACCAGGGGTACGCTTACACCTGTTTGAGAAACAAACAGGTGGAACCTGCTTCCTAATCTGCTGCTCATGCACGTCATCAATACACGTCACGCAGAAGTGGCACATGGGTGAGCGAGCGAGGACGCCATGTTTGACCTTAGGTTTCGAATGAATATAATTCCCTTCACGACCGGATCAGGTCACTCTCTTTCATCACGTAAATAGCGGTCACATGTCCAAACGTTTCCACTTCATTTCACTTTAAATTAACACAAAATCCATGAAGCAAACCGCCGGAGCTAGCATAGCATGGGGCAAGGGCAGCATTTTTCTCGAGCATCTCTCATTTCTCACAGGTACATTTCATTTCTCACACGTCTCCTATAACGCGAGCGACGTGGCAGCCATGAGGGTGGACCACAAGAGAAGAACCACAGTAGATACTGGTGTTTAATTACTGTATATTAGCAATAAATACAGTACGGAGCTAGTAAATACGCTGGAGCTAAGTTACTACTCGCCAACTCAGTGTGTTGAATTCCATTTCTAATTGTCAGTTTCATGTCGTAGCAGCACTCTTAAAGCTTAAAGCTACAGCTTCAATCTGACTTTTATAAAGTGCTAACACTGGAGATACAAGTGATGCATTTCACAATCTTCTTCAGTTCTATAAAAGCCTTGAAAGAGTTGCAAATGTTTACCACAAACACAGCTGTACGTTAATGCAAGATCATTTTACATTAAATAAACCAACAGAATTCCTTCCAGCTGCCATTTTTGTTGAACAAACAAAATGGTACAGTGTGAGAGCTTTGACCTTGGAATAACGGTTAACAGGTTTTTCATCCTTCGCCGTATATGAAATGAGGACAGATCAGTTGATAGACAGACAGTTTGTGGGACGTTTAAGAATTTCACCCTATAACTTTTTCTTGACGTCCAGCTCAGGCATCAAATATAAATGATATTTTAATGAAAAAAAAAATGATATTTTAAAATATTTGATTTAAGAAGTCATTTAGCATTATGTGAAGAAAGTCACATTAACATTGAATACTCACTGAATTTCAGATAAGACTTAATTTATCCAATTTTCTTCCCAAACTTTTTGTTAGTCACACAATTTTATCTTTTTTTTTTAAATTTTTTTTTAAACTAAATTTCAGATTTTAATTTCAAATATTTGTTCAAATACACTGCGAATATAATCATACAAACGTAAAATGATAGCAGGTTATAGCCTTGAGTTCGGAAAATCATTATTTTAGATTAGTTTAATAAAATGATATGGTAACAGGGTTGAAATTAGAGTAACAGGGTGGCACAAAGTTAAAGGGTTGAATTGATCCATTTCCTTTGAGTAAATCATGACATAAATGTCACAAATATATACAGGACATAAGGAATAGCACATGAACAAGACTACAAAGTGGATTAGAAACTAAACATTTCATGCACAGACATAGAAATAATCATATTTCAGTTGGAGATTAACCCGGGATTTAAAAGAATGTGCATATCAAAACCGTACTGAACGATGTGGCCTGAAAAAGTAACAGTTAACAGATTTGACCATGAAATACCATGCATGAGTTTTGTTGCGCATAAAACCTTTTTAATTACGGCTGTAGTTTTGTTGTTCTTCATTCATTTTAAGTTCGTCTCATCAGGATGCAGGTTGCAACCTTAATATGGTTAGGCTAGGCAAGAAGAGAGGAAAAAAAGCTAATTATATTCAGCAAAATACAGTAATACATCGGAAATATGTAGATTATACAAAATGACTCATAACACATTTAATATTTCCGTCAAAAAAAACAGACTTCCCTTCTGAGTGAACTGCATGAGGAGCGGCCCTGTTACCGTAATGCAGCACTATTACTCTACTCACAATAACAGGGATGCAGATTTATGCTAATGTAAACTGAGTGCTAGATGTGGAATGTAGACTTGTACTTAATGTCAATGACAAACTATAGATATTTATATATAAATATGGTTATATTTTTATACATTTAGTTATTATAAATAGAGAACTTTAAAATGCATTTGTCTTACTCTGATAATATGGGTAACGGTTGTATTAGAATAAACGGATGAAAGTAATATGAAAAACAGAAAGTAGGACTTACGTTTGGTCTACCCATGTTGTTAGCAAATGGCTTGATGATATTATTTCCTCTTTGCCACATGACTCACTGTTTTATTCTCTTCCTCTACCAGAATAAATAGGTTTTAGTAACAGGGTTGTGCACATATTGGACAGAAATTCGGATTCAGGCAGACACACAGGCAGACTGATAAACAGGTGGACAAATAGCGAAACATACAGACAGACAGGTATGCAGATTGATAGACAACCAAACAGATATCAAGATGTCAAGAAATTTCACCACTGTGGGACGAATAAAGGTATGTCTCTTATCTTATATGCAGGCAGATAGACAGACAGACATACAGATAGACAGGCAGACAAGTAGACAGGTGAAAAGTCGGACATGCAGACAGATAGACAGGCAGGTATGCAGACAAATAGAAAGACAGACAGATGTACAGGACAGACAGACATGCAGACACATAGACAGATAAATATACAGACAAACTTATGGACATGCAGATAGACAAACAAATAGATAAACAGATAGACAGACTGACAGATAGACAGACTGCTAGGCAGAATATTGGATCAGATATGATGTCATTCGTTTCCGAGGCAGCTTGTCAGATCAGTTAGAGAACGATGCAGGCACTGAATCACCAACAGCTCTCATGATATACAGCAGCACTCACTGAAGCTGACGCGATATACATTTGTTCCTCATCGTAAAATCGTTATGTTTTTATGTCCGCATCATAATTAAAGCTTCACAGCTCCACAGTCTGAGCAGGATAGACGTTTTATTTGTTTTGATTTAGAGACAGTTCTGCAGTCATTGGTGCACCACGTGTCTCATAATCACGCCTCATTTTGCGTAGACAGATGAGAGAATTTCCAGGAATGCCTCTGTATCGCATCATTAAGCTTCCCCAGTGTGGACAGTAGGGCCATCAGTCATGGCGTGGGACAGGAGAGGGAGAAGAGGGGGAAGCTTTTTAGACCTTCAAATAACACATTTTCATATATTTCCCACACTTGTCTCATTTGTCGCTCCTTTACTGGGAGTAAATGTGCTTAAGACGCGCTGTTACGCTCAGCGGAAACTTTAGTTAAGGGTCATTTGATTTAGCTTTTTTCCTGCATGCAGATGACTATGCCACCCAATTTCACTGGATCTGCTCACAGATGCACAATTTATAGGGAATAATATTTAAAAGATTAGTTAAGTCATGTTTGGTGTCCAATGTTTTTTTCTTCTTAAGTTTCGTACTGGAGCAAAAACTTTCAAGTTTCACAAATAGAATCTTAAGCAAACATCTTTTTAAAACTAAAGTCAGGTCCTCTGTGAAGAAGACAATGATGAGGCGGCCATCTTGGATTAATGAATGAATGTGGTATAGAGAGATTTAGATTTAAATGCTAACCACCCCCCGCATGGTTACCTTCCTGTTCCTGCCCCAATCAAGCAGAGGAGCAGGCGTCCACCTGCAAAGCTAGCCCCTTGTACTAATGTTTCCTTTTTCTTTACCATGCATTACATCTCTGTCCTCTAAGGCCTGGTTCACTCTAAGGTGGACTACTTTGGCGGAACCTGGGGAAATTCATGGTTACCCAGTGGTGCCTGTCTATGTCGGGGTCCAAAAGCATGAAATATAAGTGGTGGTTAGCCTCCACCTCATACATCCTCTGATTTTAATCACTGATTGTATGTGTTTTTTTATTTATGCTGATACAACAAACACCAGTGGACCTGGAGTCCTGCTGGAGTGAGTGGAGGGCCAGGGGGCATTGGCTGGGAAGGAGGTGTCAATATCAGGTGTCTGTCAATATCAAATCCTCATGAGAGAGACTTTCATGGGGAACACACAGAGACCCACAAGCATACTTTTACCAACTAGCATAGCAAACCAATGGGCAGCAAAATGCAACTAGATGATGCGCTCTCCTAGAAATACAATATGTGCTTCAGAAATTCAACATGTGGGACAGGGAAAATGACTATGTGGACTATAGGGCTGCTTCAGGTTTTCCACCTCAATCTCTTAACAGTGTGCAGGGAAGCAGTCTCTGGTAGCGGTATTTCGCGAGAAGGCTGAACTGGCATTGGAGGTACATCTTAATTGTGCTGCCCAATTTGTCCCAGTCCCCTGTGGAAACCACCTCTTACATAGAGCTGAGGTTGCTTGGTTGCAAAGAGTATTTTCCGATGTGCCCAACCAAGCTAATTTCACTGAGAATCGCCACACTGAGAATCCACCATGTGGTGGTACCGTCATACTGTGTGCCTAAGCACCCAGTGGTTCGGGACAAAGTACAGTCAATGCTTAACATGGATGGCGATGGTCAAGGATTTGCACAGTGATTTGAGCAGCCCAGTGTTTTGGTACCCAAGGCCGACGGGATGATGTGGATCTGTGAGGACTCAATGCAATGTCAAAGTCTGATGTGCAAACAATCCCTCAAATTGACGAACTGCTCCATCGGTTGAAGAAGGATCTCACAAAGAGATATTGGCAGATTCCCTTGCCTTCCAGCACCTAAGAAGTAATGACTTTTTTCACCCCGTTCAGTTTACACCAGTTTGTCATCCTTCCAGTTAGGTTGTCTGTGGCTCCCGCAACATTTTGACAAATCAAGGACAGGTTCCTTCCCAACATCTCCGAGCTGTCCTGAGACTCTTGCAAGAAGCTAGACTCATGGCCAACCCAAAGGAGATTGTAATTCAACGGAAGGAAATATGGTATCCGGCCGTCCCCTTGTGGCCCCAAATTAATAAAACTGTGGCGATTACATCATGTCCAAGGCCCAAGGGGATAAGATGGTTCCTGTGACTGGCTGGCTATTATTGTAGGGTTGTGGCTAATTATTTGGATGTGACCAGCCAATTGAATGATCTTTCTAAAACGAGGGCACCAGTTCCGATCCAGTGGCCGCAAACAGGCTTTTGTCTTGGGTGAAAGTTGCCCTTTTTAAGAAGCCCACTGTCACATGCACCTGACTTTTCTCCCTCCTTTAGTTTACAGATGGACAAGTCATTCTGGTATTGTAGTACAGTATATAGTATTGTCAGACAATGCATAGTGTGCAGCACTGTAGTACGCTATATAATTGTGAACTACAGTTACTTATTTAGCTCTAACGCTCTAGTTTTTGTAGAATATTTTCAGCAATGCTCTTTTTCTGCAGCTTAATCATCTGTTTATCCGTAAAGGACAACATTTCCTTATCACAGAATGACCTAATCTTGATTTACCAGTGACAGGAACATTGCTAAAATAGAGTGTTGCATAAGGATGGAAATCACTCTGGCCTAATGATTGAAGAACACACCGCTGTGTTGATGTATTTGACGGGAAGGCAGCGGTAAATGGGCCGGACGCTGAGTGCACGCTGCGTTAATGAAGTCCTCTGTTGATGATTACTTCATTTGTCACATTGAATAATGAGCCATCGCACCGGGAACACATTATTAACATCGCTGCTTTCTAAAGGCGTCCTGGAATAACAAATACGATCCGAGCATTGTGTTTGATTTTTACAGATATTCAAACAAATTTGTACATTTTGGCTCATTTGTAAGCTTCTAGGATTTTCCATCTTTTTAAAACAGGTCAAGAACTAAAAGTAAATGTGGGGTGGGGGGGTGGGATACTAACAGAAGGCTAAAACGCGGTCACCCAAGCTCCCATATTAATTAAATAGAATGTAAAATATTTTGACCTAACTTTAGAAATGAATGATATTCTGTAGTTATCAAATCTGCTTGCTTGGTCTGTTGATCAAACATATTTCACACCAAAGCGACTTAAGTAAACTCATTTCGTTCTGCTTCTTTGAAATGATTCTTTATTATTTTTCATTTCAAGCAGAGCTATACAGCAACTATTAGAATGAAAAACAACACCTTGTTGTGTCAGTGGAAAGGTCAAGTAAAGAAGCGGTTCTTTAGAAAGCCATGACCTTTACGGATGAAAGGTTAGCTTTAACACTTTATCTTTATAATTGATGTAAAATTTAACCACTACTGTTTCCCCCTATATTTTTCATAAATATTTATGAGGGAAATGTTACCTAAATAGATTAACCTCATAGTTTTTAGGGACGTTTCTTTGAAATGTTTTTAACCAAATCACAGTCTATCTATCTGTTTTCAATCAAGAACTATTTCAATCCACAAGTCCTCTTAAGTCTTCGTAAGGCTTCGGCTATAAGCAAAAAGTCTTTTTCTTTATTCAAGACAAATATCATACTATAATCTATGCCCCACAGATGTATTTACTACTCTTGTGTGTATGATTGTATAAAATAAAATAAAAATGTACCGACGTTCTTCCACCTAACTACCTCTGAAACTACTCAGCTGCTGTAGGTGTATCTATTGTACATCAGATCCTGTTAGTCCATTGTGATAATTTATTGTCCTCAGGCAGTTGTGATCACATCATGACTATCGGCGTCAAAACAAAAAGCGCATGCGTGCTATATGATGCTCGATGATATTTGGTACTCGTATATCAAAATGTGCTCGTTTTTAAAGTCAAAATGTATTCCAATTTTTTGCTCGTCTCGTATATATATTTTCTTTTCCAAGGCTTACCCTATATCCTTCTCTTAACAGCTTTGAACATACATGTTTTTGGCAAACAATGCAGCAATGAACAATTGCATTACATAGTAAAATGTAACACCTCCATAAAAGGCCAAATTCACTGTTTCTTTCTGTTACATGGTCAGTGAGAGAAAACTGCTAGCAACTTTTTAGCAACTGATGATTTTTGGAGAATGCTGAATGCAAGCCTATTTCTGCCAAGGTACTGTACTTTAGTTTCCCCAGCAGTCATGGACTTCTACTTTCATGAGTAGGTGCTATCGTCAACTACTGTAGCTGCTGCTGATAATCTGAACTTTATTTAGTGATTATAATCTCATTTCTCATGACCGCCAACAGTTTTGTGTTCAGCAAATCTCATCACGTTTTGTTGTGTCAATTTGCTGCTCATGACTCACTACAAAATCAAAGCATTTGCAAATTTTTTAAATAAAAATCAACCAATATATTATTGATATTAATATAGTCTCGAGTGTTAGCCAAAACTATTTCGATATAATATTTTGGAATCTATGCTTTTTTTTTATACCCATTTGTATGTTTGCATGAAATTTCGTTGCATCATTAGGCGTCATATCCATGGAGATATTCCGATGTGTGTGTTGGTAAACCAGAAACGTGTGTGGACTATATTTCCCGACTCGCTCAATGGTCAGCGACTACAAATGTCAGAGAGCTGTACGGCTGATTATATGGAAACGTACACTAGAGGACCATACATTAAAAATGATCAATAAATCAAAGAGTGCGGTGTGGTTGTGCTGCACAGAGAGAAGCGGACATGAGGAACGCTCCAGTCTGAGATGAAATCAAGCCTCAGGTTTCCTGTCAGGGTCACACAAGATCAATTAAGGACATTTCCAATAAATGAGAAGCACAGTAAAGCCTGGAGCTTTTTCAGTTTTTCTTTTCTTTTTCGATTCCCGACAGCAGTGCAGGTGCGTGAACCACATACTGTACGACTATTCTGAAATTAAACACGGCAAATTTTATTTGTCTCCTGAGTGGCATTCATTCTGTCTTCATGAGAGTTAATCCTTGACAGAACAATGTCCCGAAGAAGACAACCTTTACCTTTCAGCTTCCAAAGATGTTTGTTGTGTCTGAAAACAAAGCAAGCTCTCAACAGACTGCCTTCGAGTGGCAGGAGAAGAACTGACTCTATTTTAATTTGGGTTTTCTTCAAGTCAACACATGCTTAGTTTTACATTCTCCACTGCTCTGGACCCAAAGTTTTGATCAATGCACTCGCTCTGATAGGTTGTGATTTCTATAGTAACAACCCATTCACAGGGATGCTTATTTGTGGTGATGTTTTTGCCTTAATAACCTTGAAAATGGGGGGGGGGGGGGGGGGGGGGTCCTGGTAAAAGAAGGACTACGCATACCTGCAACAACTTAAGTAGTCCTTTAGAGACTTTTCTACAGAACAAAATAAGGAACAAAATGGGGGCTTTTGGATCTTGTAGAAATAAATTATGTTGCGCGCAAACAGCTCATCTTGCAATCACAAAACAAATAGGCTTTTAAAATAAAGCAGTGAAGGCATTGGTGTTCCATGTATTCTTAGAAATCAACAAAATGCCAATTTACAGGTAAATGTAAAGCCTGGCATGCTGTTAAACTCATGCAGATAATAAACACAGTAATCTTTTTTTTTTTAATCATATGTTTTGGGACTTCAGGGTCTTCATATGTTCCACAACTCTAAATTGACCAAACTATAGAGAATAATGTGCCTTTCTCTATACCCATGTCTTTCTCTGTAAAATATACATTATTTTGTAATTACATATTATTTTATTTTATATATACAGTCTTTTTTAGTTAGTTGCTGTGATAAATAAAGATCAGGGCCCGTATTCACAAAGCTTCTTAACCCTAAAAGTTGGTCCTAGTGACGAAATTCAAAAACAATTTCTTAAAATTTCCTTAGAATTTCCCCTTAAATTTAGAACAAAATCTTACTAAAGATAAAAATGATTCACAAAACATCGTAGCCCTAAAAACAGTTCCTAAGGTAAAAAGTTTTAAGAGTACAGAGGAGGACTTTTAAGAGTCTTTATAGCGGAGGACAAAATGATGGAAAGAAGAAATATTCTCCAAACACTGAACGTAAAGCTAAAAGTAAACACTGCTCTTCAGTCCAATTTGGTTTTCTTGTTATTTTACTTCATTCCATCTCTCTTGGATTTTTGGCTACAGACCATCCAAAAGTGCAACTTAAATAGACTGTCCTGTAATCATGTAAATTGGTAAAAGCTGAGACATTTTGCGTCCATCAATCTAAAATGGATTACAAGTAATAAAATCAGTACGGTAAATAAACGTAAGAACGTAAATATAGTAACTACTGTGTGGAAATTGGTTCAAAAGTAGACACATTTTCAACATTTGGCTGTTTTAATTAAGTTTAAGATATTTAGCCATTAACAGAAACTTTGAGAAGATTCCTAAATCACTTTTAGTCTAGGACTCCCAGCTAGGACTTTTTAGGCTAACATAGGAGCTCTCTGAGAGAATTCTAAGAAGCTTTGTGAATACGGGCCCTGATATTTAATCTAAAATATTAAATATAAAAAAGGAATGGACATTTTTGAATATCTTCAAAGATACAGAATATTCCCCAACAAAAAAATTAATTCCATTCTCAGTATTTCGGACAGCGCCGTGTATGTAAGACAGTGCCCTCGCACTTCCACGGTTGCGGGTTTGAATGTCTTTCATATGTCTCCAGTGTGTGCGTGGAGTCCTCTCCATGCTTACTGGGTTTCCTCCTGGTTTATTCTCACAGTCCAAAAACATGCACTGAGTTCAAACTCGCCAAGACATTTTTTTGAATCATTTTACAAAAGATCCCCACTGGGGTTTGAATCAATTATGCCTTTCAGGTCCATAGAAGTGAAGCTTTTAAATGACGATCGTGTTGTCTCTGGACGAATCTCTAAGTCTCTAATCAGCGTTCATGAACTGCGAAAAAAGACCTCTGGCTTTGACTTTAAACACATTTCAAAAGGATGTAGCTCCTGATTTGGATGAAAAGTCGCCTTGCTTGGTGTTTTTTTTTTTTTTTTTTGTGCAGTTACTAGGAACCATACATTTGTGATTTCGACGAGAACGCCTTGATGATGTCAGCTATTTTCCTTTTCGATTAAAGTGTCTATCAAATCAAAGACTGTGCTTCAGATATGCTAAACAAGAGAGGCTTTAACGTCTAGTTTTATGCTAATCCATGATTCGCTAATAACCGTGCAGCCTATAGAAAGTGACACACTCAAATAAAACCCATCAACACGATGACGTGCGAAGCAAGCGACCACACCGGCTTGCGGGAGATAACGTGTGGGTGTCAAATCCGCTCTGCACTTTAGCAGTACATTTGTTTGCCTTGTGCCGACAAAAGGTCAGCGGAGCGCAGGTTAAAGCCTGCGCCGTGTTTGATTTGTTGCACCATAAACTCCATTTTGAAGAATTGCAGCACAAAGAGAAAAGGCTGCTGTTAATTAAACCTCTGTGAATAGCTGTCAAATCAGGTCCCAGAGAGTGAGAGATGGTGGAGAAGTAGCTCGGGGAAGATAAATCTGAGAATAAACCTCTGCATGCAAGTCCTTCTGTTGCAAGCATGTAAGCATCGCTAACAGCTAGCTAACAAAACGAAGCAGGCTAAGGGCTCCCAGGAGAAATCAGTGTGGTGGACAGTCACACCAACTGCTTCTCATTAAAGATTCAAAAGTCTCATTCAGTCACTTAATAAGAAAAAGGGATTATTTTGATCCCTGTGATGGTGACATGGAGCACCGTGCAAACATATACCTGTAGAACAATATGCACATGAAACTCCAGCTGTGAGAAAAGTATGAAATAAGAAGTCATATGCTGTAAGAATGAGATTCCTAATGAGATTTTTATGCCTTGACATGCCTTAAATATTTCCTTTTTTTTTAATTACTCAATACCAGGCCAGTTTATCTTACCTTAATAAGTATATTTCTAATATTTGGATATTTATAAGGAATAATAAATGAACGATAAACTAAATATAAGGTATATAAACTTATTTTTAGACATACTATTGGCCTGAACATGGTATTGGTGCTAAAAAGTGTCTCACCTAGGAGAAAAAGGGAATTTTCAGATAGGATCATAATTTTTCATAATACCGTACTTATTGCTTCTTATCTCCAGATCCATGCTTTGTTATGTAAATATGTATACACATTTATATTTTTATCAAATAAAAAGAAACAAATTTGCTAAATACAATTTCATGCCCTTTTCATGGGCATGAAATGATTTATGATTTCACTGTCTATTCTATTATCATATATATTATCATATATTCCATTTTTAATCACATAGTCCATTTTAAGACCTTTACAGATTTTTTTTTAATCAACCAGTCACAGTCCTTGAATTGCTGCATTATTATTATTATTTTTATTTTTTTTATTATTATTATTTTTGCTTTTTAAGCTTTTTCCAAAATTTTTAAGCAACATTTTTTACAGGTCACATGCTTCTAGAAGCTTACACCAATTTTATTATCAATACTCAAAGAAATATGAATGATTTGCATTTTAAATTATTATTGTTGAAGTGAGACAGTATCACGCTGAAACATTTTTGGGGTTCATATAAAATCATCTCTCCGAAACAGCTGAATTTAGTAACTTGAGACTTTTAGGGAAGCGAGATTGATCACATACGTGTTTTGGCCGTATACAATTTGCTTATTTCTAGAAATTCATACTTAAAAATTAGCTAAATTATCTGATAATAGAACAAGCCATTTATAATTTAAGATATGTCTAGACATTTGATAAATAACTTTTATCATAACTAACATGAACATTTAGTGAATACATTTGACTAGTCCAGAGATATTTTAATTTAATAAGATTTAAGTAATTTAAGTAAGTTTTTTTTTTTTTTTTTTTTTTTGCAGTGATGTATCAGGTAGATTGAGTATTTAAATAAACGAATATACTTTGCAAACCTACTAAAAGTATAAAAACAGACAATCTGTTACATACTGTGTGTGCTGTATGTGTGCTGTGTTTATGAATATAATGGAGTTAATAATTTGTGAGCTTCACACCATCAGCATTTTTTTTCCCCTCGTGGGTGGTCATCAGTTTACTGTCAATCACCATGACTTCACTGATATCCACACACTCCAGTCACACTAAAGCATATAGTCTATATAGTCTAAAGCGTAAATCTTTCAACTGAAAGTATATTTCTGGACTCCTTTTACACGTCTGCTTGAGTAAAAGTACAAAACTACTCATCTTAAAATTAACCACACGCCCATATGGTTATGTCACGCAACAACACACAGAAATGTAATTAAGTAAAAGTACAGCTATTTCCGGTAGGATGCAGTAGAGTAATTTTTTTTTAAAGTATGTTCTCATTAAAATACTCAAGTAAACCTCTGGAAGCGAATACAAAATCCTGAACACTTAACCTGTAACACAGAGCAGTGATTAGCGTTGTGAATCTGCCGTACAGACATTACCTTTTCTCACTGGAACCTACTAAACCTTGTCACCTGCTAGTGTGAACATTCAGTAAAAGTGCTCATTAGAACACAGCATGTTGTAAGTGGTTCACTTTTATGGCATTTTACAGCCATGGATTTGTGATCCAGTTTCCAGCCGCGTGTTTTATTGCCGCCACAAAGACGTCAATAACTTCCTTCTTTTAACATCCTGAATTCACTTTATTCCATCAGGACTTCGCCTTCAGTTTCAGATGTTTCGTTTCTCTTCAGTAAGCATCAGGTTCCTCCTCGTTTGTGAGTTTAAAACACTAAATTAGCTGAGGTTTGTCCCTGACTCATGCAGGCCCTTCATTAACCGAGTCGGCCACCGCTGTCTGCTTGCTCACGAGGCAGAAACGAAGCGGCGTTTGGAGCAAGAGACACGTCTGTTTCCTGAACGCTCCTCTCCGTGAGCACTAATTGCCCTGTCCGCTGCACGCCATCCTGCCTGTTGCTCAGGTCTCTTAATTGGACGATCTTTGATTTCGATGAAAGGTGATTACGTGGATCTTTGATGAATCACAAGAGAAGAGACAAAAATCGAGATTTAATGTGCTGGAAAGAAGCTGAAGAGAACATACACTGAAGTTGAAATCATAGTAAAGGCTGGTTAAAGCATCACTTGTCATAGCGTTAATGGAGTTCTTACGACAAGCAGACCTTATTTCTATCCACTTTACTCTGAGTATAAATACATCGCTAAACAAAGCCTGGATTATTAACTCCCTGCCGTATGATCCAATTATAACCGTATGCAACATTTATTTTATTCGAATCTGAGAAACATGATCCTGTAAACTTCCTACAGATCTCATAAAGATACTTTATCCTCACTCAATCAAGCAAATTGCATTCCCCCCCCCCCCCCCCCCCGTTTCCCACCATAGCAGACTTCATTAAAATAATTGAAGCTGAGATGATGTGATTACATGACGGCACACACACACACACACACTCACACACCTTTAAATCATCCATGTAAAAAAAAATCCCATGTATCATCGTGACCTCAGTGACATCGCTGCTGCCACATCAGGCCCTAATTATAATTTCCCTCTGGAGAGTTTCAGTCTCTGTTCATTGACTGAAAAAATTCTAACGAAAATTCTAACACGCCTTTCAGCTTCCTGCAGATTTAGGCAATTATCCAAGACAGCTATCAAGAATTTATGAGAGTTTATGGAAAGTCGTTTGTAAAATGTTGATGAATGAATAAAAAAATTACTTTGTGTGGCTGATTTTAATTTAGCTCCGCCTACAAAACTCCATAAAAGGCAAAGATAGCAGAAAACTCTTTGTCTAGACAGGCATGAGGAAGACTGAACCAAAACCCTTCACAAGGAGCGTATGGCACAGAAGGTTATCGCTGAAAGGGTTGGCTGACCACAGAGCGCTGTATCAAAACATATTTATTCCCCCCGATTTTCTTCCCTAATTTAGTCGTTTTCAATTCCTACACAAGACTGTCAAGCAAAACTGATTCAACTTGGAAGCGCTTCACAAGGAGTGGAGTGAGGCTGGAGTCAGAGCATCAAGAGCCACCATGCTCAGACATCTACAGGAAAGGGGCTACAACTGTTGCATTCCCAATATCAAACGAGACAACATCAGGGTTAAAACAAAAAAAAAAGAACTGGACCGTTGCTAAGTGGTCCAAAGTCCTCTTTTCAGATGAAAGTTAGTTTTGCATTTCGTTTGGAAATCATGGTTCCAGAGTCTGAAGGAAGAGAGGAGAGCCACAGAATCCAAGTTGCTTGAGGTCCAGTGTGAATTTTCCAGAGTCGGTGATGATGTGGGGTGCCATGTCATCTGCTGGTGTTGGTCCACTGTGTTTTTATCAAGTCCAAAGTCAATACAGTGTCTACCAGGAGATTTTAGAGCGCGGCATGCTTCTGTCTGCTCACAAGCTTTGTGGAGATGATGGTTTCAACATCAGGGTTAAAACACCTGCCCACAGTGCCAAAACCTTCCACTAACTGGTTTGCTGATCATGATATCACCGTGCTTGACTGGCCAGATAACTCACCTGACCCCTGAAGCCTATAGAGAATCTATGAGCTATTGTCAAGAGGGAAGAGGAGAAACAATAATACACAACAATACAGACGGGCTGAAGGCTGCTATCAAAGCAATCTGGTCTTCAGTAACGCCTCAGCAGTGCCACAGGCTCAGTGCCTCCATGCCACGCCACATTGACTCAGTAATGTGTGCTAAAGGAACCATGATCAAGTATCGAATGCATAAATTAACATCTCTTTCTGTATTGTAAAATTTACTTTGAGGAATGTTTCATTTTGTTTCATTTTACTAAAAGCATATAATTTACCCCATCATGACAGTGTGAGGAGAAATGCAGTACGCCTCAGAGATCCAGCAACGCAGGCTCCTCACACTAAAGGCACGGCTGTTGAGGGGAAATTGCCTGCACTTGATTTCTTGTCTTTTTCAACATGGGTTTACTGCAGCGTTCAGGAGCCATGTGATGAGTGTTTGCAATAATCTTCCACACCACATCATCACAACACACCACCCGCTGAAGCCATCAGCGCTCGCAACAATACAATCTCAGCCAAACTCATCTGCCTGGCACACATGAGAGCCCTCGGTATCTCTGTCTCTTCAACATCCTACAGCATCTGTGTGAAAACATCTGGCGAGCACTCCTCCGAGGCCAGTTTCTAAAAAACCAAACTGCAATTAGGGCAGTGAGATCTAAACCTGCAGCGTTTTTCTTGTTTTTTTGTTTGTTGTTTTTTTCCCCTCTCTCCCTCGTTCATCTCCACATCACCACTTTTAAAGCATCTCTCTTCACCCGGCCTTCAGGGAAGGTTAAGCGAATCCTAAACCTAAGTGTGTAGGAGGTGGAATGTACTTAGCACTATTATTTTTCATTACCGTGTGAGCAAGGAAGCTCCTCTGGTTTCCTTTTAGTTTTACTCCAGACCTAGGGAGCAGGTTGCAGGAAAAAAATACAATAAAATGGATTAGGTAGCTTCAGAGCAACCGCTTCACTCGGGTTCACGCTTTCTTCCTGAAAACGGATGAATAATAAATAAATTTCAGTGCTTTGACAATTCAAAGAGCTTCAGGGATCAAAATCGCCAATTATACTTGTGTGTGTGCAGTCTGTACTCTGAACTGATATTAGACAATTATTTGCCTTTATATAGTATTTGTCTATTTTATCATATTATGTCCATCATCATTGTGTGATACTCGTTCTACCATTTCATATCTGCCATTTCTACATTAAACATCTGTGAGGTGTCATGAGAAAATATTTATATAATTAAACAAACGTTACTGTATAGTTACTCTAACACTGCAGTGACGCAATAGGGAATAAAACACTCTCACTCACTCATCGTCTACACCACTTTATCCTGTGTACAGGGTCACGGGGGGGCCCGGAGCTTATCCCTGGAGACTTAGGGCACAAGGCAGAGTACACCCTGTACGGGGTGCCAATCCATCGCAGTGTACACACACACATACTGTGGGCAATTTGGGAACGTCTATCAGCCTAATCTGCATGTCTTTGGACTGTGGGAGGAAACCGGAGAACCCAGAGGAAACCCAGCAAACACTATTTAGAAAAAAGTTAAACAAAACATCACCAAACGACAAAGGTGGCACAGTGGCTTAGCGGTTAGCACTGTAGCCTCGCATCTCCAGGGTAGAGGGTTTGATTGGTGGGTTTCCCCCGGGTACGTCGGTTTCCTCCCACAGTCCAAAGACAGATTAGTTTAATTGGTGTTCCCAATTTGGGTGTAGTTCCCGTCTGTGTGCGTATACACAGGATAAGTCAGATGAATGAATCACCAAATGACATGCTTTTGATCTGTTAATAGGTGCAGATATAATTTCTATGAAACTAGTTTCTGTACTTCCTGTTGTCACATTATAGCAGCTATAAACCATCGTTCCCTCCACAACTTCTCTTTATTCTTGCAGAATATATTCAAAAATATATACAGTATTCTGACAGTTACAAGTGTATCACTGAGTTTTATGAAACACTGAATTTGGAGACCACTTTCATGCATGTTACATTAATACAGAAAATATCTCCTAGCGTGAAAACTGTTAGTGTAAAAACAATTAATGTGATAGAAAGATTATGTAGATTTCCTCTTGTAACAGTAATGTTATCTGGCTCCTCTGCTGCTGCTGCAGTTCAAACACACCGTCATGGAGACTGAAACTGTTTTTTTTTTTTTTCTGCGATACAAACTTATTTAGCACTAATAAGCTAGCTAGCTAGCCAATGAGACATAACGTACGTAGTGTGACTCACACTCAGATGTTTGTGCAATGATTATTTTTGGGTACAGTGTGAAGACTCATTTTAGCAAAGCGCAGTTTTAAGATTTTTCATTTATTTTCATGTTATATGAATGGAAACAATTGTTTAATAAACATATACTGTATATATATATTTTTTCACTTGTTCAAGTCAATTGGCAATAAGAGGGGAAAATAGAAAAAACAGTAATTTAATGAAAATACTATAAATATTTCTACAGTTTGCCGGTTTTGAGGAGGGAAAAATCTTGAGATTTTTTAAATTAGTACCTTTATAAATAGGAAATTACTTCTAAAAGTAGACTATATACAGTACAGCAGCAACTTTCAATAAAACTTATTTTGTTATAGAAAACCTTGTGCGTAAATAATTTGCACGAAAATGGTGTTTATCTCATTTTGCTGTCAAACTGGTCATTAAATTCTATTAACAATAAATCCTCACTAGTGCCTGCTTTAAATCTTATTAGTTTACAGTGTTGGGGGACGTTACTATTTAAAGTAACTAATTACATTACTAAATGACTGTCTTCAAAAAGTAATCCGTTACATTACTGCGTTACTTTCTGATGAAGTCACTAGTTCGAGTACTTTTCCATTGCAGAAAATGAAAACTCCTTTGTGCTTCCTCGTGCATGTTGTTTTAGTCGAGACCTTTATAATTATTCTACCATCATCACTCAGCGAAGTTTGGCCCAGAATCTGTTAACTACTACAGTAATACCCCTATCTCACCTACGCGGTGTCACGCGGTGGCTGTAAGTACGGTTCATCATGATTCACCGCGAGTTTCGGCGCTGTGATTACGTTACCATCTTTCCGCGCGTCGGTCCTCACATAGTCAAACCACATAGGTGAGAGAGGGGTATAACAGCAGGAATAACAGAGGGGGCGGGGTATCGGGGGCGGGGCTTGTAGGACGACTTACACACACACAAACACTAATGGATTGGGAATGACGGCTGTCTGGCTCACAGATTGATTACATAAATTGTCTGAATAACGGATTACATTTTTGAAAAAGTAACTGAGTAACTGAGTACTTCAATGGCGAAGCGAACGCGTTAGATTACTCGTTACGTCAAAAAAGTAATCCGAGTAACACGTTACTTTGTTACACCCAACACTGGTTGTATTCAACAGCTAATGATGCAAAGTATTGTTCAGAGAATTAGGCCTAATTATAAACGAACATTTTCTAAATCTGTAAAATAATGCCACAAGTTTCACCTCCATTTCCACCAAACCTTAATCTGCAAATACATTAAAATATATTAAAACAGATCATTAAAGGGATTCTGAAAGCCTTAAAAGCATGTATTATTGTAAAAAAAAAAAAGAGCACTCAGGGAGCCCATTACTGCGAGGTTAAAAAAAGGAACTTGTGATTAAGAAATACTCTGAATGTGATTATGATTTTTTTTTTCACCCCCT
Source organism: Clarias fuscus (assembly GCA_030347435.1). Lineage (NCBI taxonomy): Eukaryota > Metazoa > Chordata > Actinopteri > Siluriformes > Clariidae > Clarias > Clarias fuscus. The sequence goes on from CM059231.1 coordinate 12,684,167, forward strand.
AGGACATGATTTTTTTTTTTTTTTTTTTACTTTATTCCATGGAAAATTTATTTCAGTCTGGTAAATGAGAGGGGAAGAAGGATAAAAAAAGAAAAGAAAAGAGGCAACGAGAGAAGGAGAAACAGAGGTTAGAGACAACGAAACAGGAGAAGTAGATCGACCCGAAGACAGAGACACAGACACAGACACCGAGATCACTAATCTTCATCTGGGAGCGTGACTGTACACTGAGAGAGTGAGAGAGAGAGAGAGAGCGTGTGTGAGCGTTAAAGCCAGCAGTGAGACCCATGAGTTCTGCAATTGGCTCTGACGGCTCTGCAGGACCATTAGATCACTAAAAGCTTTTGTGCGCTGCAGCTGTGACGCAATGAGCTCATCTCTCACTCCACCAAGATCCGACGTCATATCTCTCCACGCAAAACTGTTTTTGACATTATATCTGACGTCACACCTTCATATAGCCCATTTTCACCGGTGGGGGGGGGGGGGGGGGTCATTTTATAGTCTACAGGCTAAGAAATACTGAATAAATTTCGGAGACATAAAAGCAACAGTGTTTTCATAAATAATAAAATAAAATTGAATATATTTAAGTTTAATATTTTCCTATAACTGCACATCCCAAAGTGTTTTAATCCTCTTACACCACATATACAGTGTAATGTTCTGGAACATCCATTAAAAAAATGATCAGTTGTGTTGTAGTTGATATTAATAGTAGTTCCCTCACAAACTTCTCATTTTTCTCTCTTGAAGTTGCCGAGAAACCAAAAAGTGTAGGCTTAAAAAAAAATTATTTTGATAATATAATAACAGGGCTCAGCGCTCACCCAGTGTGCATTTTTTCATGACATTTTTTCAAGTAAATGAGCTACTCTTGAGCCACGCCCCTCCAGAGAACAGCAGGGCTGAGTAACAAGCTGGGGGAGGGGCTTCTCTTATATGAGGTCACAGGAGGGTTTTTTCTTTGTAAACCCACACTGGAGACAGAGACTCGTATGAAAGCCTAAACAAGTGTACTCTGCTCCAATGGTACAGCTTTACCTCTGACTACTCTGTTTAAGTGTTCACACTGCAGACTCCTTCCACAAATGTTAATCGAATTAATGGCTCACCATATAAAAAAAGAACAACACAATATAAGTAATATATCCTAATAATCCTCTAATAAAAGTAAAATTGGAATAAAACTTCATCGTGGCCCGATCCGAATGAATGTAAACGCCTGACCCGTGTTCAAAACAAACCCGTGTCCTAGGCAAACGAAATTAAATAGGCTTCATGTTGAAAAATATTTTTTTTAATGATTTATTTATTAAAATCCCAACAAGATATTCAAATGGATATAGAACTTATGGATATAGAGGTGGAAAGAATATTAAAATTTTGTTCTCAAGTAAAAGTACTGGTACTTCAGTGAATTTTTATTGAAGTACAAGTAAAGTTACGGTTATAAAAATCTACTCAAGTAAAAAGTAGCTCATAAAAAATTTACTCAGAGTAAATGTTACTGAGTAACTTTTTTTTTTTTAACAGCGGGGGGGGGTGGGGTGAGGCATTCTAGCGCAGTTCAAAAAAGATGATCTTTTGTTTTTAGTTGTTTTTAACTGAAGGAACACCTTTGCATAATAAAGCTGTTGTCTTTCTTGTGCTTGAAAATCAAAATGGTCACTTAAATATGGCGTCACGTCCCAGTCTAGTGTCGGCTGTCCAGCAAAATTTCTATTATAAACTGTATGGAAATGGTGGTATATGGCAGAAAGAACTAGATCCAGTCATTAACTGATGAAATAATGAGGTTTGTATTGCTTACAGGAGGAGGAGGATCAGATTCAGGGTGGACTCAGGCCAAAATAATAAACTAAATGGTATTTATATTTAGTTGCTAGATTACCTGTAAAAAAAACACACACACACACACACACACAAACAAAACACAGGTCCCTTCCCTGACTCCCGAAACCAAAAATAGTGAATAATTTCCCTCTTCCCAAGATAAATGGCAGCCACGCCCCTACTACTGCTGAGTGCACAAACATACAGTGTAACTATCTACAAATATATACAAAGAGCCACCAAAGCAATAATCAAAGTCAATGGAGGCAAAAAATCACAACCAGCTTATCAAAACGCCAGAATCACAATCTCTCTCCTCTTTCCCGCGTCTCGCTCCGGTTTATATACGGTGGCGCTGGTTGATGACGTCACTCTCAGGGCGGAAGCGGCCGTGTGGAAGGTCAGGTAGATGCCGATGTGGGGAAACAGTCAGAAAACCTGGAGTGGAGTCTGGAGCGGCGCGCGACCAGGACACGAGACACACACGCGCGAGCGCAACCAAGCGTTTATACAAAGCCGAATATTTTTTGCATTTTCATTCATTTGTTTTACTCAGTAGCGCATATGATTTAAAATGTAGCGAATTACAATACTTCAAACTAAACATACTGAAGTAAAAGTAAAATGACAGATTTTAAAAACTACTTTAAAAAGTAGAAGTACACAAAAACAACGACTCAGTTACAGTAACGCCAGTAAACGTCATTCGTTACTTTCCACCTCTAATTATAACCGATTTCTTCGCAAATGTTCAGTATGCGCACCGCCTGTGACACGACACACCTCGAGACGGTCGTCCAGCAACGCACTCACGTTCTGCGAGTCCCTCATGTGTTCAGCTGTAACACGGGGATTTTCTTCCCCTCAAATGCAAACATTATGCCTGTTGACTTTCCCTTCGTGTTACATTTTCATCACTGGAAACAAGACGCTGTTTAATTCCTCATCTTCAAGTTTCTGTGGCATAGCAACACAGAACACAGCCTGGAGCTGTACTACAGAATTATTATCATTATTAGTAGTAGTAGTATTTTAATACAAGTCCTATATGTAAGATCTGACAAACGCCAGACAGGCTTCATATTCCAGGTAATCCTATTCTAATTTAAAAATTAGCAAATCGTAATCTCGTCAGCAATCAACTGTTGTGCCTGTTGCCTAGCAACCGCCGGCGCACACAGACCAGGACATGACCAGGATGAAAATCTTACTGACGTCCACACTGCAGAAATGTGGCGTATAATTTAATATATCACGCTGCTGAATGTGGACATCGGTTATTCAAATTAAATCACCACAAGTTTATAGTTCTGTTCCTCTAAAAACTGTTCAGATTCGTCCAACAAATTGGAGATTTCACAGGGTCTTGGAGGTTTTCCCCTGAAGATGGCTCTCATAAAACGTCTGACAATGTTATGTCATCGACCACAATCTGGTCGATGGTGTGTGTGTGTGTGTGTGTGTGTGTGTGTGTGTGAGGTTCCGTCTACGTGCCGCTCGGCCATGGGGCATCTGATATGCAGTATACACACACACACGTGGACAAAATTGTTGGTACCCTTCGGTCAATGAAAGAAAAACTCACAATGGTCACATAAATAACTTTAATCTGACAAAAGTAATAATTTTTAAAAATCCTATGAATGTTAACCAATGAAAGTCAGACATTGCTTTTCAACCATGCTTCAACAAAATTATTTAAAAAAATAAACTCATGGAACAGGCCTGGACAAAAATGATGGTACCCCTAGAAAATACTGAAAATAATGTGACCAAAGGGACATGTTAATTCAAGGTGTGTCCACTAATTAGCATCACAGGTGTCTACAATCCTATAATCAGTCGGTGGGCCTATATATAGGGCTCCAGGTAGTCACTGTGTTGTTTGGTGACATGGTATGTACCACACTCAACATGGACCAGAGGATGCGAAGGAAAGAGTTGTCTCAGGAGATTCGAAAGAAAATTATAGACAAGCATGTTAAAGGTAAAGGCTATAAGACCATTTCCAAGCAGCTAGATGTTCCTGTGACTACAGTTGCACATATTATTCAGAAATTTAAGATCCATGGGACTGTAGCCAACCTCCCTGGACGTGGCCGCAGGAGGAAAATCGATGACAAACCAAAGAGACGGATAATCCGAATGGTAACAAAAGAGCCCAGAAAGACTTCTAAAGAGATCCAAGGTGAACTTCATGCTCAAGGAACATCAGTGTCGGATCGCACCATCCGTCGTTGTTTGAGCCAAAGTGGACTACATGGAAGACGACCAAGGAGGACAGCATTGTTGAAAACAAATCATAAAAAAGCCAGACTGGAATATGCCAAACTACATGTTGACAAGCCACAAAGCTTCTGGGAGAATGTCCTATGGACAGATGAGACAAAAATGGAACTTTTTGCCAAGGCACATCAGCTCTATGTTCACAGACGGAAAAATGAAGCATATGAAGAAAAGAACACTGTCCCTACTGTGAAACATGGAGGAGGCTCTGTTATGTTCTGGGGCTGCTTTACTGCATCTGGCACAGGGTGTCTTGAATCTGTGCAGGGTACAATGAAATCTCAAGAGTATCAAGGGATTCTAGAGAGAAATGTGCTGGCCAGTGTCAGAAAGCTGAGTCTCAGTCGCAGGTCATGGGTCTTGCAACAGGACAATGACCCAAAACACACAGCTAAAAACAGCCAAGAATGGCTAAGAGGAAAACATTGGACTATTCTAAAGTGGCCTTCTATGAGCCCTGACCTCAATCCTATTGAGCATCTTTGGAAGGAGCTGAAACATGCCGTCTGGAAAAGGCACCCTTCAAACCGGAAACAACTGGAGCAGCTTGCTCATGAGGAGTGGGCCAAAATACCTGCAGAGAGGTGCAGAAGTCTCATTGACAGTTACAGGAATCGTTTGATTGCAGTGATTGCCTCAAAAGGTTGTGCAACAAACTATTAAGTTAGGGGTACCATCATTTTTGTCCAGGCCTGTTCCATGAGTTCTTTTTTAATGAGAATTATAATTCCGTTGAAGCATGGTTGAAAAGCAATGTCTGACTTTCATTGGTTAACATTCATAGAATTCTTATTTATTATTACTTTTGTCAGATTAAAGTTATTTCTGTGACCATTGTGAGTTTTTCTTTCATTGACCGAAGGGTACCAACAATTTTGTCCACGTGTGTATATATATATATATATATATATATATATATATATATATATATATATATATATATATATATGTGTGTACACACACAGGCATATGGTATTGTTGCTAAAAAAGTGCCTCATCTAGGTGAAAAAGTAAATTTTCAGTTTGGATCATATAACACGATTTTATTTTTCATCATAATTAAAAAACTGCAATTAAGTTGTATAGCATTACAACTTAATGCTTTTTATATTCCGATCCATGCTTTATTTTTTGTAAATATTCATACACATTTATATTTTTTGTTGGAGAATAAGAAACACATTTGCTAAATACAATTTCAGGCCCTTTTATGTTTTAGTGTCTGTAATTTTTTTGGATTCAAATCAATCAACGATCTTAACTGTCATTCAGATGAAACTTGGACAATTTAGATTTCACATGAAAAGACATAAACCTGACAAAGTGTATTATTCTAAAACGATAAAGTGTTTATAATGATATAAAGATATTGCAACATGAATTTGACATGGTTACGGACACTACAGATTTTTAGCTTTTTAAGCTTTTTACCAAAAACCCATTTACAGGCCATATGCTTCTAGAAGATTTCACAGTTTTAGTATTAATACTCAAGGAAATATGAATAATTTGCATTTTAAATTATTATTATTTTGGGCCAATCTCATCCCTCCAAAGAGGGATAAGAAACTTTACGTTTTTAGGGAAGCGAGTATCAGAAGTAGCTTCTTTGGCCACACACATTTTTTGTATTATATGTATAACATAAAAAATATATACTATTATTTATTAATTTTATAATTATATAATTATATTTAATAGATCAATGGACAGTGCCCAAGAAAAAGACGTCTTTCTTGATCTTTGCTAAAAAAAAAAAAAAGAAAAGTGCATGACTAAACTATGCTAAAGAACTTGGAAAAGAAGGCATATTAATTTCAGGAGCACATTCTGTGGTCAGATGAAACCAAGATTAATTTGTCGGAGTCAGACGAGGTCCAGCATGTTCGGCAGGAACCTGGACAAGTCTATCAGAGTGAACACGTATCCTGAGAGTGAGACGCAGATGATGATACTGCATGGGGAAAGTGTGAGTGCCAGTGATGTTTGGGATGGCACCATGTGATACCAAACACTGGCTGACCTCATGGGACCCCCGGATACAGGAGCTCGGCAGGGCAGCTTAAATTAAATTAAATTAAATTCCAGCAGCATAAAAATACAAAATCATGCAAGAGTTTGAACTGAGGAACAAACAGTGATAACACATTAAAGAGAAGGATAGAGAGGCTTGTCGGTCCAGCAGCTGAAGAACAGTAAAGTAGGAAATGTGTACAAAACTGGTATCCTAAAATATATTCAATTCAATTCAATTCAATTTTATTTGTATAGAGCTTTTAACAATTGACATTGTTGCAAAGCAGCTTTACACAATCGAAAGAATTAAGTTTGTATGAAATTCATGAATCAAACTGATAAGACTGAAAATATATCAAATCAATTAAAGGTTTGTATCCCAGTAAAGACTTTTGTTTCGTGGAGTTTCTAGTGTAAGGTTTGTATTTACTTAATATCGCAAATCTGTAAAACTGTTTCTGATAAAGCAAAAACCCAACTTACTCTAATACTGTAGGGCGGGAAAGTACGTGTGATTAAAATTAATCACAATTTTAAATTACTCAGATTTATACTTTGTTTTAATCTTCTGTATATTATCGTAAGTAAAGAGTTTGTAGAAAAGGTTAAAGCGTAAAACAAAGAATTGCATTAAAATTCACTTATACCACTTCAGCGCTGTTATTTCAGCCAAAGTGAAAATATGAACTAATCCCAGTCAAAATATTCACTTTATCTTTTCTAATTAATATCTATCGGTGCAGGTGTTTGTTTACACTGAGACAGTAGCGCATTAGTAGATTATTGTAAAGTAGATTATTAAATCCCACACATAACTGTTCATAACATCACTTTTACGCAACATTTAGATTTCACTGGTGGTGCAGATTAAACTTCAGGCAGAGATCTGAGGACTGCAGGAGTTTCAGTCAATTCTGTCCAGATATTTTTCGTGTGATGCTGCGACACAATCAGGCTGGACAGACATACAGACAGACAGAATTTTTTTTCTGAGACTGGTTTCTGGTCCTCTAATGTATGAAACTGAGTTCTGACCCAATGTACAGACAAAACCTTTCATGCATGTATCTGGTTAGTATGTTTAACCCTGTAGCTTGAGCCACTAAAGCGGCTAGTTAACGTTTAAAGTGATCACGCGCTCATTTTTCCTTAATAAGTTTGAATGTATTTTTGTACAGATTTGTCTTACAACAAATCTCATACAACAAATCTGTTGTTGTTGTTTGTCTTACAACAAATCTCATAAAGGAAAGAAAGAAAGAAAGAAAGAAAGAAAATGAGGATGAATATCCTGAACGGTCGAGCCTGTGGTACAGTAAAAACATTACCTGTTGCTCTCTCACACACACACACACACACACCAGCCCTACAGTACGGAGGGGGCCGGCCGTCTCTCACACGCGTGGGCGAACACGAGATGACGTCTGCCGAAGGTTATAGTGTCGAGTCGATACACAGAACAAATGCGTGAGCGTGACACGCCTGGGGGGCCGATCACCTCATCCTCGTGTGTTTAAATCCGTGTGTGTGTGTGTGTGTGTGTGTGTGTGTGGTGAGGAATCGACTTATACAGACAGTAACTGTGAGGATTTCTTGCGAGATATGATGAATTCTTTCATTATTTTCAATTGGATTTCCTCTCCTGGCTCCATGACTGCTGTCGTGTGTCGACCTGCGGAGCGGCCTGCTCTTTAATGAAACACAACATCCCCGTGGCGTCGCGGCACGACCTCGGGTGTTTCATGAATGAGCAACGCACTCCGGGTGGAAATGCTCCCACATGGATAGCATGAGAGATGCGAGCGTGAGTTATTTATCTCTGACGGAGGATGGGTACGCCCACTATGTTTACACTACGCTCTTCATAAATAAATAAATAAATAAATACACATTGTGTAATCATCCCTAACTAACAACAACCTAGTTTAGTGTCTTGCAGAGACGATTCTCGCCACTGATTGAAATTATGACATGTACAAGAAAGCACACGAAGCAATAAAAGAAGTTATACGTATGTGTGATTAAGATTAATCACAATTTTAAATTACTCAGATTAAAATTTACTTAAAATATAAACGTTGGAATAAAGAAAAGCATGACAAACTGGTTAGGGGGAAACGGATTATGCAGTTTTATAATATCTCAAACATTACCATTTAACTAAAATCTCTCGACTGGGACCGGCCCTGCGCGCGGTGGCTGGGTGTAGTACGGGGGGTGTGACCCGGAGTCCCCGCCCCCACAGCTTACATTTAATGTATTCTTGTAAAAATAAATTCCCCTTGAAGGTAGCTCGAGCACATGAATTTGCTTTCATCCAAATGAAGCTGGAAGCTTTTTATAATGAAACTTGCCGTTCAGCACCTGCTGATGTTTCCTCGGTCATTTTATTATCCTCGTTAAACGTGTCGTTATCACACAGCCGAGAAACTGAGCTGCGATTATGGAAAGCCATAAAGGTCAAACCTGGGCATATGATTCATTTGAGTTAAAGAAAAAAATACTGATGCGTTAAAATTTCTAGATTAATCACACGCGTTAATATTGACAGTCCTGGTTTAAAACAATCAACAGTTCAACTTAAAGATGTTAAGAAAATTTTGAATCTGGTATGAATCTGAGAGGTTGTTTGGTTTGCAAATCTGAGGCTTCCAACTGATAATCAAGGGTTATCAAGAGCAAAAGAGAGCGAGAGAGAGAGAGAATTCTAATTAAAAGCCTTTATAATAAGCAAACGCTGCTGCTGCTGTATTGTTCCGCTAGAAGAAACAGATGCCAAAAGATGATCTTTACACTTACAGCATTGAACCGATTATTTAGCAGAATTACATTGTTGTGGTGTAAGAAACGCACCAATGATTTAAATAAAATGATTTTCAAATGGTAATATTATTTTTTCCTCTATTTAATTCTCTGTGTGATTGAACTCAGTGAAGGTCTCAGCTGTTCACATCGCCAGGAGGAAATTCATCCACTTTACCACCTGGGTGTCAGAAGAGAGTCTCGCTGCTTGTCTCCTCATGTATTAAAGGATTTGACATTAAGCTGAGCTGAGTTTCTGAGTTAGACTGCTCAAAGAGCAATATTAAATGAATTTAAAAAAAAAAAATCATAATATAGAAAATATTTAAATAAATAAAAAACTAAATTCTGCAGATCAATTTCAGAATATCACGTTTTCTCATCAGGTCTGGTTTATCCGCAGACACTGGATCTGTTTTGTTCTCAGAAAGATGAGCAATTCAATACAGACCACTTGGGGATGCCTGCAATGTTTATCAGCGGTTTTAAACTGTCATGCACGTCGTAGCTGCAGTCGACCCTACAGTACCTACCGCTGATGGAGCCGGTACACTGTATGTTATCATCTTTTCTCAATATTTTCTTTCATGCACGTGATTTCCCTGTTCAGTGAGTCTGGTATCTTGGAATAATGAATCAACCTTACATACAGTATGATAAATGTCGCGTGAGTTACAACGAGTATGAAATATCTTTCATACATACATACATTCATACATACATCATCTAGATGGGTGTCAACTAATCACAGGGCACAAACACACACACACACACACACACACACACACACTCATTCACAATGAGCAATTGGGAAATCAATATATCTCACATGTCTTTGGATTGTAGGAGGAAGTCAGAGTGTCAAAAAAGAAAACCCATCATGTATAAGAGGAGAGGGTGCAGGATTCAAACCCAAGCATGAAGGCTGAAGAAACTGGCTTAGTCTGCATTAGTAGTAAGGAGAATTAGACAAATGATATAAACAACAGGGGGGGAAAAACAATTTAGAAAAATCATACAGGAAATATCTAAAAATGAAAATTCAAGGATTTAGTCAGTTTACCGCGTAGGTGAGATCCAGATTCTGGGCCAAACTTCACTGAGTGATGATGGTCGAATAATTATAAAGGTCTCGACTAAAACAACATGCATGAGGAAGAGCAAAGGAGTTTTCATTTTCTGCAGTGGAAAAGTACTCGAACTAGTGACTTTATCAGAAAGTAACGCAGTAATGTAACTGATTGATTACTTTTTAATGACAGTAATTTTGTAATGTAATTAGTTACTTTAAAAAGTAACGTCCCCCAAACACTGCCAGAATCATTTTTCATGCTGCCCTTTCAGGCTTCCCCAGGAGGACCTCAAGACCTCCTCACAGGTTCACCATGAGGTTCGTCACACCTACATCGACTCCCTCCCTAACCCTAACCCTAACCCGAACCCTCTGCGCTCACATTCTCTGGTCGTTGCATCTTAATGACCCTCCCTAATCGCTCTCTATATCAGTTCTTCGAAACAACTCTCTCTCTCTCTCTCTCTCCTCTTCTCTCTAATGATTGTCTCTCCTCTTCTCACCTTCTCCATTGTTCACCTAATGAGTCCATTCAGGCAAGGGGAGATCCTTGACCCTGGAGGATACAAATTTGTGAAACTTCTCTCTAGCAAAAAGGAGAGTCGACTTCACAGGAAATGTTGATATACACTAATCACAAAGCTAAGAATTAACAGACCTTCAGTTGGAAGAGAGATGACGTCATGTGGTCAGAGTCGACGGGAAAGGATGAAGAGATGGAGGATTATTGGAATATGAAATAAATGATTGAATAATTAAATAAAGACATATGATGGATAGATAGATACTTTATTGATGCCGAAGGAAATAGAAAAAGCCAGGGAGAAACAATGCAGTAGAGTATGAGGATCATGTTGGCTAGATTCAAAACATCACACAAGGATTTTACACTAAACGCCATCTGATGCAATGCCTTAAACAACGATGCAGATGAGAAGGTGAAAGAATTGTTCTACCAAAGGCTATAGGAATATGTTTAATGTCACCATTTTAATGGGAAACCAAGGGCAGTTTGTGCAAAATTGCTGGGTCGAGCATGGCCTTGGAGTGACGAATATGAATGGAGAATCCACAACCTCGTCAGTCATCAATAGAAGCTTCTTCTAGGACAACCCACATCGTCAGGCCATTTGTGTATCATACAGTATGTCATTTGTGTGTCTACTGGGTGCCACTATACGTAGATGACCCCTGGCAGCCAGAGTTTATAGCAGTTCATAAAGTATCTGTTGGAATCGAGACACACCAGGAGTGGATCACACCTGAAACACTTATCAGAGTAGAGATAAGGAAGAACAAATAAAAAGTCCTGAAAAACAGCAGAACGAGAGCAGCAAAGCAAACAGCCATGTACTGTATGCATACACTAAGGCAAATAAGGATGTTAGAAACAGTGCCAGGAGAAACGAAAGAGAATGTCGTTCAAGCTTGCAGCAGAAGCAGAACGACAAGATCACCATCAACGCTGTTGTGCAACAATATCCAACTCGTGACTCAAACATATCAGAAACATGAGCAGGTGGGCTCAGGAACATCGCGAATCAACAAGCTCCTGTTAGAAACTCATACATTACAGTACAACCTGCTCAAGACCCCGTGACACTAGTCTGGAGGAGACCAAACATGCCATGAAGCCCCCAAAGAACAACAAGGCACCAGACCCAAACGACGTACCTGCAGAAGCAGATTCAGAAACATCTACACAACCTACGCAGTTGCTACCGTTGTTACACTGTTAGAACAACTCAAAGCAGCAGCAGATAAGGCAGAACAGAAGAGGCACAACAGATGATGTACTGTACTCTGTAAATAACTCTTTACTTCAAATCACCTCAGAGGTGTGTTACAGACTCCTGTGAGCAGTTCATGTTGAGATGTTGAGATGTTGAGATGTGTCTCCTACTTGAGCTGCGTAAATGTCGGCTCTTTCATGTCAGTTCTTGCAGTTTTCCAGGTGGACCAGCCTTCATGTGATTTTCCTAATCACACAATTCTGTATATTTTATTTTATAGTTTTACATTCTTCTATATTGTTCTAAAATGTGGAAGATTAAAAAAACCTTCCATGCTGTTCTGTGTGCCGATCAGCTGGACAATGAGACAAGTTTCTGCAACCGAATGCCATCATTGGACGTCGTTCTTACTGGAACTGGATGATCTAGGTTGCACTGATCAGCACCAGAGTGCCCAAGGCTGACATTAAGACGGTGAAGCCCCAGGCACTAATGAAGGTAAACTCCTTTAGATATCTTGGAAGGGATGTACTGTAGATAGTGTGTTGGACAAGATGGTGAGCACGCAGTATCATGCTCAATCAAGACACAGCTCTCGATATTCTGCTCGAAAATAATGATCAAAGTTCTTTCTGGATCTGAGCCCATTAAAACAATAAAGAGCCTCTTGGACCTTTCAAAGCTGGTCAATTCGTTCAATTCATCCATCTAGGAACCTCTGTAGTCCAACTGGGGACCGTGGACGCCAATGGTGACCATTTTTACGAACGTGGTGGGACCTCCGGTCAACATTTTCACACTTATTCACACACTGCGGGCCATTTGGGAACACCGATTACAATCTAATCTACGTGTCTTTGGACTGTGGGAGGAAACCGGAGTACCCAGAAGAAACCCACCAAGCACGTGAAGAACATGCAAACTCCATGAACACAGACCCCGAGGTGGGAATCGAACCCGGACCCTGGAGGAACAAGACGACAATGCTATGCCAGTACACCACCGTGCCGCCATTTAGTTATTATCTATTATGGTGTGTGTGTGTGTGTGTCTCTGTGTTGCACAAAAGGCATTTCAACCAGCGCTTTTTCCGAGAAACAGCAAAAAGTTCAGGATCTTAAATGATGATGAGTGACGAGTTTTTCCGAGCAAAATATTGCTGTTGGAACGAGGCCGAAAGGTTCACAGCGTTTCCCTTTTAAAGCTTATTTATTTGAAATCGGCCGTAGTGAGTAAATAAGATACTTCGAGCCAAAGGGGGGAAAAAGCTTGTGAGGCTGCACTTGTGTTCTCGCACAAGCTGAAACCGAAGCTGATCCACATGTCCTCCTGTTATCCACCTATAACCGGCACATCAGCAGTAATGACTGCGGTTTATGTAATTGTGTAATAGAGTAATAGAGGGAGCAGAGATTAGACACTAGGGCTGAATTTTTTTTTTTTTTTTATATTCAGAGATTGAGAGTTGTACCTCCTCACTCAGTGCCTACGCGGACTGGACTGTCAAGATCGTATCGCTCAGTTTGAGCAGAACTTCCTGCCTGTCTGTCACTTCCATCACAGCTGCATGGAACAAGGTATTATTATTATTATTATTATTATTATTATTATTATTATTATGTGGAAGTAGAGAAAGGAATACAGATGTGCAAAAATCTCATGGAACATAAAACGTAGTTCATTTTATTTTGGGTTAAAAATGAAGGTCAGACTGGTTTCAGTTCTCTCACTTCAAAACTTAATTACAAAATAAATTGGTACAGTATGGAAATGGCCAATCAAAACAAACAAGAGTCATCTGTAAAGTGTCTTAACCTTGTATTATATCTGACCATTTTGATTCACATTTCATGCAAACTTAAATAATGCTTTTGATTGTGTAAAGCTGCTTTGCGACGATAACAACTGTTAAAAGTGGTCTACAAATGAAATTGAATTGAATAACAAAAAAAATTTAATTATTTGCTTATGTGAATTTAATTATTTGTTGAAAATATGCCCTCATTTCAAATCTGCAACATCCTCCAAAAAAAAAAAAAAAAAAAGTTGTGACAGTTTATTATTATGTGTACTATTGTCTGTGTGTGTGTGTGTGTGTGTGTGTGTGTGTGTGTGTGTGTGTGTGTGTGTGTGTGTGTGTGTGTGTAAATCTTCAGCATTTCTGTTATTTTTTAATAACCAGCACTTGAGCAATGAGACACCAGTTGGTCAAGTTCAGCTCGCAGGAGTTTCGCCCACTCTTCCATTACGCAGGACTTCACCTGCGCAGTTTTACTGTTTCTTCATCGCCGTATTTTTCACTTCATAATGCAAAACACATTCTCAGTTGGAGCAGCCAGGCCAGTCTCGCACCCGTACTCACAGCTATGCGCTTGTAATCCGTGCAGAATGAGGTTTGGCGTTGTCCTGCTGGAAAATACAGGGACGTCTCTGTGTTTAGATGGCAGCGTATGTTGCTCCCGAAAGAACATAATTTTTCTGCATTAATGAAGCCCCTCGCAGACGTGCAGCTTATCCCTGCCACGTGCGCGGGCACTGGCACACCCTCATACACTGATTGACGCTGGCTTTTGGACCTGACACACTGACAACAGCTTGGATGGTCTTTTGCCTCTTTGACCCGAAGAACATGACAGCGGTACTTTACAAAACACTATTGTAAATGTTGACTCGTCGGAACTGTCCACCGTCCCTCTCAGATGAGACCGAGTCTGGAGTGGTCTTTGACGTCTTTGGACATCTTCCTTAAGTCTTTGGAAGAGTTGGAGTGACAAATGTAAATGCAGTGTTATTATAAATTGTCTTCAGTTTTACAGAAGTGTTCCTGAGCCCACATCATGATCTCCACTACAGACGCATGAAGGTTTTTAAGACGGTGATGTCTGAGGGGTCGGAGATCACGACTTTCCATACTTAGATTTAAAGACTCTCCTTGAATTTCTTAATAATATTGCGTACTAATATTGGGGAATGTTATCCTGAAAGAATCTGGACGTCTCGCTCCATCCTCATTGTAGAAGGACTCAGACATTTTATGAAACTCCTTGTACAGTGGAACCTTGGATTACGAGCATAATTTGTTCTGGAAGCAGGCTCGTATCCCAAAACACTCGTAAACCAAATCAAACCTTCCCATAAGAAATAATGAAAACTCAAATAATGCGTTCCACAGCCCAAAAAAATAAATACAGAAAAATAATTAATACAATATATAAAGTAAAAATAAAACAAATTAACCTACACTTTACCTTTAAAGAAAGTTAAAATAAATCCCGACAGATGAGTGTTTCCGTTTGTGCGCGCAGTCGCCGTGTATTTGTGTGTGTGTGTGTGTGTGTGTGTGTGTGTGTGTGTGTGTGTGTGTATGGAATTAGCCCCTTCCCTCGCCTCGTCTTACACAGTAAAACTCCTCCTCCCTCCCCCCAACTCGCTTTTTAAATTTCACAACAAACACACACACAACGGAAACAATGTTTTAACGGGAAAAAATAGAATTCTCTCTAATGACACTCGCGTGAGAACACACTAACGGAATCACTGCTTACCTTTGAAAAGAATCGCGACAGAGCAGAGTTTCTGTGTAGAGCAGAGTGTGTGTGTCTGTGTGAAGCCGGGGAGGGGGGGTGTAAAGGCGAGAGAGTGTGTGTGTGTGTGTCGGTGTGTGTGTGTCAGTGTCAAAAAACTCGGCACTCGTAAACTAAGACATGCTCGTTTTTCAAGTCAAGATTTATTAAAAATCTTTGCTCGTCTTGCGGAACACTCGTAAACCGAGTTACTGGCAATCCAAGGTTCCACTGTATACTGGAGCGTAACTGGTTTAACTGTTTTGCCAGCTCCTATTTCTCCTCACCGTGTAATCACATTGTTATTCATCTTATTGGCCGTGTCTCAACTTTTTGGGAGGATGTTGCAGGAACCAGATTTGAAACGTCTGTGTATATTCAACAAATTAAATTCACATGCGAAATCGTTAAATAATGTGCCGTTGCAGTGCTTTCAATATAGTACAAGGTGAAGAGACTTTAGTTGACTCCTTTTTGTTTTTATTGCCTTTTTTATTGCCTTTTTTGGAATTGTGGTTGTACATCATAGACACGGGATATTAGCCTGCTAAATAATAATAATACTGCATATTAGCCGGAGATAAAAAACAAAACAAAAACAAAGATAAAACTGTGATAATTCTCTGATATGATTGTCAGCATATCTGAAGATGACGTTTTGGTTTTGTGCTGTTATGTGGAAATTATGCAATATGGACCCGGTGTGATGAAGCGGAGTTACTGTTAATAATATAAAGTGGATTACGTTCCTACAGCGCCATGCCTCTGTGTTTTATTCCTCTTATACCAGAGCGACTTGCCCAGTAGCAGTCGTTCTGTCTCCAGCTTGTCTTTCTTTCTGTCTCTGTCTGCAAGTTAATGAGACAAAAAAAATTGCAGATTGTCTTTCTTTTCACAAAAACCACAAAGTAATGTAAACTCCTCTGTCCTGAAGATAACGACGTGTTATCTCTCAAACAACAAGTTACTGCCGTATCTCTGACGCTGGAGGTTCTTTCCCGGGGAATGTTAAATAAACACTTTTGTCCTGACAGAAAACCTCACCATATCAACGATTACACACATTTTTCAAGCTTTGTTTTAAAAACACACACACATTTTTTATTCTGTTTATCTGGGTCGCAGAATTCTTCATGTGTAAGCTGTTACTGTGCCAAAGATACCGTAGTACAGTAGACATTAATACAAACTTACTCTCAGTGCTGCTGTTATAGAGAATTAATCAACACCTGCTTCTGTGAGCATCATGAGAAATGAACATCAAATCAGACACAAACGTGGCATGTGTAATAAACACCTCAATAAACCCTCGGATTATCACTCTTATAAGTTTAACCTCCGTTGTTTAACCACCTGGATTAGGACTAAACCTTTACGTTAATCAGTTTCTGCTCATTTAAAATAATCAATCGAAGCTATTGACATTCCTTAAAGGTCTACAAAGGGTTGAACTTTACAAATTTTAAAGCCTTTTATCTCTTTTTATCCGCTTTCAGACTTATTGTACCCATGTACAGTAAGTACCAAACACTGAGGACCCTTACTGTACATTCGCACAAACATCTTAACCTCATGATAAAGCACAAGTCTGTACCTCGACCATCCTGAAGTCGACACGCTGCATCCCTGGAAGCTTCTATTTAATGAAATGCTACAAATAGAGCTGAATTTCTGATGAGAAGGTGATTAATTACGCCTTGTGATATCTCCTGATTTAGCTCTCTCTGGGTCCGTCATCTCATTTATACAGCACTGCGGAGCCATTTCAAAGGCTAATGTGTTCGTAATCACATTTAAACTATTCGGATATGTGACTTTAAACTGTGCAACACAATGCAGCGGGTTCTCGAAGAAAGATAAATAATATTAATAGGAACAAATTCCAAGCAATTAGTTAAAGCGATACTAAGCAAAACAATGAAATATAAGTGAATATATAATCTTCCTAAACAAAAATATCATCATGTAAATTTGAAAAAAAAAAAAAAAAGTAGTACTGAACATGGCTAGTCTACTGGTTTTGCCTAATTCATCAGAAAATAATCTCAGATGGTTTAAAACTGCTTGCTCATGCGTTTCCGTCTCTGTGTTAGGACACTGTTATCTAAAAAAAAAAAAGAGGTAGATCATTAAAAAAATAAATAAATAAATAAATTCCCCAAACAACATTTCCTCGTCACTCTACACGAGCATGAGTCAGGGAGGGGCGTGGCCTAGAATTTATAGGAGGAGTTAAAGAGGCAATTAAAGTACTGTAAACAGAAGTTACAAGTAAGTAAATACAATAAAAAAGTAAATAAAAAAATTTAAGCTGAACAATTTGAATCAATTTTGATTTTTTTAAATGGATATTAATATATATATATTTTTAAAGAAATGTAGTATATGGAATATCATAAAAAGGATTAAAATGCCTGTATGAATGATATTGTGTGTATGCTTATAATAAAACATTTTAAACAAATGACTTAAAGTCTTAGTAAGTACTTTAATACACTAAATAATACATTTGTTTTCATGTTTTTAGATTCTTTTTTTTTGTGTGTGTGTGTGTGAAACATACCTGACTGCTTAAAAGAAACTGCAGCTTTGGGTTTTCCAGGTTTCCTCCTTTTCACTCACTTTCAGGTGACAGTTAATAGGCCATTTGTACATAAATAAGACTAAATTAAAACAAAAAAAAAGTCAAAGCTAAATAATGCAGGTATTTTGTAAGTTATATAACTAATTGGATATATCGCAGGTCATAAGAAGGATGAAAGAGTACACACACACACTGGCTGATTTGTATTAAGTGTGTATTATAATTGAGCATTTTTAACCAATTTGCTCAAAAAGACTTAGGACGTATTTGAAGGCACTACATAATCGACTTTGTTTGAATGTGTTTTGTTGTTCAGTTGCACAGCGGGGGTGCGAGCGGAGCCCACCTGCAGCAGTGACGTGCGCTCCATGAGGCGTGTCCATGAGCTCAGGGATGCTGCTGCTGCTGCTGCTGCGCCGTGCAGGAGGAGGAGGACGAGGAGGAGGAGACAGTGCCGGTGCTGGAGTTTATATCCACCTGCAGCTCCGCTTCAGTGCAGTTGTGACCTGGTCATGAGCTCCTCCCGGGTCTGACCGTAGAAAGTTCGAGTTGCGACCATGGCCGACTCGGTTCTGAGCGCGCACGCGAACGCGTCGGCGGCGGCCTTCCTGACCCCTCCGACGGCGCCCCCGACCTCGCCGCCGCGCGCCCTGCGCCTGGACTCGCGCTCGCTGGTGATCTCGGCCACCATGTTCGCCGTCGGCGTGCTCGGGAACCTGGTGGCCGTGGCGGTGCTGTGCGTCTCCAAGCGGGAGCAGAAGGAGACGACGTTTTACACGCTGGTGTGCGGCATGGCGGTGACGGACCTCCTGGGCACGTGCTTCACCAGCCCCGTGGTGATCGCCACGTACGTGGCGGGTCGGTGGCCCGGCGGCGCGCCGCTCTGCCACTTCTTCTCCTTCTCCATGCTGTTCTTCGGCTCGGCCGGGATGTCCATCCTGTGCGCCATGGCCGTGGAGCGCTACCTCGCCATCAGCCACGCGTTCTTCTACTCGCAGCACGTGGACCGCGGCGTGGGGAGGCTCGCCCTGCTCGGGGTCTACGTGGTGAACGGGGCGCTGTGCGCGATGCCCAGCCTCGGCTTCGGGCGGCACGCCAAGCACTTCCCGGGGACCTGGTGCTTCCTGGACTGGCGCGCGCTGGACACGCGCGGGGCCGCGTACTCGTTCCTGTACGGCGGCTTCGTGCTGCTGCTGATCGCCGTCACGGTGCTGTGTAACTGCGCGGTCTGCCGCTCGCTGGTCGGCATGAACAAGAAGACGCGCGTCGTGGCGGCGCCGGCGGCGGCGACGGCGGCGGCGGCGGCCCGCGCCGAGGCGCACGCGGGACACCCGGCATCCAGGCGCGCCTTCAGCAGACTGCCCGCCGTCGCGTCGGCCGCAGAGATCCAGATGTTCTGGCTTCTGATCTTCATGACCATCGTGTTCCTGGTCTGTTCCATCCCTCTGGTGGTAAGCATCCGGGGAAAAAAAAAAACAACAAACCCATCATTAATTATAATTAGAACCGACTCTTTATTACCGGCTTATAATAGAGTTAATAAAGTTACACCGGTCTAACCCTCAGGTCTCCTGAAGAAGGGCTCAAGACCTCATTAAAAAGTCTTTTAGGTTGTATCCAGTGCGATTTTATTATCTGGGGCGTTAAGATTTTTAGGGTTTGAATAGACACCCATAATCCTAAGAATTCCCTAGATTAGATTAGATTAGATTAGATTAGATTAGATTAGATTCCACTTCATTGTGCAAAGTACATGTACAAGAGCCAGTGGAATGCAGTCAGCATCTAACCAGAAGTGCATAAGCAGCCTATTTATTTACAATAGCGATGTTGCAGTAGGTAATAAAGATATACAGTATATATACAGTATAACTGTGCAAACATTGTATATTGTAAAAAGGTAACATGATGTACATATATTCATATGCGAAAAGTTGGGAATGATACAGTATATACAGAATAGGGTTTCGCATCTTATTGTAAGGATCTATAAAATGACGAAAAAGCACTTTTGTAAGTTGCTCTGGATAAGAGTGTGCCGAAAAAAATCCTAAATTCGTAAATTAATTAATCTGGGTGGAGATTACAGTACTGCACTGATAAACATACGTTCTGAAGATGTTCTGCAGTCCTACATGTGCCCACTCAGACTTCTACAACTTCCATTTTGTATAGATTTTTAACAAAGAAAGGTAATTAGAGTTACGTGTCACGTAGTTAGCAGAATTCAAAGCTACTTTATACTTATATATACTAGTATACTTTTTTATACTTGGACAACTTATGTATCTTTAGAGCAGCATTCCTCATTTAAGCTCCACCACCTGCACCTTACCCAGGTGAAAGCTGCATACTGAAAGGATTAAAGACACACTTTAAAGGTGGGGTTCGGTACTGTACATTCATTTTTCAGAGCAAAAAAAAAAAAAATGTTAGTTTCACAAAAATTTGTGTCATGTGGTGTTGAAATTAAATTAAATCCATTGGAATTAAATTACTTAATATCACATCTAAGAATTCTTGACTTTCACTATTTTACTATTATATAATCCGTTCATATTTAATGTTAAATGTGCCATATAGAAGCATGGTTTAGCACTTCATCTTTAAAATATTTTGATTATTTAAGACGCATTTTCATTTGTTTACAGGTTTGGAGCATTAATGAATTAATAACAGGATTTGAAGAAATTTCTCTCCAGGTGGTAAATATATGAAACAATGCCACATTAGTTTATTTGTCATTGCATTTTAAGAATTTGGACTAAACAAAAAAAAATTCTAATCAGCTCTACTCAATCTGTCTTGCTAGTTTGTTTAGCTCTATAGCTCAAGCCACGCAAATGATATAAAAATCTACATCTAAATCCAAAACATGTCTATTAATAAGAAATTTAATTGGAGAGATTTCTCTTTTATGGCGACTTGCACCACCAGGGCCTGGGTTCAAGTCCCGCCTACATGTTCTCTCCATATTTGGTGGGTTTCTTCTGGGTTCTCTGGTTTCCTCCCAAAGTCCAAAGACATGCAAATTTGGTGTTTCCAAATTGGCCATAGTGTTTAAATGTGTGTGCGAGTGTGTGTACGTGTGTGTGCCCTGCGATGGACTGGCACCCTGTACACAGGATAAAGCGTTATAGACGGTGAGTGAGATTAGTGAAAGTTAAACCATCAAGGTAACATCTAAAGTTGCTAAATGCTTAATCATGCTAGCTAGGAAAGGACGTTATTGCTTGCTCTGGGTGTCTTGTCTAGCCAAACAAAAAAACAAATCTAAGTGAAGAAAGTTTAAACAGATGTTATTCTGGTGATATTAGTGTAACTGTGACTATAAATGTCTCGAGGAGAAATGTCTTATATTGGTGGTGAGTTTTGTTGAGTCAGCATTTGTGATAGTGTAGCAGTGGAATATTCCGTCTGAGGAACAGAACTAGCGTGTTGCAAATTCTTTGGGTGACTAAAGTAAGTTTGCTAATGTTAATTCTGGAAAAGACAAACAGTAAATAAAACCGTTTCCTGACGTGACTGGTTTAATAATTTTTATATATGACTTTCTTGTGTTTGTCCTCCACAGGTTCGCATCTTTATCAATCAGCTCTACGGCCCCGCATACATCGCGGCAGGCCTGCAGCCAGACTACCGCAGCGATCTTCTCGCCATCCGTTTCGCATCCTTCAACCCAATCCTGGACCCGTGGGTTTACATCCTGTGCAGGAAGAACCTGTTTAGCAAATGCTGCGAGTGGATCAAGCGCACCATGGACCTGAGCAGAGAGAGTCCTGCACGGAGGTCCGGCTGGGTGCTCGGGCAAAACACACCGCCGTCGCTCATGCACAGCAACGCTACCAGTTACGCCTCGCTGCGCGGGACGTCGCGCAGAAACACCGGGATTAAACTCAGCACCATAAACGCAAAATCGTACGTGGACCTGAGCGTGCGGCAGGCCTGGGACCTGGACACGGCCGCCGACGACTTTCACCCGTTCAGTGTTCAGCAGAGCCTGGTTCTGGGCTCCGAGAGCGAATCAGCATCCGGATGTGAAATGATGACCGTAAAGACACCCGCTCGTGTCCAGGCTACGGCGATGTCGTGCTCAAAAGTGTGTGAACATAAAGCCGTGATTGTCACGTGTACCTTCAGCACGCCGAGTTCCTGTGTGTCTGACGAGTGCTGAAAAAACGTCACATACTCTGATCCGATTAAGAGCACAAAGACATGCACCTTTATTAAAGGATTTTGCAGTTTACAGCCGCCAAAACATCTCCTGGTGTCTCGTCATCCAGCTTTCAACAGACAAAACCCGGAGAGATGGTTTCCTCTTAGCGGTTGTTCCTTTGTGCACATTCACACCATCAGACTGACGAAATGGTCAGTCCTGTCATCTATGGACTCTTTAATGTCATGTCCATTGCTAGCGATGTTGTTCATATTAGCATGGCTAGTTGAGGCAGAACCTGTTGTATGTGCACCCAAACGGTGATTTATGAGGGACACAGAGATTTGCGCTGATGCACGTACAGTATAACGACACTGCTGCCTTTTTGTTTGAACAAACAAATCACACGACCAAACATCCTTCGTTTCCGGGCGTGAGGTTGCACATTTGCGATTTTTCTTATTTTTATGCGAATAATTTGTGACGTGGTAAACCGTCAGTAACAAACAGCTATAACAATCCGGTTTAAGTTCCCATTTAACACACATCCTGGGTCTAAATACAACTTTAAGTAACTCAGTTATGTGGATTTTTCCAAAAGTCATGACTACATTTACAGAACTTATAGCGGCACGTCATCACGCTGGAGGCAGACTTATGACAGAACCACAGACGTCTCCTAGGTCACTGTGACCGGCTTCATTTGCATACAGTAAAATAAATAAGATGAAAGTGTCACGTGACACGGTACTGTAGCTCTAGGAAATGTGGCTTCAACATGGATTTAATTTCTTGCTTGACCAAAGAGCAATCAAAAATATGAAATTTTCATGCTTGAGGGTCTGAAATTAAATGCAGAATGAAGTACGCGCACGATCGATTTCTAAAAGAGCACTCAGGCTTTATTAGTCTTTGTTGATTGACACACAGAACACTTCTCTCCTCATGCACACTCTAACAAGGTCTAACAGTATAGTAAGAAAATCGTCCACAAATGAAAAATAACTTTTTTTTTTTGCGTATAAATTCAACTTTCTAATGTCCTGACTGTAACCCGACAGAGGAAAATACCTTGGTGACTGCAGGGTTACTGCTTTCTGTTCACATCCCTTTTCCTAACGCACATAAGAATCTCACACTGTGCTGTTTGAAATTTTATCTGAGGAGCCTCTTGTATAAAGTTTTCCACCCTCTGGTCAGCCCTCTGTTCTGGCATTCGCTGCTGGACGCAGAGGCGAGAACCTGACAGACACTGTGTTTAAATGTCTTAACGTTCCTCGACTGAAACACGATCACGTTCGTAGCGTGCACAGACTCTTATACATGTGAATTCTGTGAATTAACATACTTTTGATATATAAAACGATCCATTTATAGAGATCGAGAAAAATCCTATTGATCCTACGGTAGACATATTTCAATGTCTGCGCTATTTCTTTTTCTTTTTTTTTATAATGTGAACGTATAAAAGTTTATTTATGGACGTGCTGTTATTGATGTTGCAGTAGAAAGCTGGATTTGCATGACTTTAATGACTTGTAAGACTGTGAACAAATGTATTATCGAAAAATAAAAATGCTTGGATTATTCTTTTAAAAGTCCTTGACTTGGAATTACATCAGTTCCCATAATAATGAAGAATAACGTTTCAGACTTTTACGCCAACAGTTAGGGTTTCAGCCAGCAGGGGGCAGCAGAGGAATACAACAGCTTTAATAGACTTTAATGTGGCAGGAAATCATTTTCCACTTTACTTGGTGATTTGAACTCAGCTGGCATGTCTGTATTTCATCTGAGTTACAGTCATTTGGTATTTTAGGATAAATATAAATAAATATAGCTAAACTAAAGCTAAATATAACTTCTTAATAGTTTTAAGCTCCAACAGAGGAACCACTCACTCACTCACTCAGTCACTCACTCATTGTCTTTACCGCTCTAACAGGGTTGCAGGGCCTGAAGCCTAGTCTTAGGGTACGAGGCCAATCTATCCTAGAGCACACACACATATACACTCACAGCTGCGTTAGTGGTTAGCACTGTTGCCTTGCACTTCCAGGGTTGGGGTTCGATTCCCGCCTTGGGTCTGTGTTCACAGAGTGTGCATGTTCTCCCTGTGCTTGGTGGGTTTCCTCCGGGTTCTCTGGTTTCCACCCACAGTCCACAGGTGTGCAGATTAGGCTAATGGCGTTCCCAAATTGCCTGTAGTGTGTGAATGTTGAGCGGAGGTCCGACCACGGTTGTAAAAAATAGTAATCACCACTGGCCTCCACCTTCCCGAGTTGGACTACAGAAGTCCCTAGATGGATGGATGGATGGATGGATGGATGAATTTCTGTTAAATAAATTGTTATTCTACTTAAGGCTAGATAGTTAAAATAATCACTTTTTTTTTTTTTTTTTTTACATATTTACCACAATGATTGTAATCACAATCATTTAATTAATCTATATTTATTTGTATTTAAATTCAGTTCATTATTATATGTATAAACTTGAAAAAGATATATATTTACAATGCAATTGATTAATCATTTTCAACACTATTGTATTACACTGACACCTGTATTGACATGTGGTCACCACCAGATGTCAGTGTTGTGTGACTTTTTAAACAATTCCATTAGCTATTTTCGTTTAAACTGGGATTTAACTCTTGTGCGGATATAATTTTTTTTCCAAACTATATATTAGTTAATATTTTATATAAGATATAAATATATAATATATAAGATAGCTTGGATTACTTTGGAGTGGGGAAAAAACCTGCATGAGGTTATTTAGTGAATCTTGAATCTACAGTGGGTTGTTTAAACTTTTACCCATAATTACAGGATAGAATAATTAACGTTCTCTAGAATCTTTGCAAATATTTACCTTTTGACAGATTCCCCTAAATGTCCGTAATTGACAAAATTGCATTAAGTCAGCTTCATAGTTAGTTACAGACACCTAGCATGCTAATTTCAGCACTACTCTCTTTCCTCACATCATTTTCCCGCTTCCATCAAAATAGTTGATTCTAGATGACGTGTCTCGAGTCTGTGTTTTGCAAAGAAAAAAAAATATTTTGAGTGATTTTTGGCAGCGAGGAGGCGGCGCGGTCCTGTGATGTGGCGTGGTCCGTCACAGGAGCACAAAAACACAACCTCCTTTTCCACCTGCATATGTTTCCAATAGCATCCATCTACAGACCCATCAGAGGGGCCCCATCTAACATTAATTAACCTTAACCACACAGAGCGGTAAGAAGAGGTAAAGAGCCCTGAGCCATGGTGAAGGTGGGCTCATTAGGAGACGCCTGGCACATGGAAACATTCTTTATATTTTGGTGTACGCCAAAAGTTACGGCTTTTAGACCAGGAATGATAACTATTATACAGACAGACAGCTCCGAGCTTTAAACAAGCAGGAACATTATCAGAAAAACCTGCTGTGTTGGTGCATTAGAGGGAAACTCCACCCTTAATGACTTGCATGTTAATATTTATGAATAACATGTGATCTTCAAAAGCACCCAGATTTATTTTGTAACTGTTTAACCTTTTTTTTTTTTTTTTTTTTTAATGAACATGCCGGTCTATTTTAATAGCGTCCCATATTAGCCTCAATGCACAACGACTGACTCGCTGCAGCGGGATTAGGATCTCGCTAACAGAGCGATGCAGCAGCACTTTAAGTCAAAGCTTAGAAAGATCCAATTTTCATGCTAAAATCAGCATCAAGGCCACTGCCATGTCTCGTCATTTCAAAAGTCGCTAACTAGCTGAGTCCTTGTCTTAACTTATTATTATGCTGAAGCATTTAATTCATTCATTCATTCATTCTGTACAGAGTCACGGGAGGCCTGGAGCCCATCCCAGGGCACAATATGGGCAAATTTGAACTGTCTTTGAACTCTAGGAGGAAACCCACCAAGCATGGCGGGGGGAACATGCAAACTCCACACACTCAGACCTGATGTGTGAATCGAACCCTCGACCCTGGTGGTGTGCATTTTTTCTTTAACTCAAAATAACAAGATGCTGATAAAACGCCATCTTATATCTGAGCCGGTTTCAATCTTTTTCTCCTAATAAACACCACCACTGTTTAGCTTCCTAGGAACAACTATGTCCCCCTGTGACATCAGCAAGGGACACACCCGCTAAAATCTCGAAGGGACAAAATAAAACCACAGCACTGATGACTAATCAGCAGCAGAAATACTAAGCATGTGAAATATATCAAGAACCATCGAAAGGTTAATTTTTATTCCTCTATGCTGCAGAACTTTTGGATTCAGTTCTCACTGGTCCAAAGGTGTTGACTGATTTTTCCGGCAGTAGTGCAGCCTGTTTAAATAATGGTTTATGTTAATTTTGTAATTATTGATATGGTGAAGGAGATGTTTGTTTTTTTTATGTGGAAGGAGACTCCAGCGTTGGTGTTTTCTAACAGTTGGTGGTAAAGCTGTGTAAAGCATCATACAATGTTTTTCGACATGATCAGGACTGAGCAGGTTTTTTGGCTTTCTTTATAGTTAATATGACGTGAAAACATTTTTTTTTTGTTTTTTTTTTTGGCCTTTTTAACTTGAAGAGAGAAGTAAAAACCAGAACAGGAACTCAGTTGTTTCCTGGACGTTGTTTAACACTAAAGATAGAAAAAAAAACACATCTTCTTGTCAATTATTTCACTCTTTACTTATTCCTGCTCAAACATGTCAGAGATTAAAGAAAACATGATGCACCTTACATAAAAAGAGCTTTATTTCTATACAGGGTTGTACAAAAATAAAGGAATAATAATAATAATAATAATAATAATAATATGCAAATACTGTGTAACAACTAATAAATGTCTTCTATAACTACTGTTGTACATTGGAGTATTTCCTCGAGAGCAGCGTTTCTTTAAAAGGAGAGTAAATAACAACAAGGCAACCAGTCAGTGTGGCTAATACACACCTTAGTTAACTCAATTTTAACCCGGAAACTTTTCTTACTCCGTATAGACACTTATTAAAAACTTTTTTTTTTTTAAACAGATTGAAAAGTTTTTTTCTTTTTCTTAAAACCTTGTTGATTTCTTATGAATAATGAATGAGGTGGGAATTAATCAAATGGACATAATTATACACGTAAATAAATATATCTATATAAAGGGTCAAAACACAACCTTATACACATGAATGAATAAATAAATAATTTAGATGCAAAAATAAATATTTGACCTATGAAGCATACAGTAAATGCTAAGAGATGCACAGCATCCATGTTGTAGCACAACGACAAAAACGGAATGCAGTCGGTAGCAACAATAAGGACAGGTATAACGGGTATAAATGCTAATCCCGGTGTTATGCTAGTGCTGGTGTTGCATCTGCTGCCCGGATCGGTATCAGCTGTCAGTCGTCACATGAACCCCAACACATTACAGCAATTTCCCACTATTCCGAAATCCAGCCATGCTTTCTGTCTGAGGTTTGCACTGCAGCTATGAGGCTAATTTAGCTAACTACTAGCCACCTTATCTACTAACTACAGAAAATACGTAAGTAATTGTAAGTCATTATTGTACTTAAGTACTCTTTGGGAAAATATGTATTTTATTCATGTATTATGTATATTGAGTCCTAAGAAATGTTAAAAGAATGCATATTTTTTTTGGTTAAAAAAAAACTGTAAGACTCTTTTCTTTTTTTTTTTCTTTCGTAGTAAGATCTTATCCTAATTGTATCTAAGGATGTATCTTATCATTACAGTATATTTACTAGCCAAGGAAGTTCAGTTGCAATACAAATTAGCTTGTGTAATTTTGTGTAATTAGCTGGCTAGTTCAGTTTTAAAACAGAATAGCTAGCCAACTAGTTCAGTGTTAAAGAATTAGCTAGCTTGTTTTGTTTTCATTGCTGTTGTGCTTTAGCATTCTCTTAACAACAGCTAACAGGAAACCCATATTTTAAGTTTTTCCCATTTTAAGTTAGCACAACATTTTCCCGAGGACGCACTGCTTAGCACACTAGCTAGCATGACTTTGTGGAATGAATAAACATGACTCTTACCGAGGCAGCCATCTTGAACAACCAGAATCACTTCGAGAGCTAGGGGGTCATTTAAAGTTAGAGTTTGGTCGATGGTCTTGCGTTTCTTGCTAGCTACGAAAAATTAGCCTCATAGCCTGAGTGGAAGAGTAAATACACAAAAATGCTGGACTTCAAGCATGAAGGAAACTCGAATATTTTACATCGACCTTTTCATCAGATCCTTTAACAGTCCACAGCTTTGTATGGGAATGGTTTAATTCAGTTTTGTAAGTTTATATAAAAATATGTATTATAATAATAGTTTTTTTATTTATTTAGGCAGTGTGTGTGAGAAATGTTAACCTGAATGCTTCTATTCAAACAATATATATGGTTTCATCCATTGTTGGCAGCTATACACACTCAAAGCTCTTGACGTCCTTCACTAACAAACGGACAAATGGAATGTTCCACGTTATTATAGTCTCGTAAAGTTTCTTGACGAGTTGTCGAGCAATATATCAGCGTCCATTGTGGCTCCATCGTCCACCTTCCAAAGAACTCCTCCATGACACGCTCCACTCTCGGGCGAGTCCTGTATCACTCCGGGCTTTATCACGCTGGTTTTGGGAATATGAAAGGCTGAATGCAAACACGTCACAGTGCACGTCACAGAAAGCCCTGCTGTCTCCTTCCACTGGAACAGCTTTCGGCCCAGAGTGCCTCGTATTCCTGTAATCCTGATTTCAGGAAGCACTCTGGCTCCGGGTTGCCTCTCTGATCATTTAGTTACTCCTCCTCCTCCGACACCGGATTAGCCTACACACTTGCAGTCCAAAGCTGAGACATTCTCGATGGTCCTCCAGGTTGTGGACGTGTCCATGAAGGAGACAGACTTGTATGCAGTGGGTCGGCAGCAGGGTCTGGCGCTGACCTTGCGTGCTGTTCGCTTCGGCAGGCTGCCGTTTGTCAGGAGAGCCCGAAGAGCAGCGTCATAGTTCCCCCGTGCACTCTGGCACAAACCTACGCAGAACTTAAAGAGCACGATCTCGTCCGAGTCGTAACCCATCCCCAGGTCCCTCACTCGCATCTCGCGCCTCTCCAGGTGGCAGTCTCGGCTGCTCTGGCCCCGCACCTCTTCCTCGCCTTTCTCCTTCTCTTTCTTCTTCTTCTTCTTTTTCTTGCGTGCTCCCTTGGACTGAGCATCAGAAGCATCTGAGGCACGTGGGGAGCGCTCCCACCGGGCTGGACTCTCTTCATCTACCAGAACCGAGGGATCTGAAATAGAAAGGAGAATATCATCATTTCATCAGCATCTTAATCAGTTTTATTGTTTTAAAAAAATGTTACTCAAATCAGAAACTGAGTCACAGGGGAAGTGGTGAATCAAATGTTTAAGGCCCTGGGTTAATGATCAGAAATTCGGGGGTTCGAGCCCCAGCCTGCCCCAGGCTGCTACTGTCGAGCCTTTGAACATCATGTTTAACTCTATCTGCCACAGGGGGCACTGTATCCTGGCTGTCCCTGCCCTCGAACTGGGATATGCGTATAATCATTTCACTGTGCTGTAAGGTACATGTGACAAATAATTTAATCTTAATCCTAATTTGTAGCTAATTCAGACCTAGTCATGAAAGTTAAATAAACTTTTAAGAAAAACAAAACATTTTCAGCCACCAAAACCCAAACGTACCGAATGTATTATGCCACAGGGGATGGCCGTCTTCATCTCCCATGTCCTCATCCTCCTCAGGTAGAGCGTCAAACGGCTGCTCGTCCAGCATGGTCGTAACTAAACCCACCGCATCCACCTGGTCTTCACTAAACCCGGGCCTGTCTCCGACTACCAGCGGCAGCAGAGATACAAGCACCCATACCACCATCTGCATGAAAAGAAGTTCAGATCTTCATGCAATCAAAAGTTCAACTGCATTATCTTGATGTCCTTGATCTACAGTATCTACCTTCCAGTTTCTTCTTTGAAACGTGGCATCGGTGGCTGCGGATAACATAGCGAACAGTCCCCGCTTGGCTCGACCTCTCCTCCACCTTCTGCCACCTGTACAGAGAAAACAAGGACATTGTTTCACCCCTTTCTGTCTCGAATTGCATTTATATCTAAACTTTGAGCGCAGCATGCAAGCGACGCATACACCTCCATGCATCCGTGCATCAACATTTACAAGCAAAGGCATCCTGTTAATCAAGAATACACAATGCCTTTGGAGAGTGGTTAGAATCTAGGAGAGCGTGACCCCGTGCTGACATGCGGGTGACAAAGCTACAGCGTCCTGTAAATAAACATCTCTAAGGGAAGCCCTTTAGGTTTGATGAGATTAGCTCTGTGTTAAAAAGAGACACGCTGGGGGATTCTGGGTCTCCCAAAACCACACAGATGCAACGCGGTTGATAAGGCTTCCTAGCAGTGCAGATGTTTACTGATTCACTTCAGCGTCTGAGTCACCGAGCTCGCACCGGAGGCCTCTGATTTATATCAGGGTTGAAACGAGGCCAGCGAGGACCGGGCCATTATATACATGCCGAAAATGACTAATGGGTAAATTAGCGGAGCGTGTCACGCTTAGCTTCACGGCTGATTTTACAGAGTCACAGTTGTCCGAAGACGACAGGATGATTCCTAGCCTGAACACTTTCCATTTTAAGGAGGATCAGAGACCAAAAGGATGAACGATGGCCATCTGGGCTGGGAGCCATCATGTCTCCAAGGTACATGGCACAAAAATAGGCAAAGTGTGTATACTCTGTTAATAAAAATCAACCAAACTGATCTCAAATCAGATTTATATTGTTATGATGAGATGGTTTTGTTTTGTTTTGTAGTTGCACGTGTCATGCAGCAGGTGGCAGTGTGCAATACGGGCCTCTGGATTTATGTGAGATTTATGTCTATCTGAGGCTCATGAAATCACAACCAATGTAATTTGAATTCATTGCTTTGGAAGATACTTATCCCCCAAAAAACAAAAGGCAGAGCACCAGACAAGAATTTATCCTGGAGAACAATTTACATTCAGGCACGATTGTTCTGGTTTGTCCCCTAAATGTTGTCTTTAGGATATAAGCACAAACAAAAAAGCATTAAATAAAAAAGACAAAGTAGCATCTACACTTTTTCCATACAAGAGATTCTTTCTCCACTCTGCAAACCACACCCCCTAAGAAGCACAACATAAACTTGACCTATTTCACACTGTGACCCGTCTAAAAGTGTATCATCAATAGAAACACATTTTACAACATTTAATCCAACATTAAAATCTCTACAGGTGGAAAACGCGTGCATGCACAGACGTATTGTATTACTGTATAAAGTTTGTACAGGAAGTATGAGGAATCAAACACGCCTTGTCGTTCTGCGAGTGGGAAATTATGAATGTGTTACTGCTACTACCCTGAGCATGATTGTTTCCAGTCTGGATTTATCCATCCGTTCGTAGAAAGTTGTATTGGTAACGAACGAACACGTTCATACGAGGGGCGTTCAAGTCAAACCAGGACTTGTGATGAAATTTCTGGTGTATGAAGGCGTGAAAGTGATTCACACTTATAGAAAACTTTTAGCACAGATTTGAAATTTGAACGGTGTAAATATTTTTCAGGAAGGCCGCGCGTCCGTAAATGACGATCCTGACCGAAAACTCAGCGCGTGATCCGTGAAAATCGACGGATAACTCGTTTCCAACTTGCGAACTGTACACACAATCATTCAGGAACTCGGCTGGGAGTTATTGCCACATCCCACGTACAGTCCCATGTTTGGGGAGGATTTCCTGGGAGGCCGGCGTTTCAGATATGAATCAGAAGGAGAGTCCGATCATGGCTCCGGCATACTGAGAAACGTTCCTACACTCTGAGAAGGAAATATTTTCAGCATTTTAATAAACATATATATGAACTGAACCGAACAGAAACACAAATCTGTGCTAAATAGTGAGTATATATATGAGTGTATATATATATATATATATATATCTATATGCATTATATAAACACCCACAAACAGCTATAAATGCTTCAGTCAACACTCTACCAACAAAATAAACTATCCTGCATGCATGCGTCTGTTTGACTTGTATCGTATAACGTCAACTAAACCTCGCCTAGCAAACCACATCTGCCCAGCTGTTTCCAAAAGTTTGAGTCATTTCACTGATTCTTATGAATGTATTATAAACAAAACAAACCTCGCGTCATCCTTTTGTATTCACGGACGCATTCTTTAAACAAAAGCGTTGGACGCAGCTTCGCATTTTTCCACCATCCTTCTCCGTCAGCCATGACGTGTGTTTAGTGCCTGTTTAGGTTCTTTAGTTTTGCACTCGAGGCTAATTTAGCTAACAAATCAGGAAAGCGTAATGCTACCATTTTAGCATCATGCAAATTGCGTGCCTAAATTACTCTCTCACACACAAACCTACACATACACACTCTGGCCTAAATGGTGTCATTTAGCTCAGTAGCAGTAGTTTGGGCATAAACACTTTTGATTAAAAAAAATAATAATAATAATAATAATAAAATGTGCTTTTGTTGTAAAAATAATATTTTATATCAAATGTCAAATTGTTGCTTTAAAACATTTGTTTAAGTGTGTGAGGATTTTGATTTGACCCTTTTAGGTGAATATCGAGAGCCGAATCAACGTTGTTTTGTAGAATTCGTTAATATTCTAATAATGGCAGAGCCATGTGTATATAAGGAAAAGTTGTTAGCTGGTGATGCTGTGATGAAGCTGAGTGTTAATGTTTTTCTATGAGATCCTAACGTGTGTCATTACTCCTACTGTATACCATCATTCATCCTCTGATTCCGTCACTTTATAATCTGATTCAGATCTAAACGGGCCGTTCCGGAGCCGAAAGATCCGATTCGTATCGGTGGCCCGAGCCAAATGACTCAGTGACTCACTGAACAGCGCTGGAATTGGAATTCCCACCACTTCTAATGACTAACATTTGATCCTGACTTTGAGTGTGCTCTGGTACGAGTTATAGGTTTCAACATCTATAGTCATTACTAGTTTCAGTCAATAAGAACATGCTGTTTTGTAATTAAGAATAAGTTAGATTAGATCATTTAGAAAAATAAAAACAGTTGTGCCTTGTGAAGGACTGGCATCCCGTCTAGGGTGTATTCCTGCCTCGCACCCAGTGTTCCCAGGATGGGATCCAGAGCCGGCATGATGGGAGACGGGTGGTGTTTAGGTCTGCTGAGACTCTACAGGTCATTTTGTATATTCTCGCTCTCGCTCTCTCTCTCGCTCTCTCTCTCGCTCATATCCTCAGGGATTCCTGTAAGCTAAACTCTCGAACTGCTCAAGAGTTCAAAGTTTATGATGTGAGCAGCATCTGCTTCCCAAACACACTGCAGGACATAAATGAAGTTTATGGAGCACGAAATTCCTTCAGGCAGGACAATTTACTCCTGATTGTCTCGTGAAATTTCACATCCTTAGCTTTATCATGTGAGGACGATTAGAGGAAATTTGTTTATAAATGCTCATTTCTTTTTTGACTCGATATTTGACTCGAGGAATAGTAAATAAATAAAATTAAACCTATTAAATAAAATAAAGCGACACAGATTAAACATCAGTGAGGTTCAGTAAATGAGTTTAGTTTCACTCGTCTCGGTTTTCATCGTTTGCTGTGCAGGAACCAATCACGGCCCTTCCTGTCCACAGGCTAGCTCTGATTGGTTGGAGTCGGACTCTTACAAGAACTTAACCCTACAAGAGTTATGTTACAACTAAGAACAATATTGAAATTTTTGGACATAACATTAATGACGCGCGCACATACACGTCTAAATTTAGTTCGTCTAACAGTGCCATATATTTAAATGACTTGTAATCCTAAACAAATTGTAATTCATTTACTTACTTATGAAAGGTTAAAACGAGAGGTGAGATTAGGATTTGTGTGAGTCAGGATAAACATAAATGCAGTTATCATACTTTTATGAACTTATGCGCTGTTGTGCTACTAGATTTAGGCCATTATCCAGGCAACAACGCGAGTTACACGCCGCCCGGGGCTTCTTGGCTCTCTGTCATTCATAAAATATGTTGAGCATCGACTCTGCGTAGTGTGCAAAGCATCAAAAAATCAGCAGTGCAGGACTCGCGAAGTTTCCACCAGAATTCCAGATCAAACGTTCCAGTTGACTCCAACCTTAAAGCTCAGGAACAGTGTTTCATTCTTTCGTTCTTTCATTCCCGGGACTGCTGGAGCAGCTGGTAGTGTTTTAGAAGCACCTCAGTGCTCCTCGTGTATCAGAGCTTTTCTCATGCGAGTGCTGTCGGTGCCCGTGGGGTCGAACCAGGCGGCCCTGATCATGAGGAGCTCCAGAGAGAGAGTGTCTGTGATGGCCTCTGCACTGATTAAAGCCTCGCTCGGCCAGTTCCACTCCGGCACTTCCCTCCGCCCTAAGGCTCAAACCTGGTAGAAAAACAGGAAAGCGGGTCCGCCGCACGATCGTGACAAATATGGGAGCGAAGCCTGGTATCAGGGCTCATGATACAAATGAGTGTTGGCGGCTTTTGCCATTTTGCTATTGGAATAGATCGCAAATCATATGCAGACTGTGTGAAAGCTCATTTGATATGATTATTAGTCACATAAATTATGTTATTTTTCAAACCTGAAGTCTTATCCAAGATCTTCAAGTTCAAGTTTTGAACAGGTGAAGTCTGAAAATGTGGAACCCCACATGATCCCACTGCCATGATCAAATCTCTTATCCTGAAATACTTTCACTCAATACTCAAACACTCCAAATGTCTGTACACTCAAATAGTCCTGTGGCTTTTATGCAAACAGTCAGATGAGCAATTAGTACGCCAACGGTCACCCACACTGCTTATTCGCAAAAAGACAAATAGTTCAGAAACTCAAAGAGTCAATGCTCAAATTGCTTGAACTCTAATAGTTGGTCAAATACTCGGGTTTCTTGCACTCAAATAATCAGATGCGCCAATACACAGTACGCTAATTGTTTGCACTCACCATTCCTCTTCAGTAAGCACTTTATCCTGGCCTGAGTGGCAGCGGATCCTGAGTCACCATACACAAGATTCACACACGTCTCGTCTCCACACCTAGGGTCAGTTTCACGTAGCTAATCCTCCTACTAGAGGAAGTCCACATAGATTTGAGGAGAACGGATGAAACGCCACACCCGAGCTGGGACCCTGAAGCGATGAGGATGAACTTCGGCTCAAATGATCAGACACTCAACAATCAGACACTCAAACCGCTTCCATTTTGGTGCGAGTCCCCCGTTAATGGGTGGGAACGGGTCTAAGAAAGAGTCCTGCGTCGTCCTCTAAACCGAAACGATGACACAGATCTTTCTCACTTTGTCTGGACGTCACCTACAGAGTAGAAGTGAGGGATAAAGAGCGAGGTCTGCATTCTTTCACTGCAGCTCGCTCAGCCACCGCCATTAGAGGTGTTTCATGTGCCAGCTCTACCCGTCAGGAAAGACGAGGTGTCTCAGAGAGGGTTCGGCCGTCCTAAATCAGCCGGGCAATAAAACGCACCTGGTGCGAGCCTGATCGCTGCCAGACATGCTTTCATCGGAGGGTGTGAACTCCAGCCTGCACATGTACGAGTGCTGAGGAATATATTTAGTGTATCGGCGTTGACGCTGCTTCATCAGCATCGGTCTTCACTCAGACAGAGTTTTCACCGGGCCTGTATCCTGACCTCGCTCAGACGTCTAAAGTGTCAATTCCACTACACGCTAAAGTGCTCGCGGTGCAAAATTCTCGGCTAATAGTGGCATGTCGGCTAGCGTGAAATCCGAGCGTATAATTCAATAATCCCTCTCAGGGAGAAAGCAGGATCTCATTACTGTCAGCTCCGAGTCGCTGCAGAGCTTCAGCGGTGGCGAACGCTGCCAGGAAGACGATTTAGCTCTCGAAATCCTGCGGCTCTCCTCTTCTCCTGTCCTTTTTTATTTATTTATTTATTTATTTATTTATTTAAAATCTACGATAGGAGAGTGCGCAGAAGATGTGTATTCATCATGTCAGTGAACAGACTGTAAAGATAATCAGTCGCTAGCCGTGTTTGTTAAAGCACTCAAACACGTTATGGCTCATTCCGATCGGTGTTTGAAATTAAATTTGTCAGGACTAAATCTCAACAATGTGCAAGTTTGGAGGCAGAGATTTTTTTTTTTTTTTTTTGGAAGGCTTGAAAAGGTCTGATAAAATCTTTCACGTTTCAGTAGATTTCGGCTGACGTTAAATAAACCGCTGAGAAAATAACCATGCTAAACAACCCAAATTCCACTTGTGTCAAAGTATGACAAATTCGAACTACTTTTCAAGTGGCTAACCTCACTCACTCACTCACTCACTCATCTATACCGCTTAATCCTGTATTCAGGGTCACGGGGGGCCTGGAGCCTATCCCAGGAGACTTAGGGCACATGGCAGGGTACACCCTGGACAGGGTGCCAATCCATCGCAGGGCACAGACACACACACACACTCATTCGCACACTACGGGCAATTTGGGAACACCAATTAAAGTGGCTAACCTACAGTAGGTAATGTTATACTGTATTGCACAGTTTTCTGTACTGAGACAGGAACTGATAATAGACTCGTGCTGACCTGTGGTAAAAGCAAACTAGCCTAGCTAGTTAACAATCCAACAAGCTAACCCAGCTATTGCTTAATGTACAATACCTTTTGTTAACAATTT
This sequence comes from Clarias fuscus, assembly GCA_030347435.1. NCBI lineage: Eukaryota > Metazoa > Chordata > Actinopteri > Siluriformes > Clariidae > Clarias > Clarias fuscus. The sequence continues at coordinate 12,720,960 of CM059231.1, forward strand.
TAAAAAGCTGTTGCTATATTATGAAAACTTTCGCTACTGCTCAATACTTTGCTAAGGCTATAAGGATGCTAATCAAATACTCTGGTAGTAGTTAACTAGAAGGCTAGCAAAAATAGTTGATGCTAGTTATGAACTAAGTCTTCATCCTTACAGTAGCATTATTCAGTATTTTGAAGAAATTGGTCAAATGAATGAAATATAAAAATGTATAATCAGCTAATTAATCCGCTAGCTACATGACATCGCACGAGGACGAACGGATTTTTCAGTTTTACATCAGTTTCCCAGTTTCGTGGACATCATCATTTTTGGTGGTTTAAGCATTAAAAGTTAAACGAGTGAAACATTTAACGACAAATCTTATATGTTCCTCAGGTCGACTGTTTGCGCTACAACACTGGAGTTTGGCCTTTTATTTTTGCCACTCAAATTCAGCAGCCACTGTTTGCATTCCACGACACGCGGCCGCCTGGCTAGTGTGTGTATCTGGACACTTCCTCTCACTGCCACATCCTCTGTTGCAGACCACACACACACACACACACACACACACACACAATCAGTGTAGGACAGTCATGCCAAAACCTCCAAATGCCACTGTTGTTTTGCGGTTTGTCACGTGGGCATATAGGACGTGTTACACATACTGTATATATGCACTGCAACTGTGTGAGATATTTACATCCTACCTAGTTTAAATGCACTTTAAGTCACTTAAGCAAAGATGTTTTATGTAAAGATTGATCTATTTAGACAACACAAAAAGGATCACCTCTCAAGTTTGGAATCCATACGTGTTCTAGACTCCGCCGCTCAAATTTAACACAAATTGTAGCAAAGTGACATAGATAGATAGATAGATATAGATAGATATGCATATTATTCTCTACCTATCACAGCATGTAATAAAGTCTTCTTCTTACAGTATATCAAAGCCATCATGACGCTTCTCATCAATTTACAGATACATTTAATGTTGTAGAACGTCAAAGAAACAACTTAGCTCCTTCAAGAAAAACATGAACCTCACCTCTGTCCTGAAGATATCAGAAAGTTTAAAGTTTGACCTCTGACTGTTACAAAGCCCTGACACTGGAGACTCCTTCCATAAACGTTCCTGAAAAGTTTACACTGTAATACAAATCGTACACCCCTGCGAATGAGCCGTAGAAACTATAACGATTTTCAACGTGTGTGTTCTTGTATGATAACCTGTGATTATGAGCTGCACTACTGTCAGAGCTGCTGTTATTTATTGGTTGAAAATTAATCAACACCTCCTCTTCTGACCATCCAGAACTCAGCAGTGCTTTGGTGAATAATTGAAAAATTTTTTTTTTTTTTTTTTAAACATCAGTCAGTGTCCACTATTGAATTGCTGCTCTGCGTTACAAAAACTGCATTTGAAGTCTGACTAGAAGTGCTGAAACGAATAAAAAGCAAACACGCAGCAGGATTTCGCAAGACGTGACGGCGAGGAAAGGAATTTACTACTACAAAATCTCAAATCTCTCGTCTCTACACGTATCCAGTGAAAGACTCGGTTTGTCCTGTTGCTCTTGAACGCAATCCTGAGCAAACAGCTTCGGCGAAGTGGCTTTGCCTCTCGCTATGATAAAACTAAATACAGCCTGTGATTAAATGCATTTCAGGAGCGACCGACAGAAAGGGAACACTTGGTTGAGCCGAGTCCTTAAATGGGAATAAATTAAAGGGGGAGAGGGGCAACAGAGGAGATACGGTTTCACTCCAGAGGATTCATCTGAACAGCCATGGAGCCCTTCAGAAAAAAAAAAAAAAAACAGGCAGGAGATGGAGCTTTATTAATAAACAGTATACATTAAAAAAAAATTTTTTAAATCCAGAGGAGGAAAGAGAAAATTCCAAAATATGAAAAGCCATATTGAAACGAGTATGGAAAGAATGATAATGAATATAATCATGAAAACATTTTAAGATGCAGTATGTTAACATACCAGTCACTTTTCACACTCTTTCAAGGCTGTTTTGGCCACCTGAACGGCCAATTTAGCATGTACGAATCATGACTAAGCAAAGCTCATCCTCCCATCCAGCATCTCTACATTTCCAGATGAATCCTCAGGTCATTACCCCCTGACAGCCTGGACAGCGTATAGCTTGTGTACTCTAGCTCATGTCTCATTTGTTCAAATTAAGCTCAGGGTAGAAGGAAAAAAGGGCAGCCATTAGTGCGTCTGGATGAACAAACGGCATTCAAAGAGTTTCCATGTCCTGGCCGAGCCGTTCAAAGGGCCCGACGGCACCATGATTAATGCATCTGACCTGGCAATTGCAGAAGAATACGGCTTATTGTATTAAACAACCACTTACAGCCACAAACAAAAAAAAAAAAAACTGGTGTGCAATAAACCAATTTAACATACTTGAGTTTAAAAAAAGAAAGAAAAAAAAAAGAATAAAAAGATCTAGTGGGAGATGATACGATAAAGAAGGAAAAAAAGTAATAACATCGTTCATCTTGGCAAACTGGTGAGAAACCAGACGGGTGGAAAAAAAGGAAACAAACAGAATCAAGAATAGCAAGTCGAGCGAAAGAGAAAACACGGCCCTGTTCACCTTTTGGTGGTGAACTCTTTTTTTTTTTTTTTAAAGCTGCAAAAACTGTTTATGAGATGTGTGAGGCGCTGGCGTTAAACAGATCCAGACCCCGGACTGCCCTGTTGCCCTGTGGCACTCTTACTCAGGCTGTGGCACAATCAGGGCTAATTACCCAGCCGTGTCAAAGGCTAAGCTTACAGGGACAATTTCGTGGCTAAATCCAGGCTGGAAGAACAATTAGGCTGCATTTTGCGGTCAGCGAGAGAAGGTGAAGGGGCGCCGGGGTGTATCAGGAGGAACGGGTCATGCTCATTTTGTTGTGACCACAAGAGAGACGGAATGAGTCCCAGCTCTTCAAGTCAAACATCCACGGCACTTGTTTACTACAACGTTACATCTCTGTTCGGTCCAACGTCTCGTGTTGAAGCCGGACAATGTGAAGTACAAGATGCATTTCCTTGCCTTATCTTTGCGTTTCGAACAAAATGTTGCAACCCAGCTCTAGCCATCCACAAGTAAACATTTCCCAGCTCAAGCAGACAGTGGGTCTTTTAGTTGGGTCCTATGGTTGGAGCCCAGGTCATCTGAGGTCAAAGTGTGGGCACTTTTAAGGCAAAGTAACAGGACACTGCGAGTTAAGCCTTGATCTTTCACACACTCATGCTTGCGAATTTGTAAGAATTCGCAACGGATATCTAAAGTAAAAAAAAATTTTTTTTAAAAAGTGCATGCTTAAAGGAATACTCCAGCAGTTTTCAGATCATTTCAAAGCATATCAAATGCAGATCATTTGCTAACCTCGAAATCACTTATAATAAGTATAATAAGTGCGTCATACGTTTAACATGACCTATGCTGAGACTGTAAGAAGTTGAGTTAGTTAGAGTTGAGACAGACCTGAAACAAGGAATTAACAAAATTGTTTTTAAGTATCTGTCCAGCATTTATTGGAGATCCATTTACCTACAAGTTCTCTGGTAATATCAATAAGAGAAAAAAAGACAAATTCCTCAATTTGAAAAAGCAATGGCGGCACTAAAAGCAATAATTATACAAATGTTCGTTTCTTTAAAACAACCCACAACTTTAACTGAGGAATTAAAAGTTGATTGTGAATTAAAATTAAAAGGAATTAAAAGGATACGTTTCCCCTAAACGACTATCCTTTCACAAAGCTCGACAGCTGCTCTCAGACTTCCATTATAAATGTGAAGTACATATGTCTTGCATTCTTTTTTTTTTTCTCCCAGGACAGGAAATGTGTTGAAGTTCTTGTCCGTGATGGTGTCACATGTATGCTGCACATGCAGTGGATGAAGATTAGGTTGAAGGACCCTGGAGTATTTCTTTAATAACATGCTTGGTGCGTTAACATATTGACAGCTTTATAACTGTAAAAGCATATAAATGGCCTCGTACAACAGATTCCATAATGACTCCGCAGTTTTGACCAATTATCTTCTGACGTCCAGATGGTAACAATATTCTTGAGCATCCTTACACAATCTCCTGCCCTTTCACACTCTCTAAGTGTCACGTACCCACTCACAAACGTTCTCCCACCATCTCTTTCACTATCATGTGCCCATTAAACATCGCAGGGCCTGACAGGTTTATGTGCTCTGAACATATACAACCAATCAGATCTCACGACTTGGGATGAAGAGTCATACCAAAGGCACGCCATTAAGACGTTTAAAACGCACTTGTCACCATTAGAGGGAGGTCTTCTCCAATCGCGCTGCTGGATTTTTGCAGAATTGTGGAAAAAAGGAGATGGGAGAGAAAACTTAAATCATAATTTCTGGCCAGGACTTTGCTAGGAAACACATATGCAGCAAAATCTAGTTAATGAATAAAGGTTCAAATGTAGCTAGCTAGCAAAGAGCTTATACAGAAAACTCTGTAAAACACACTTACTATGAAAACAACGGAAAAACAAGAACAGACCATCCAAAAGAAAATGTATAACTTTCCCAGAAATGAGCTAAATATCAAGACAAAACATTCTCTGTGCCTGGAATATTAATATTTTCCTCAGAAATGTTGTCAAATTAGCTGGATATTGTTAGCCACCAAAAAGCGGGAAAAAACACAGTTAAGGAGGAAATAAGACGAATCACTAAGAAAACTAATATACTAGTTACTAATATACTAATAAGTTCATATTTGATTAAATGTGCTGAAAATCTAACTAGCTAACCAACAAACAGATGTTAATTCTTTACATTATCTTTACAAAGATCATCTAAAAACATGAGCAAACCATCTGGAATATCAACTTTCCCCTCAAAACCAATGTTAAATTAGCTGAAATTAACCTAGCTGTTTGATGCAGCTAATATAAAAAGAACTTGATATCAAACTGTCTGCTAATTTAGCAACATGCCACTGCTGTGGAAATCCAGACAGATTGACTTATTACAGTGAAACTAAATCAACAGACTAAAGACTAGCTAGCTAGCATTTAACTAGCAGGTGTGTAAATATACACTGACAAAAACAAAAACAAAAAAGTAGTGATGGTGTAAACAAGAAGACAAAACAATTCGCAATGTCAACATTTTCCTCAGAAAAGTTGCTAAATTAGCTGACAGATTAGCTACATAGCAAGAAGTTGCAAAAACAGACAATGTAATAACACAACTGCAGTGAAAACAAGACTGCTCCATCCGCAGTATGAACATTTTCCACAGAATTGTTGCTAAATGATTAAGAAAAGACACAGTAGAGCTTAAAGTTTTTCATTACTACATTTAGCCTCAACTGCTACGCTTGTGTGTATAGCATTGTATTGAGCAAATTACATCTGACACAACTTTGAGGTACTGCTGTCATAAAATCAACTGAACATCAGCCGATTAAAAAATATATGTTTTATCTCGAAAAACCTTACTTTAGCACCTTCTGTTGATAGTGTATAGGATACTCAATATACTAAAAGTATTGTTAAATATACTCCAAAGTATTGTTCCTGATCTGAATTCTTCTGAAAAAAATATCCGCAGGTAAACTTTTTAGCAAGAAGTTACCAGAAAGCAGAATTTGTTACTTGAACTGTTGACCTTATAAACAAACTAGCTTTTGTTTAAACATTACTGTTACCATAATGCTAATTCATGTTAGCGCCAAGCTAACTGTAGTGACGCTTACCAGAACATTTCTGTAACTTCTAAAATAATGTGCATTCTGAACAAACAGGAATAATTGGGGAAGCTGGTTAATAAAAAAATATTATATACAGATATACAGTTTGCCAAAAAAACAAACATGTCTTGTAATCCTGAAAATGCTCAACGATTTCCTCATGTGACATTCATCAAATAAATCTTAGTCTGAGTCGGTCAGTTAGAAACACAAGGATTTTGTTAGCTCAAAGGAATTCGAAGGGGAAAAAAACGCCGTCCATGGGAAAAGATGCTCAGAAGAAGAGATTAGGCGATGTTGCGAAGGGCTGGAAAAAACTTAATAGAAGTCTTGACATGGACATACGGAAACCTAAGAGGCGTGACATCCTCTCAGCACTCGGGCTCTCGTGAAACCCGTACCCTCGACCAGCGTTTACAGTCCACATCTGCAGATTGTGATCGTCTGCTTTGAAGCCCAGCCTGAACCTTTCTATCATTTCCATCAGGCTAATTACAAAAATGGAGTTTGGACCAGATTGCTGCGCTATCGATCTAATCCATCCAAACGAGCACAAACAGGAGAATCTGCACGATCTGAGTTAATATCTCAAACAAGATAGTTCAATATTGCTAGTAAAGCTTGATGCTTCATATAATAATAATATAATAATAATAACACAATGCTATGCATTAATTATTTTTAGTCATTTAAACCGTATCCAAACATCACACTTTCATTAGACGCAAATGACACATCAGCTGCTAGTGTAATTTAATTTAATGCACATTAAAAGCTGACTGGTTGTCATATCAGGTTTCTGACTTAGATCTGAAGGTTTTGATTCAACAATTCAAGGTTTCTAGTCACAGTCTAAAAGCCAAAGCTGCACTGTCATTTCCATTTAAAATGTATTTAAACCTTACAAAGGTTCAAAGAAGACTTTAAGTAGGAACTCGCCACATCTGTGGATTAAAATCTGCTCGTCTAAGAAAAGGTGTTTTAACCAGCCGGTGAGCATCTCAAAGACGTCTGGCATTTCCACACAGAAACCAAGACGCACAGCAAGACCTCCTGTAGTTACTACATCAATCCCTGTTTAACTAGTTGCATGCCATGAGGAGTTCATTATGCTTTATGCGGTATGCCATTCACGACCTGAGGAGTAAACCATGATGCCCATTTAAAAAAACAAACAAACAAAACAAAAAAAAACAGTATTGATCCAGGTACAGTATATGGTTTAGCTCTACGGAGGATAAGTTGGAATAAAAATAAAAAGTTGAGTTTTTTTTTTGCAGCTTTCCGAAATCAGCAGCTGAGAAGTCGCATCTTCAAATTTTAGATCTTTAATATCTGATGTGCAATAAATAAAAAATATATGGTCCCACATCAGCAACAAGGAAGAGTACAGTATGGAACCTTCTACAATAAGAGATAATCCAGGGTTGTGCATAATAATTAAATTCCTCACTTCTCCAAGCATATTATTATTATTATTATTATTTCTTTTTTAAACAATTGTTTATTTATAAAAAATAGCAACCAATACAACAACAACAATAATAATACCTATATTCCTATAATATTATAGTGAATGCTATCCAGCTGTTGCACACCTGAGTGTGTAGAATTTAAACTCTACATTTTCTGACATCTGTCCTGTCCTGCGTCACTGCTGAGATTTTATTCTAGTGTCAGATAATAAGAAGTTTATAACTCTCCTAATCTCTCTCTCTCACACACACACAGCAGCTCTAACACAGCCAGGAATACACATTATTATAAGCTTAAAAAAAAAAAAGGAAAAAAAAGATCAAGTGATTTTTAAAGAAGTTGATAAAGAATGTGAAGCGCGTTACCGGTGAGGCGCCGCGCCGCTCCGCTCCTCATGTCCCACAGCGTTCTCACACTCACACACACACACACACACACGCACACACAGTCCTCCAGCTCCGTCACACCGACTTCATCATCCTCACACGCTGCGGAGTGTGTGCGTGTGTGTGTGTGTCTGAGAGAGAGAGAGAGAGAGAGTGTGTGTGTGTGTGTGTGTGTGTGTATTCTCTTAAGCAGCGCAAAAAACTCTTCAAAGGCTTTAATGTGCAGGGAGGAGCCTCCCATCTGTGGCAGCGCCTCTTACACACACACACACACACACACACACATAAATAATGATTATTATTATTATTGTTGTTGTTATTATTATTCCTTCTGGTCTGATCCAATAGAAAAGCTCCTGTAGCACAAACTGGTGAAAAAAAAGTGTGTTCTGGTTTTGATATAAAAAGTCTAAACACACTGTCTGGTGTGTATGGAGCTGCGCAGCTGCAGACCGGTCAGGGCGCCCATGCTGACTCGGTTCCTCCACCAAAAGAGCCTACAGTACAGTGGGCACCAGAACCGGACCACGGAGCGGTGGAAGGAGATGTGAAATTTGATGCTTTTCTTCATGGTTCAATCAAAAATGACTTCAAAACTAACAATAGTAAATAGAGAAGAACCAGACCTAGATCTGAAGGAGTGATGCTCTGCTGGGAGACACTGGGTCCTGCCATTCATGCGGTTGTTACTTGATGACCTCTACCTATACACCGTTACAGACAGACGTACATCCCTTCATGGAGACGGTGGTCCATGATAACTGTGGTCCATTTCCGCTTTCAGCAGGATGAAGGGCTCTGACACACTGCAAACACTGAATTGTTCAGAAACAGTTTGAGGAACATAAAGACTTTGAGGTGTTGACCCGCTCTGCAAATTCTCCAGATCTCAATCCGATCGAGCGCCTGTAGGCTGGATGTGTTAGAGGAACAAGTCCAATCATGAAAACTCCACATCACACACTTCTAGGACTGAAAGGATCTGCTACTGACGGCTCGGCGATAGATACCAAACACACAGTCAGAGGTCCAGTGGAGTTCAGGCCTCAATGGATCAGAGCTGTGTCGGTAGCAGAAGGGGGAACCTGGATACTTAATATTAGTCAGGTGGTTTTAATGTTGTGGTTGATGAGATATACAGGTCATACAAAGGTCTGAGTCCATGGGCATTTTCCCTTATATGAAATTTGATGCTTTTCTTCATGGTTCAATCAAAAATTACTTCAAAACTAACAATAGTAGATACAGAAGAACCAGACCCAACACCTCACAGCTTTTTGTCTTTGCACTCATCCGAAGTCAGTAGTCTATTAGAACAATTACTGCACTGGAGGAGGAAATCATTTCTGCGTGAAACAACATCAATTCTGATACATTAAGAAATGTTGCTCTAATTTATACATTTAAATACATTATATATATATATATATATACACACTATTAATAACCATATACATTAATATACATATATACTATTAATATTGCTGCTAATGCTTCTTAATAAGTAATAATAATAAGTGTACAAATGCTAAAGCCCAACCCTAATCCTCCAGCAATCTTCTCCTTTATGTCCCCTAATTGAAGCAGAACGTTGTAGACAGAAGAGTCCATGGACGGAGGCGTTCATGGCGACGTGTATGGACACTTCTCTTGCCACACACCTCCATCCTTAATCCTCCTTTCTATTCAAGTCCAAATTCAAACCTCACTCAGATAGCGTAGTTCAACATGGCAAAAAAGCATTTATCGACAACAGGAGTCTATAGGTGTTAACCACAAACCCTTTCGTGTCTGTTGTCTTTTAAAGAGCTTAAATGCCTTGAACTGAGGTTCAAGCTTCTGAATGAACGCTAAGCAAACTCAGGTGCAGCTCTGAGAGCGAAAACGTACAAATTAGGATGTTTGAAATGCTTTCTAAAATAGATTGAAAGGGCTGAATGATTAAGCATGATAATGGCAAGATTATATTTATTAGTGTTTCACGAATTATGTACGCACATTCCACGAACTTGACATGCAAGGAATGATGATCTGTGGAGGCAGCGAGACCTGGTGGAACCCAAAACTTTTATAACAGACCAAGACGACTCCCAAACAGGACCACGACCTCTTGGGAACATAAGTTCCTTATTGCAAACTTTCATTTTATCACAATATGCTGGCAGAGCACTTAAATGAGCTCTTCGACTCTTGCAGTCATGTACGCCTGAGTAAACGTCTGCAATTCTTTAGATAGATCTCTAAAATGGGTTAGCATATTGAAAAGCGGAGGATGTTCCAGAGTAACCTTGCTCCATGAGCTAATCCAGCTACATAAGACACTGAAAAACAGCAGCAACGGCTCAAGGGCCAGAGTGTGACCAAATACACATTTACAAACCTGACAGATTTTGCTGATGGTAAAATATGTTGATGAGTTATATTCATTTGTGCTAGCTCAAAGGTTAAGGTTTGATGTGAGGGGCTGAAAGGTTCCAGAGAACCATTCAAGCCTTGGAGCAACTTGCATAATCTTTTGCATTCTATATTCTTCCACACTTGTATGTCATGGTTAATTACATCAAATAACTTGCATCATCTGTCCACATTTCACCACCATGATGACAGATCTTCAAATTAGCATGTTACATCGGATGCTTTCGGGGCATTTAGCATCCACGCCATTGAGAGACCGTCTGTTGAGGTGTAGGATGAAAGAAATGTCAACAATTACCCTGTCATCTAGTTTAAAAGGAACATCACTACTCAGTCGGTTAATGTGTCACAAACACGAAACAGGATATCATTCTGAACAGAAACTATTTTGAAAGTGTTTTCTAGATGTTTAGGATGAACATTGATTGCATTCATAACTTACATGCATTAAAAAAAAAGATAAAAAGCTCAGTAGTTGATAAAATGTGAATGGACCAATTACAGAACCCTGAGGTACTCTAGAACATTAATACATACAATAATAATAAAATCGTTACATTCTAATACTAATTGTCTACCACTTGTCTCAACATTTCAGGTAACAGCCCATGTTTATCTGAAACAAACAAAAAAACAAAAGTTTGCATAAATGCTTCTTTCGCAAAGAGGTATGAAACTTTTAGCATCTTAATAAAGAATTAGGTAACAGTGAGCAGCAGATTTTAGCTGAAGTTATCAGTTTTTTCCAAATCTTTTATTATTATTTTTTAAATCTTCAATTTCTTTAAACAAGTCGTTTTTTTTTTTTTTTCATTTAAAATTTTTTTTTAATGCAAAACACATAGTCTAAGTTCAACTGATAACCCGGATTCGAACCTTTATCAGGATATGTGTTTGACGTTCCACGTCATAAGGTCTGATGCTTTGGTTTCTAGTCCTAACACCTTTAGTTAAGAGACAAACGATTTGTTTATGAAAGTGCAATAAAAATGCTAATAAAAGACTAGCAATAAACGTATAATATGCTTCAGGTTAGGAGGTTTATATGGCATGTAAGGCCTACTGTAAACACACTTGTTTTAAATGTCACCTGGGAAACAGTTTTACGCCTGGGTGCACTGGAAGTACATCAGCTTCCATATAGATAAATATAAATCTTACATGAAGATTTGTTAACTCAGGACCAGAACAGATGTTTAACGAGGTACTCGGTTGTGATTCTTGGGAACTCTGACATCGTCCCTCCAGTCTCTCCGCCCACCTCGCTCCACCTGAGTTCCCTCCATCTGTACACTCGTTTCACTGCAAACACCAGGTTTGGCAACACAAAGCCGCAGGTAAACAAGGCTTCGCTTGCGTTCCTCTCAACAAGAAAAAAAAAACAAACCAACCAAAAAAACGGCATGACAAATATAGGGACGTTCCCCAGGGCACTATTAATAGACCAGATCAACAATGCATGCATGCGAACATGTCACGTCCTTGTGACGGTGCTGAATCCGTGATAATGAAATTGAAACTGATTGCAAATTTCCAGTTTTGAGGAATTTATCAAGTTAGCAGTCCATTAGATATACCCTTCTTCCCACCTCTGCTTATACAAAAAGATGAACATTTGGCACAAAAATATTTCCATGTAAGCATCGCTTAGGGATTTCTCCACCTACCATCAGCTCCTGAATACCGGCAGGCAAAAAAAGAATCACAATTGTTTGTCATGTTTTGAGACTAGCAAGAAAGGCGTCGAAAGGATCAGAATGTGTGCAAGAATCAGCAAGATGTGACTTGCGACTTATGACTTATAGTTAGTACCAAAAACAACCCTGATGCAAATGCATGAACCTAATAATAAAAGACCTGATGTGATAACAAAACAGGATGTCAGATTGAACTTGATCTCATTATTAAACAGATTATCCTCTCTGAAGCAGGATTGACACTCTGACTTAAGTTCCATAGCAGTTGTAGAGCAGTATTTTTGGAGTTGTTCTTGTTTGGGTTATAATGTGTATCACGTGATCAGCTGTTTTTGAATTTTTGATTTTGATCAACGAGACGGTGTTGATTCATTTTCGAGAACTTCAGTTTTGAGAGGAGTGCGAAATCACAGAATCTCCAGTGTCAGCACCATACAGTCAGATACAAAGTTGTAAAAGCTGTGTAAAAGTAATAAACACTTCAGGATGTACTGTTATTGTAAAAGAATGATCGTTTACATAGTAACAGTTGTCCACTTAATCACGCTACTCTGTTGTTGATTATTTTCCTATAATAATCTTTTTTTATTGGTGCACCTTGACCTTGGCAGGGGCGTTGTGGTTAGCTCTGTGGCCTCACACCTCCAGGATCTGGGTTCAATTCCAGCCTCTGGATGAAGTTTGCATGTGCTTGGTGGGTTTCCTCCCACAGTCCAAAGACATGCAGATTAGTCTGATTGGTGTCGCTAAATCGTCCGTAGTGTGCGAATGATGGTGTGAGTGTTGACTAGAGGTTGTAACAATGGGAATAAATACAATGGTCACCACTGGCCTCCATGGTCCCTAGTTGGACTACAGAGGTTCCTGGATGGATGGATTTCCATAGAACTACCCTAACAATATGAAGATCCTTTTCCTCTAATGGACATAATAGAGAAGAGGAAATAAGAAGAAAGCTTTATTCACAGTGAAAATCCATTCTTCACATATCCTAGCTTGATAAAGCACCCAGGAGCAGACAGGGTTAAATCCCAACAGTGGTCAGTAACCCAGAGCCGTAACACACTGAAAACTTGTTGAAGTATGCAACTCATGAGCTACAGTCAGTAATATTACAGTCACCTACAACATAATCCATACCTATAACCTACAAGTAAACCTGTTAGAATGGTCCAGGAGTGTAGACATTGGGAATGTAGTGTACACATGCTTTCCTTGGTGATTTTATTGAAACTCCAGGCGAGCAATTGCAGGCACAGCACCAAAGATCAGCATGTGTCATCCAGATTTCCAGAAAGCTATCAGTCATCGGTCAAGTATGAATAAAAAAAATAAATAAATAAAACAGTGAAAGGGCGTAACTGGGCAAACAATTTAGAACTTGTATGCTTAAATCATCAGAGCTCTCACACAGAAGGGTTTTCACAATGGGATGTGTTAAAGAAATTGTGGCTCCAGCTTGAATGGTTAAGTATTAAGAATGAGAATCAAATAACTTCTGATTGCAATCATGGCTCTTAAGTTTTCTTGAGCACCGAGTCGTCTTCAATTTGCTAAATTCCTAATGCATGATGCAGGTTTGATCCTGCACATTTGCATTTTATATTCCAAGTGTTCATTACTCTGCTTGCTTGGTCTTAGCAGGAGCTGAAGGGATATACCGGATATATCCAGAAGGAAAGGAAAGATCTGCTTATACCTTTTTTCTTCCAATGGTTCAGATGATCCCATCATTCAAGTCTTCCAGTTTTCTTTTCTTTTCTAACTCTCGTAACTACAAGCATGAACTGTAAGACCAAATCCATGGGCCAGCCTTGGCTCGAGCAGGAGCTGTTAGAGAGGGAATGGATCACTGGAGGTTTTAGGATATTTCGAAGAAATTGGTGAGAGATAGAAGTAAGTACAGACCAAATCCTCCGCTTAAGCACATGGAGCTAAGGAATTATGAAAAATATTGATTGTTGTATAGCAATTTAATTACATGAAACAATAAACTGTTCTTATTAACTTGGAATTATTTTTGAAAATGAGAAACAATGAATTTCACTTTGATCTTAATACTTTTGGCCGACGAGGTACATTCACCCAGTAAACGTAGAATTCATTTAGCACAGTTGGGAGGAGAAAGGAAACCCAAAAAAGACATATGAGCAGCATTGGAACATATACACAGATAGTAGCTTGGGATCGAACCCCTGGATGTCTACCGCCTTAGACCAATGTTTTCCGACCTAATCCTTGGCGACGCCTGAAACAGGCCACATTGTTGGTATTATCCAGATTCCTGGAGGCTGGATAGGAAAATGTGGTTTAGACTACATAAAGGTGACTAAAAGAAATTGTGGTGACGCTTGTTTGTGTGTTTGCTAGCTGGTGAACATATTCAGAATCGTTTATCCTTTCAACTGATGGTTCTGGTTGCGAATCAAACATCGAGGGAATCTGGTTGGCATCAGCGAGTGGATGCCTTGCGTCTTTTCCAGAAGAAAAACAAATATTTGTGAAAACCCGAAGTGTCGCAACATGTCACTTAAACATGCCTAAAATGTTTGACATGAAGTAGACTGTGAATTGCTCTGCGGGTCGTTGTGTGTTTTAAATTATTCTGAGGAAAGGATGATATACATTCATGTTTAGAAGGAGGTGAGGTTCCAAGCTCCGGGCCATGAGGAGCTCTTCGTAACAAGCTAAGGGAGAGGGCGGTGTGGATGTCTGTCAGCGCAAATGAAAACATCACCACATAACGGGAGTAACTGCACCGCAGCGGCTCGGGGTTGCATCAGTGGTGCATGACATCCCGTCTACGAGAGACATGAGAGAATAGATGTGCGAGTCTCAGGAGGTTCGCGTCAGCTCTGTAAAGGCACTTTGGCAAATTTGCTGAAATAATATGAGACCGAGTCCTGGTGCCAGAATAGGAAATCCTATATCACTGGCATCTTTAATAACAGGATGGACAACAAGCCTCGGCCTTTAAAGGGATTTAGTGTTAGACGCTCTAACACATCTGCTTAAGCGACTGTCTGAGCCGAGCACGAGTCGACGTTAAGGGTCTTCCGGGGCCATTCGGATGAAACTAGATCCTTACAAAACCTAAACGGATAACGAGTGTGAAGAGAGAATTCCACTTTCACGCAGATTCCCTGCAGGTAGACGGATAGGAACAGACATTCAGGTCCCATTAGGTTGTCTTTCACGGTTTAAACGTCATTCTGAATCAGATTGTAAACTGGGGATTAAATAAGCAATGCACAGTGATGATGCCAAATGGATTTCCCATATGGTGTGGATTGACAGAACTATACAAAAAAAAAAAAAAAACCCAAAAATCTAAATAATTGTAAAATATTCTCTTTTAGTTAAACATGGGCCGGAGTTCATGTGAGTGGAGGATTACTCTGCAGTGGCTCTCTTTCCTAAGAACGGATTCCACGTAATTGTTGAAAATCCGACCTTCCTGAGGTGCTTTCTGCAAAAAGGTAAAAAGGATTGCACAGGTAGTTCACGTGCAGATTTATCCTTAAAAATGAGTGCACGGTTTGCTTTTAAAGCAAACATTTATTTTTTTAAAGTCAAACATCACTCACAATGCTCAACCACAAGAGCTTCCATCATTGGTGATGTTGCTCCAACATCTGCTACAGACGAGGTTGAGATGTGCCGCGTCTGAAGACCCGGACAACTTTTGATCGCGATTGCCGTCATTTGCATTCTCATCAAACTATCGAGGGAGCATTCGCGCCTTGTGCGTGGGGGCGGAGTCAACAGCAAGCGAGCACACCTATCAGGATAAAGGGGATGTGTGAGAAGAACTCTGGATTGATTTGCAGTGACCCAGTGGTGACTCAGAGACCGTGGCACGCGGCACAACAGAGCCATTGAATGTGTCACCCACTTCTAAAGAGCATATTATAAATAAATAAATTCGCTTGTGTGTATTTTGTGTTACGTACACTACCAGACGCCCCCCTCTAACTGCACAGTCACAGTGTTTTCTGATTTCTATTTCTCTCTACACTGTAAAACAATCCTGAAGGCGTTTATCCAAAACTCACAATAATCTCCTCTGAACAGTTGATATTGAGATGTATATCTGCTACTTTTTGGTAGGTGCTGGTGATGAGGTTAATTGGTGATTTCTGAGGCTGGTGACTCTAAATGAACTTCTCCTCTGCAGCAGAGCTAACGTTTGGTCTTTCTTTCCTGGGAAGGTCTTCATGAGAGACGATGGGGTTTACAAACGCACTCGACACAATACTGTTCTTGAGAGACCCGTTCCAGAACAGCTGACCTTCATGTCTTATAATAACAACTGACAATTACCATATGTGTGATTTCAAAAACAAACAAAACAAAAAAAGAACTGAAATACATTCTATTTAAGTTGGTCATTCTTTTAAAAAATTTATTCGTAAATCAAACTGACAGCAGACAGTCCAACCGATCCGAAAGGTGAACGGAGGAGCTGGATGGCATCATGCATGTTCTGGTTGACTCGATGATCTGACAGTTTGTTGTTTTGACTGGAAAGTCATTCAGAAAGCTTTACACGACACGTACAGGTTCTCAAAAAATAAAAAAATAAAAAAAAAATCAAATGAGCAAAAAAATAATAAAATAACTAACTCCAAACTGATTGAGCACTTTTCATCCTGCTGTCGTGACGAGGAAGGTGTCTACACTTCTGCTCTTAAAGTGCTGCTGAGAGAGATCAGGACGTACTCCAGGAAGCACTTAAAAAATACTACATTACTGCATACATGTCTTTGGCATGAGATTCAGATACTCTGTATCCAGTATTACACACATCTCCAAACATAATAAATATGATTATGCTTAGCCGAGCTTGACCATTCTGTTAGATTTTGGACAAATTTACTTGGTTTAGTGTGTGTGTGTGTGTATGCTAAAAATGCCTAAAAATGTCCTGGATATCCTGGTCAGAAATACACGGATGGTCAAACTTGGCTAAGACAAATACACTTTCAAAACCTTAAAAATGGCTAACACATTTATTATGCCTCTGAAGATCTAGAAAATAAGAAAATCACCTTGTTGACCTAGATGCTACTTTTGTTCAGCAACCAAACTTCGCTCGTATACCAAAAAAAAAAAAAAAAAAAAAAAAAAAGAATCCACTCGCTTCCAGTCATAACTTCACACTTGTTGAGATGAACCTCGCATCGTTTCCCACGTGTGTCCTCATAATACTCCTACTGATCACGTTCACGCCTAATCTGTAGTGTGTGGACCCTGTGGACTGTAGTGTGTACAGAAAAAAAAATGCGGATTGCCAACAAATTCTAGGAAATCTTACATGTTACAGTGTGGACAAATCCTTAAACCGATTAGCTAGCTCACCAGGCGGGTGGAAGTCCAAGTCCCGGCCTGCTCCCCAGAACCATGTTTCGGGCCGGGGAAGAAAAAAAAAAAAAAAAAAAAAACTAATTGACGAGGCTATGTAATAACATACGGCGAGCTCGTTAGCTAGGTAAGTGCGTTAAAGCAGAGAAGGGAGCGCAATCTCATAGCATGTGCAACCTCGATAAAAATTCTGCAATAAAAACTAAATCGGCTACGAGCTTCGCTTCTAAAAGACAATATGATTCTGGCGAGAGTTCATTTTCTATCTGTGCTAGCTAGAGAGTTACAACACAATTAGCGTTGTTTTGGATGCATTAAAATTCTTGTCTTAAATTTTCAAAATCGTCTCTGTGTGATGATGATAGAGTTCAGTAAAACTTTAACTTTTCTGATGTGTGTAGCGCAGCGGGTTGTTGGATCCGAAAGCGGTCCCAACACATGCAGTTGCGTTACCGCTACACTCCAACACGCACACCGGATAAAACTTTTATTTTTCTCATCCAGAGAACTAAAAAGCCCAGACACGAACTCTGCTCGTTCCGGGTGACCGAACTACTGACTCGTCCACTCCTACTTTAAAGTGCGTGTTCCTGGTTTTCCCCAACGTCCTCGTTTCCTTTCTCCCGGGGAGTTCCTCACACTTTTGGTTCGCTTGCTGTGGGTTCAGGTCTGAAGCCCTGGAAAATGCGATAATATCTACTGTGCAAAACTAAACAAACTGCAAAAAATGGCAAAGTTCCTTTTCCCCCTGACTGTGATTGAGCACGTTACACGCGTCCTCCGAAAGCGTACGCCTGAACCGATCGAATCTTAATAGAAACGTTTAAAAATACAGGTGATAAAATTTCAAGAAAGTACAAAGCTAAATCTATTTGGAAAATAATTGTCAACCTGCCAAAGCTGATTGTGTTATTAGAAAAAGTAAACATTTGTATTTTCCAGTACCTTCAGCAAGAAGCTGTTTGTGACATCTAACATGAAAGCTGTTTGTTCGGCTGCGTTCACATTACCAGTTTAAAGTGACCAGATTCAGATTTTTGACCCTGATGTGACCCAGATCTGATTTTTTCCCCATACGGCTGTCTGACTGAGTCACTTTCATATCCGGTCCGAGATCAGACACATATCGGATTATGTACCTGAATGAGAACGGGCAGACCAGAATTTATGTGACTTTTTGCCTCTGAGCAGGCGTTCGCTGGATAACGCTGATGCCAGCAGAAGGATTTGACAGCAGCGCTAGCAACAGCGGCTTAAACAGCTAAAAGTGAGGTGTCTGGCTTTCTTCTTCCTCTGGACCTCAACAGATACAGACGACTAACTGCATGCCGTTCTCCAGAGCAAAAATGCAAGTGTATTCTTTTGCTAAAATCACATCGGTTGTTTGAAATGAACTAATGCTTGAATGAACTCATGGCGCGTTTTAACCCGAGTGAGCAACGGTGTATCGATTTGCGCATACGCGCTGTTTCGGAGACATATTAGAGTCAGATAAACGTCAATTGTAATTTTGAATGTGAACTGTTATGGCATGCAAATCCGTTCTGACTGAAATAATTTAAACTGAGCAAAATGGCTAATAATGTGAACGTAGCCTTTGACTGACACACACACACACACACACACACACACACACACACACACACACACACACACACAAGCAAGGCTTGTCGGCTTGCTTGGCAGGATGAATCCAATGAATTGCGGTCTTAAATGAATCGTAAAGCGCACGCGAGAGAACATATGACATAATTTAACTTTTTTTTGTATAAAGAAATTTTTTTCAAATAATTAGAATAAAACCATAATTTAAAAAGAAAAAGAAAAAAAAAAACATTTTGCTAAACAGTAAAAGATTAAAAATCCGCTCAAATTAAAGAGGGTTTAAGTCACATAATAAATAATAATAATAAAAAGCATCCATTCCTATTAACAGCACTTCTTGTGTCACTGTATGACCTCTGAGCTTCCTGTGACGTGGGATGATGCAGAATGGACAGGGAAAAAAAACAAAGCATGATGATAAAATGACGCTAAGAAGCGGTGGAATCTACACAGTGAATACATTCATGGCCTAGAGGAGAGGCGTCTCCTCCGAAGAGGTACGTTTGGCACGGTTGGTCCAGCTCTTGCGTCGAGTGCGGTGTTTGTTCGCCACCTCTCGGGTCTTTCGTATACGCGTCTTTTGAGTTGTAATTCCAGGATGATTGTTGAACAGAGGAATAGCTGGTCTCTTCAGATGTTCAGGACGGAATCCGAGTTCCTGGGGAATCTTCCTCGCTCACAAGGCACATTTTTCATGGTAGCATTGCTTCCTGCTTTTCGACTGCAGCCGCGGTATGCAATTTCCCAGCATCCTTTCTCGCTCTTTGTTAAAACACCTGCTCTGGGACGATCAGATTCCTTTTGTTAAGTCTGTGATGACTTCGGCCTTCACCAGCTTCCGGAGAAACTCCTTCTCCTTGGCGATATTGTGTGTCCATGACTGTGGGACAAACAGAGACAATGTGGTTATGCTATTATCATCGACATTAACTGAATTCATCTGCATCACCGTGGCATGGGACACGCACTAGATCCCTGCTCCGTCCCTGGTAATCATGAAGCTTCTCCATGCTTAACGTTTCAGCTACACTCCCTTCCTGCCCTAGTCCCTCCTCTGCTTCCGCGTCACCCTGTCTGTTCTTCTGCCTTCTCATCTGCTTGCTCCTCTGCTCGTCCCTCTTCCTAATCCTCGGACTCTTCTTCTGCCTGCTCCTCTGCTTGCTCCTTTCCCTAATCTTGTGTCTCAAACATTTCTCTTATTTTTGCCTCTTTGGAGCCTCCCTTCTCTAGAATTTTATTTATTTTTTATTTTTGGAAAGTAACTTCTCCACACCCTGCTTGCAGATTCAAAAATCCATTCTGATGCCCTCATCCATCCCCAGATGTTTGGCCGTGAGCCATGGCATCTGAGAGAGAAACAGGATGGCAGAGAAGGAAAAGTTGGGGCCTAAGTGAGATCTAGTGTCGGTAAAGAAAAAAATTAACCAATAGGCGACTGTACCTGCTTTCTGGGTGGCTACTGGCCAAAAAAGAGAAAGGAGAAAAATCATTCATATTAAAATGTATTTTATTATTTTGGTCATGGGAAAATGAGAGTACAGAACCAAACAGGTCCAAATGTATTATCTTTATTTTATGATCATGATGATTGAAATGCAATAAAATGTCTCATGGGATCAGCAGCATGGTCAGTAAGAAAAGTTACCATGACAACCCCTTTGCAAACTGTCTTACAAATTAGTATATTTTTTTATTTTTATTCATTTTTCTACGAAACGAGACAAATACTTTTTGGCTGGTTTTTGTTTTTTTCTTTTTTAGAGCCAGCACCGAGCCCTGGTGCAGTTTGCCGTCGAGCTCTTCTCGGGTCGAGGGTTTGTCCCCCACCAACCCCAACTTGACAACAGACCACCCAAACATCAGCACGTCTGCCATTTTCATCTCGCAAAGATTTTAGTCATGATCCAGTTGCAGTGAAAACAGCTCATGATTCTTGTTAAAAATTGAGCTCCTTGGCTGGATCAGAGCCTCTGAAACCCTCAACGGTAAAGCCCAAGGACTTGACACTCACAGCTGAAACCAGAGCCTTACATTCCGGTTATGGCCCTGGAACAAGTGTGGGAATCGGGTCTCTCGTCTGGTGCAAACTGGAGGCACACATCCATGGCAAAGTGAGCAGGTCCAAAAATGAGGCCTCAATATCTTACGGCTGTGGAGGAGAAGTCGACCAAGAGGGCTGGAATGATCTGACCTTTTTATGCATCTATAGATAGAGACTTTTTGCTGGAAAGGAGGGCTGAAGACTCTGCAGGGGTAACTGCACTCGCAATGAGTCACTGGGTAAACAAGATGTACTTAAACAGCCCAGGATCCTAACAAATGTCACAAGGAATGCAAAGGAAGGTTCTGTTATTGCCAGGTTACTCACCCAGTGTTTGGTTAGACGTGGTGAAAGGGGACCAAATCTGACTCACAGATTGCATAATATACCTACCGAGCAACCCGCGCGCTGAATTAGCCGAGCTAGTCAGGACAGGCGAGGGATGTTGTTGTCATTTTAAATACGAATAAAATACATTAGGGATGTTCTGGACTTCAGATGGGTGTTGGAGGAGTATGCTGGTACTTTTGGTGTTAACCACCAAATTCAACATTTTATGAGTCCTACACAGCCAAGCCAAACGATGGGATATCTGTATCAAGTCTATGGTTAAAAAAAAAAAAAAAAAAAAAAACCTTACTGCAGCAAAGATGACATGAAAAAGAAGCCGGTTTGAGTCAGCTAATTATACTGCCGTTGCACTCGTTCCATTTATTGCAAAGTTAAACAAGAGAAGGTCAGATAAAGATCCGCACTTCAAAAACAAGTGTGACCCACCTGTTCAAATACAACATGGAAATTCCACCGACCTACAGTCTCGCTATTCACATCCAGCCGAAACCTGTGGGGGGGGAAAAAACAAGACTTACCTCTTTGATGGCAGACATTTTGACTTCCTCGTAGTAGTGCAAGGGTGCGTGAGGGGTGTTGAGGTCATAGCCGAATCCAGCAACAGCAATCTCATCACAGTTATGCAGCGCCATTGTTATAGCAACAGTACCAAGTGTTGGGATGTTCTGCAGAAACAGGCGAGGAAAAAATGTCTAAACAGATCTACAATAGGAAGATGATCAGGAGTCGTGTAGTCTCTAAAACTTCAGTACTGTCTAATAGCTTTTGTGCATATGGCTTGAGTTACTCAAAAGATCAAGATGAATGAATTAAAAGCACTTCTTGGCTGTGATGTGGGGCAAAACGTACATGATTCTTTATCAAAACTTAGAAGTCTGGCTGACAACAGACCAGGTTTTATTAAAATCAAACCTGTAGTTCTTACACAAACCATTTTTCTAAAGTAGCACGCAGATATACGTGGCTTGAAGGGAAAGTTAGATCTTTTTTCCAAGCCTGTCTTAGATTAAAATTTAGGTACATATACTGTACAGTATAGTGCTGACCAAAAGTCTTGGTTTAAAGAGCAAGTATGCCTTATACTGTATAAATAAATAAAGCATAGAAAACTTCAATTAACAAAACAAAGTCAGGATTGGGTGAGACAACGTTTTGAGGACCCATTAGTCTCAGGTACAATTTGTGCAGTTTTATAAGGAAATTAGCCGACAAGTTTTACTGAGCAACCTGCAGAACCATACATGGTTCGTCTGAGACCTTCCACTGTCGCACCTGCTTCTTTTAGGCATGCAAAACCCAGCATTTCCATTTTGTTTTTTTGTCGTTTATATACAGTAATGTGCTGCTCTCTTTTGATGGCACATCAGTATCTTTCTGTAATCTTTTATTTTGTTATGGAATACTGATGTTTGAAAATCAGAATATCAGTTTGTGTACTTGCACAATAATAAAGTTCTAAAATTAAAATAAAAAACCCAGATGAAAGTTTGTACTGAAACTCCCCAGAACTAACCATAAGGTAGTTTGCAGGAGAAGAAGGGAGCTACATTTGTACTGTGATGTTGAAAGATACCAACGCAATGAGGTCTCAGCTGAACTTGGGGATGCATTATTGCACAGAGCGAGGGTTGTTGAATTTGGCCCCCAATTACTTCCATTGTGCTTGCATTCCAGGTGACAAACTTCACAGTGAAAATTTATAACGACAAAGCCCTATTGTAATTTAGTTATATAGGCTTCAATTTTGATTTATGACAAAAAGTCTTGAAAAAAAAAACAAAAAAAAAACACCACAATGTTTAACCATGACTATGCTATCTGGAACAGGAAACCTAGCAGTGTTTACGGTTAGCATTACTATTAAAATACTTTGGAAAGTATTATATTTGACACATTTTTGTAGTTAAACGTCCTTTTTGGTAAAAAAAAAAAAAAAAAAAAAAGTACCAATATCACTGGCTTCAAACACTGAGTTTAGTTGAGGTTAACATGACGTAATGTTGGTGAAGCTGAGCATACAGTGATAGAAAAGTAAAACCTACACTACTGAACTCAGAACGTCCTGCGTTTCAAGCAAGGCAACAATAACAGGAAGGGGGCGGGGCTTCCAGGTGTTTAAGTTAACAGCAGAGCGTTCCAAACATCCATGCAACTGTCAGTCAATCCAGATTCATGTTAATTGGTTTTGTTGGGTGAACTTGCACTTTTGCATGAGTACTCTTCTGAGTTCGCAGTTACAAATAAGAGTCCAAAGCTAAGTGCTTTGGAAAATTTATGGTTAGCAATAAGACACGAGGCACTGGGTCAAGTTTGCAGTATATTGGTTTGAGCTGCACAGCAGTTTGGTTTCTATCCTTGCCCTTTCTCCTGTCGTGAGCTGGCTGGCTGGTCGAGTGCATGTGAGGGAACCTGGTTTTGTTCAGGCCAGAGATTGTTAACTCGTCTGGAGCTGCCCCCCCTGCCCATGACACGCCAATTTTCAGAAGGCAGACCTCCACTTCCTCGAGTCCCAGGGGTGAGTAACCATTCAAAATCATTAGCCTGCAACAGCCCGGGGTACGATTTGCACAAGCCCACACATATACACAATCAGGGGTAAGGTTTGGGCAGCGTGCCCATCCCCAACAGGTGAGTGTAAGGAGGACTCACAGAGGGGGAAGGATGTGTCTAAGTGTGTCCCGCCTTGATCAGTGCCGTATGGGACAGCTTCCCTCCTACCCACAAACACACCCTGAGGGGCCTGGAGAGGCAGCTCCACATGCTCTGCACATGTTTCTGCAGTTCAAAGAGGGTGCTGATCTTCACGAGGTGGTCAATTTCAATACTTTCCAATTCAGTCTTCGGACATTCCAGACAGACCTGACTGCTGATAGCTTTATCAAATGGCTCTCAGGGTGTTTCAAGAAACCAGCCGGGTCGGCTTTCAGAAATGGAAGTCTCATTTCCTGAATTGGTGGGCCTTGTCCTCTCTTTATCTTTAAGACTTGATGCATGTAACTCACTTCTTTTATGACTGCCAGGTTAGGCTGCCACCCTGGACCGCCTCTGAAGAGTGTACTCTATGTACTATATCTAAGATCTCAACCAGAGATCTCAACCAGACGACTTGCAGAATAGCGGGCATTTCCTAACTACAGTACCCATGGTGCTGCAGAATGCCAGAGAAGGCTATAAGGTATAAGGAATAAAATGGCAATGCTGTGCCTGCTTTATCAAGATTATCCCAATGACGGGGCCGGGTTCCTTTGAATAGAAATAACTCAGAGATCTATTGTTTTTCATCCAAGTTCTTGAAGTACAAAGCATAAAACAAGCATTGAATAAGTTGGGCTGCTTTGGAGGCAGTTTCTGAGCTTTAGTTGTTCCTATCTGGAGGATTAGCCATGCTGTGTTTGACCTGTGGTCACCTTTGAGGTAATTACAATCCATTTGAGGAAACATGTGCCCAAGGCTTCCTGTGACCCCCATTTCCATAAAATTGGCTTCATGGGGCACACTGACATTTTGGTTCAAAAAGGACGAACCCACCCAACTGGACCCTCAACAGTGCTGACAGTTTCAGGAAGGACGAGTTCTCCTCCAAAACTTAGGGCCAGTATCTTTTTTAAATTGAGGAATCAATAGAATTTTGGAATGGTTGAGCATGAAGTCCATCATTATTCTTTTTCATTAACACAATATATATGGAAATGCTTCCTTCCAAACTTTTAACTTTAAAGGTTGAATTATGCAAATTATATAAACTTTTTTAGCAATTTTTGGACATTGAGACGGATCTTTAATGTACATGTACAAATTAAAAGGTGGAAAAACTATACCTTTGGTTTTAATCTTAATATTTTTTTGCCCTGATGTGATCTCATATAAGAAGAGCCCCTCCCCCAGCTTGTTGCACGTTTCTATAGAGGGGTGTGGCTCAGCAGGAGCCACTAATTAACTTACTTAATATATGAAAAAATTCATTATCTGACTGGAATTTCAGATGGAGCCCATGTTAACTTGTACAACTTGCAAATATGAGACCTTTAATTTCCTAACCTACTTTTGTTATACATGAAAAAAAATATTTACAGTAATATTTTAATTTATAATTCTTATATTCTTAATTTATAAAATCCTGCAGAGGGGCTTAATCTTAGGATCATCTCTTGACCATTCAGTAGGATTTGTAAGATTTTAAGGCCAGGTATTAATAATCTTCATTATAATACATTAAAAAACATTTTTTTAGAGCACTGCTTGGCATCACAATCGGAGAGGCACTTACCCCTTTACCCATGACGCCGTTGTTTAGTGGCAGGCCAATTAATTGGAAGGCAGCCTCCTGGATGAAGTAAGGGTTGAGAATTCTCATCTTAGAAGGTTCCCTGGGCACCTTTACTGGCACAGACTTCCAAAAGCCCACGATACCTTTCTGAAAAGCCAGAGACAGAAATACTTTAGTATTTAGTCAGGTTTCTATTAAGACTGACACAAGTGCTGAATACAAAATGAGCCAAATCAACGCCTTTTTCATCACCTTTTGGTTTGACATGATAATTATTCAAATTTGCATTTTTTTTTTCATGAAGGGCTCAATCCGTGAATATTCTTCCATAAACATGAGGAAAGATGTCAAACATGCCATCACCGCATACTGAGCGCACAAGGACGTGACCGGAGGCCGGTCACAGGGACGGATTTCATTAAAAGTGAGGCAGCACATCCATGTTGGACAGGCCCACAGGAAACAGACGAATGAGATCCTGACCTCCACGGGTGTTCGAGGATCTGCAGCAGCCCCCAGGTTGATACCAATTACTCAGGAGACTGGCCAAGTGGCGCAGCTGAGCAATTATTCAATCGGCAGCCTCGCATTGAGATCATCAAGCATTAGTGCTGCGAACGCCGGGCTCGGCGAAAGCTGCAACAGAGCTGCTGGCTGAGTGCCAGCTGGGTCATCCGATTTAATGGAAGTCACCTGTTCAAATAAGGAGACACTGCCTTTGATATTGTCAAATAATAGGAGCAGCTATTGAGTGCGGAAAATGGCTTTGAACAAAAAAAAAAAAAAAAAAAAAGCCGCCCTAGTGTGCAAGCCGCAGCAAGAACACGTTGTCGCTCCTGTCAACAGGGTGGGGGGGGGGTTGGCTTAACACAAAGTCTGTGGAATGCTGCAACATCAAACAGGTGCAAGAGCATAAGCAGGGATGAAAAAAAATAAAAAAACACCTTGCATAATAAATGGCAAAGCCAGCAGATGATTTTAAGCGTTGCCTGTCCAGAAATCCACGGCCGTCGTGGCAGGTATGCATGCTATTTTTATAGACTCAATTCTTTCTCCCTGTCTGAGATCTTCCTCTGCATAATGCTGAACATGTAGGCCTCCGACAGCATCTGAAACGTGACCCCTGAGACGTTTGGTATAAAGTGAGAGACAGATTGTCTTAAGATGGATCACACACAATGTCACAGATCGATTCCTTTACAATCACTCAGACATGATGGCGTTCCTCTGGGAGCTAATTGTGCATTCCGTGTTAAAGGATGGGCCATGCGAACAGATAGCGAAGCTGATGGGGAAAAGATGCTTCTTCTTTTTTCTATTACTGCTACTGCTACTAATACCAATAAGTATTAGAGTGGACCAATTTTAAGCCCTTTCGGATATAACAAACCAACCAAATGTACTTCTCATCCAACAAAGCAACAACACAGACGTTTTACAATTACATAGAAACCACAAAACAGCTACACCTCCCCCCTGTCAATGGTGCACAGATCCCAAATAAAATGATCAACGTACAAAGAAGTCATGTACTGTATTAATATTTAGTCCTAGTAGCTGGAACTGCCCACTCTCTCAGCAGAACTCCATTTGTCATGTTGAAATACTTCGACTTCCTCTCTGACAGTTATTTTCATTTGGACTTTGGTCAGAGTCTGGTTCGTGTTACGTCCCCAGCAAAGTTAAACACGGCCATTCTAAACATAGTGCTGTTGTTGAAGTCCTCTCCTGGTCTAGCCTGGCTCCAGTCCAAACACACATCTTACCAGCATTCCTCAAGGGTGCAACAGCCAGCCAAGTGACTGGAGGAAGAGGGAGCACGAGAGAGGCTCTGACTGATCACCGCACCTCTCTAAACCACAGTTCTTCTGCGGTGCGGGGTTCGCTAACGGCCAATTTTGTCATCAAGACAAGGGTAACCGATCCTTCCAATAAAGCTGCAGGTGAGAGAGAGTGCTTACTGTCTCGGTGCGCAACTTAAGCATGCCCTTAACAAGCTTCCAGCATGGCCGCCAAGTGTTAAATCACCCCATAAAAATCAGAGGCCTCATCGTCGACCTTCCCCTCGCTGAGAACAAGCCATCAGGGAAACACTCGACACAAGCGCACTGAGGAAAGGGAGTGGTGGATTTCTAGCCCACACATGATATAGACAAGCTTGGATAGCTGGTCTCCTTTTTTTTTTATTTTTGATTGGTATGAACTCTTGAGTTAAATATATGCTGCTTTTGACTTGACACGAAATTGTGTAGTTTTCAAAGTTGGTGCAGGTAGGCAGAATAAAACTGATCAGCAATTAGACACTGGCAAACTGGAGACATGATGGGCACCCGAGGCTCACCCATGCCCGCAGGGACCACCAAAGGCCACCATCTGGTCCAATCCCACAGAAAAGGCAAAGAGGCACAAATCTCCTAAAAACGTCGATTTTGGCTAAACAGAAAGGGACCAGAACATCCAGTGCATCAAAGCCTACTGCGCCAAATGCCACGACCCAGCCTCTCCACATCCCAGTCTGGTCAACCACCCATTTGATGCACTGGATAAACAAGTCCGATCCACGGAATCTACAGCACACAAAGGGTCTTCTGACAATATCCTGGTGCCAACCACCACATCACACCCCCAGAGGCCCTGCTGAGCCATCAGAGCCGCAAGGGGAACCCGTAACTTGTATGGTTTTAATGTTAACGTTATGGCTGATCGGTGCAAAGACTAATATAAGTCCATTTTATTAATAAGGATAGGTATAACATACTGTTAACAGTATAAGCTGCCTTGTTGTACTTGGCTTGAGAAGACTGAGTGTAGCTTCAGGCTGTGGGAAGTGCCGCTCACTGGGCTAATTCTTCACATCCAGTCCTCAAGCGATTTCCGCCGTCGGCTGTCATGTGTGATTGCTCTTCTTGGCTTATAAACACTCAAAATTGTAAAAGTCGAGTACGTGTGTGTGCAAACAACTAAATGTTTCATCTTCAAGCTAAACCCACAGCAAAGCCCTATGCACACAGCGACATATTTTTAAGCTTGAATGGATCAGGTTAGGATGAGATATGTATATCTAGCTTGTCACTGAAATCAGGTGCTCGATAAGATGCTTAATCCCCAAACATCTTTATATTTCTGAACGTTGAAACAGCAAATCAGACCATTTACACTAAAGCGTGTACAGTAATATACATAAACCCAGGTGCGAGCACCAAGGAAGACAACATTACAAGATATTTACGATAACTTGGCTGTTTATTAGTATGTCCCTTCTGGAAAAAAAAAAAAAAAAAAAAAAAAACAGTTTCCCATGTACTATTTTTATGTTTCATACACAGACCACATAACATGTGTACCAAGCCAAAGTGTGAGCGCTGATCAGAGGTCTTAAACAGAGATCTTCCTCTAGTGAACACTTGAACTTGATTACTGAATACTGAAAAGGAATTAGTAGAAGATAATGGCAACGCAATGCAATCAATCTGGGTTAAAAAAAAAAAAGACCAAAGACATTGTTTAGTAATGGCTATACAAAGTATCCTGAGATAAGTGAGCGAGCAACTGAAGACTAAACAACGGGACAAGAATATTGTTCAGCAGTCTGCAAGTAATTGGAAAGTAATACCAGTTTCTGGTATTATAGAATTTGCATTGGATTAAAGATGACTAGCAGGTTACAAACAAGGCTATCACAGCCGTCTTATAAACAGGACTCTCATTTCCGAGAAGACAATTGGACAAACGTCTGTTTGGTTTCTCGACCAGATGTCTGGTCATGCAGAAGAAAGTACAGATTCAAAATACCACCAGTGTGTAAAGGGTTCTCCTGAGGGTCTTTCCAAGGACTATTTTAATGACAAAAATACACCAGGTTTAACAAGTTTCCTACACGATCCCAAATCCGTTTCGAGAACACACAAAAGGTTGAACAATTCTGGCTTTGAACCCATACCAAAGCCAGAAGCATTGGGCCTCATCTTCTAAACAATTTAACCTCATTTGTGGTGCTTTAAGGGGAGGGTAATAGGCGTGGGCTGTTGTCACCTCACAGCTACAGGGTCCCTGGTTCAACACCGAGCTTGGATTACTGTCTGTACGAAGTTTCACATGTTCTTCTCAAGTCAGCATGGGTTTCTTCTTGGTTCTTCGGGGTTCCTCTGACCTGAAGTGCTTATGATTCATTGAAAGTGACAGAGTAAGGTTGGGTACTTTCCATAACAACTTTCTTTTAAAGTAAGAAAGCTCAAATTCAAAGTAAAAAAAAAAACGAATTTGAGAAGGTACTTGCTTTGTCTAGGGTACCCCTGGAATGTTTGAGACATTTTAGGACTTCCTGCACCCAGATGCTGATCTGTAATCCATTTCACAGGTGAGTCCATGTATTTAAAAGAAGACTACATGAAAGAAAGGCTGCCTTCTACTTAATTTCTACAAGAATGTAAATCACCAAGTCTGGCAAGGAGGCGAGATCCTATGCAGACAGTAAAGAATGGGCTTCGGTCTCCAGTGGAAAAACCCTCTCTAGTAGATGCACGCAGAGCACAACCACAGCGCTGCTTTTTGTCGGCTTCCTGTTAATCTTTAGAGTTACAGTTAAAGGGTCAATAAACCTGGGAGGTACTCCGTTAAAACGAAATAAGCAGTGCTTATGCAAATCTGCCCACAAGAGGCAGAGGTATGCCGAGGGACAGATGTGGACATGCGACCAGGGTCGCCATGCCCCAAACATGGGTAGATAGCGACCATCATTAATTGTAATTCTATGCGCAGCATAATAGAATGCATGCATCTGTCCTTGTATTTTGCTATGGTTTATGCACATGCTAAGGTTCAGGTCCAAGGATCCATGGAATAAATTTGCGACACAGTTGAGGTCATGTGTAGGAGAGCTCTCATCCGAAGCAAGTTGTGATCATGAAGCTGAGATCCCGCTTCTTGTTACAGAGTACAAAGTTTGACATTTCATGAAATACTCTGATGGCTTTCCTTTTGTTCAAAAGAATCCCAGGAATTTCTGTTCTTCTGTTGTGACTTTGACATCTTTCTGATTTCCCATGTCTTCATGGGTGGGAAACCTGTGACTATGAACATGCGATACAGTGGAAGCTGGCTTGGAGAATGAACCTCGAAGGCATGAGGCATTCCCAGTATGTGAGCTGAACTTTGTTGTCGGGCTGAACGCGATTATCTCGTCATGCACTTAACCATGGATGCTCATTGTACTGATTTTATAATGGTGCTCGCTTTAGATGAAAGGATTTAAAAGGTCAGAAAATGTGTTTCATTTGAATGGCGTTAGGATAACCTCAGTGTACGGGATTCAGCAGGACTTTGAAGAACATCCAGGATGCTGAAATCCGAAGATACGGACATCTATTTTTTTTTAAAAAAAAGGGCTTTAGTATACCGTTGCTCAAGGAGAAAAAATATAACTAAAAGCTATGATGTTCCACTGCATTCCTCGCCTTTGTGAGTCACCTTTTCTGGTGATAGAGTAAACAGGGCCATGCTTTCTCTCGGCATGAATAGGAAGAAGTTCTGGTATAAACAACAATACCGAGAAGATTTACCCCAAGAATCGATTTGTGAAATAATGTTAAAAAAAAAAAAAAAATTAGGAAAAAAAAAAAAACAGGAAGAACGATATAAATGACAAGGTCAGATGAGGAAGATGAATGAAGCTTGTTGCTCCTGAAAGACCTGTACATTCCTCAAGAGCCCTGGAACTTTTTACTCCAGTTTACTGTAATCACGGTGAGTTTAATCGATTTCTAATGACAACAATAGGTTGCCAGAGAAGCGTATGAGGAGAACCCGTAACAGAGCCATGCTCATTCTGGGTGGTACTGATTAAGAGAACATAAAAGAAAATGCAAGAAATGCAAAGGAGGGAGGAAAAAAGCCCTTTGAGGTTCTGGTCAGTAATCATGGCATTTCAAAGTCTTCCCTTCTCTTGCCATCTGCAAGAGTGTAATCAGAAGTCCAGTTTTCTTTTTTAAATTAAATTTTTAGAAAGAAAGACAACGAGGCCAACAGACAGTTCAGGTTAGTAACACAGACAGACATGTTCCAGTAGTGCAGTGCTGAACGGACCAACGATCGCGGTCATGGTTATCTTGATTTCAAGATTTTAAATATGAACTTATGGCTGCCATTTCAGTAAAATATCAAAGAATATTAGTAGTCCAGATGGGAGTGGAGGTTTAACAGTTTGCATCCATGAAAAACTTTGCTGCACATGCCGAAAAACACGGCATTTAGATGAATTCCAACTGCCTGAGTAAAGGCAATAAAGAAAGCAGGACACGATATTCGCGAAGCCTTCACATGAAGCAAACCGCCCTTATACATTTGGCACGTTATGTAGATTCTTTATTCGGCTTGACAGTTTTATGTATGGAATATATTCTATCAATTTGTGGGAGCACAGATACGTCAAATGCAACTGCAACTTGCAACAGGTGTGAAGAGTGGAGTTTTAACCCGGTCTCTTTCTGGTTAAAACTCTACGGGATAAAACTTTTTACGGTAAAAAGCCTGGGTCAAAATAAACGGATCAAAGAGAACAAACACTTTCAAAACACTACTGTATGCAAAACAGACCGGGTCGAAACTTTTTATGGGAAAGAGACCCCGTCAAGGTGTTATGCAATAGAGACTGATTCAAAACTTTACGGTAAAAAGACCGGGGAAAGAGAGCCAGTTAAAACACTATGCAAGAGAGACCGGGTCAAAATACACGGATCAAAGAGAACAAACACTTTCAAAACACTACTGTATGCGAAACAGAGCGGGTCAAAACTTTTTTACGGGAAAGAGACCCCGTCAAGGTGTTATGCAATAGTGACTGATTCAAAACTTTACGGTAAAAAGACCGGGGAAAGAGAGCCAGTTAAAACACTATGCAAGAGAGACCGGGTCAAAATACACGGATCAAAGAGAACAAACACTTTCAAAACACTACTGTACGCGAAACAGAGCGGGTCAAAACTTTTTTACGGGAAAGAGACCCCGTCAAGGTGTTATGCAATAGTGACTGATTCAAAACTTTACGGTAAAAAGACCGGGGCAAGAGACCGAGTTAAAACGGTATGCAAAAGAGACCGGGTCAAAATACACGGATCAAAGAGAACGAACACTTTCAAAACACTACTGTATGCAAAACAGACCGGATCAAAACCTTTTACGGGAAAGCGACCGAGTTAACATGTTATGCAATAGAGACTGATTCAAAACTTTACGGTAAAAAGACCGGGTCAAAACTTTTTACGGGAAAGAGACCGGGTCAAGGTGTTATGCAATAGAGACTGATTCAAAACTTTACGGTAAAAAGACCGGGGCAAAAAACTTTGTGAAAAACATGACACGAAAGAGAGTGAGTAAAAATGCTATGTGAAAGAGAGCGGGTCAAAGCACTACGTGAAAGAGACTAAGTTAACTGGCAAGCAAACGTTTTTGTGGCTTTAACTACAGATTTTATTTGATAAATCTAAAATTATTTGGGAGTAACTAATGGGCATAACTTTACTAAAAAAAAACTTTTTTGTGTAATGAAACAAAATCACCAATGACTGGTACAAATAATTTAAAACTGGCAACCTGTCTTTTATTTATTCATACAAAGCGCAAGTAACTGGTACCAGAAGCACACACCCCTTTTACATTCTGCACCCTTTCCACGTTGGTGATTTGCCTTCTGTGCCAGGGGAATTGTATTCATGGTTGCTCAGACTGCTGCTTCAGCTTAAAGGGAAAAAAAAAAGCAGGAATGTGTAGCTTTCAGGGGTCTCCTGTCTCGCCGTAATAATTTTATTAAGCCTCAGACTGGCCGAGGAAAAAACTGATGTACACTTCAGCCCTCGGGCAGAGGATCTGGGTCTATTGTTTCCGCTAATATAGATGAGAAGACAATCGTATCCACTTGACTCCTCGTCCTGAACACGGCTCCTGGATCACCTTGTAAGCTGCGTTTTGAGAATTCCCTTCTTGTCGAGTCAAGCGAGTCTTTGAGCGTTGCGCAAGCATCACTTTCCTACGCCTTCAACCGCGCTTTTCTTTTAACCGCACAGACTATGAAAGGGCTCGCATTCTTTCCACCTGTCGAGGATCCGCGCTACACAATGCAGCGCTGAAACCATTCACATCAAAGCTCCGATCAGCCACTGTTCAAAAAATAGCACTGGTCTAAGTGTGGGAGAGAGAGAGAGAAAGAGAGAGAGAGAGAGAGAGAGCTATCTGAGGACTAGATCCGGCTCTAAAGGCAAGCTTTTCTAAAGGTAATTGTCCGCGCAGTCAGCCGCACATGCTTTTGTGTTCTTGTGGTTTTCCCGGCTCGTCACACAGGTGAGTCGAAAAAACAGCGCTGAGAGGCGGACCCGCTTAATCTCATCTTATTCTCTCGACAGGTTTCCAGTGAAGAGCGCTGCATTCATCTGCGACCTTTCCGCACTGGATTCTCAGTAGCACTGACCGTTTTCCAAGAAGTCTGCGTCTGTTATTGCATCTCTAAAGCCCGAGACGAGTCTTTACCGTCTCCAAGGTTACGGAGTGTTTGAGGAGATTAAACTCAGGCTCTATTATTTATTTGGTATGATCAAAATGTTTCATCGGCACACGGAGTCTATAAAAAGACTATACTCAGGTTTGAAATGAAAAGGAAACACACACACACACACAGAATGTGATGTTCTCCAAGCTTGTAATTCTTCATAATGCGAAAAAAAAAAAAAAGTCCACGACACTCTGAATCATCCGTCATTATGAACGCTCAGATGCGACGGCCCTCATTAGTCATGTGACAAACAGTTAAGGGAGCCACTTTAAACATGATACTCTTACAACCCTAATACACACACGCCAGGTCACGCCGTAGACTAGCCGTCTCTAAACACCTTCTACAGCTGTGCGCTCCCATTTCCGAAAAGAAAATAACAAATCCGAAAATAATCATAAAAATCATATTAAGCCCTCGCAACCCCGAGACTTAAACCCGAACAAATGTTTGTCACGGCGAAGACGAAAAATGAGAAAAGGTGACTTGGAAAGCAAAGAATGCGTTACAAAACCGGTTAAATACTATGCAAAGAAAGACCAGATTTGAATACCATACAAAAGACACTGGGTAAAAAAATGATGCAAAAGAGACTAGATCAAATACTACTGAACATGAAAGAGACTGGATCAAATACTCTGCAAAAGACACCAGATTAAACACGATTAATACGATTCAAAGAAAGAATGGATTAATTATGATGAGTAGACAGACCAGATTAAAAACTACCAAAGAGACTGGGTTAAATACTATGTGAAAGTATAAATATTAAATACTATACAAAAAGAGACCAGGTTAAATACTATGTGAAGGAAGAGTGACTGAAAATGACAAATATTTGAATAATCATAAAAACTGCATGAAGCCTTTAACCTGAACAGTTCGAGCTAAGAAGAAAAAGGAAACGCGACATGGAAAGCAAAGAATGAGGATTTTTGAATGCCAGCATGTTTTTTGTTTTGTTTTTGTTGTTGTTTTTTTAACCACGCTGTTTAATAATCCTTCCAAAACCTCCAGACTTAAAGACAACCCGAGTTTAACAAACATTTGGGGAAAGTGATCCGCTTGCGTTTGATTTCTGACAGTAACTCCTGCACCAACATGGATTAACATGGAGTGGGACGCGTATAGTCGAGCTGCCCTCCGGGGCGTAACGGGCTGCCCTTGATCGCGAGGTGGCAACAGCCAGGCACATTAGCGTTTCGCTAACTACAAGCGTTTCAGTGACAATTTGCACACTGGCATGCATGTGTTTTTTTGTTTTTATTTGTCCACAGCCACCAGCGCAAATCGCCACTAAACCGCCTGTAATTAGTGAACCCTAATGTGCCTGGCTGTTGCCACTCTGAGATCAAGGGCGCCCCATTATGTGCTGGGGGGCAGATCGGTTATCTCCGTCTGTACCTTAACGATCAGACCTTTTCAAAGGCGAGGAGGAGTAATCAAACGGACCGCTACTTCCTGAGACTCCCTCCGCCGAGTCTCTTGCGTCCTGACGAATGTCGCCCTGTTCAAATTCCTCCGTCCTGTCGCTCCCTTAAAGTCACACAGCTGTGTTGGCTCAGAGGCCCTTAAGTGCACGGCTTCCAGACGAGAGCTTGAACAGGAGAAGAGTATAATATAACAGAAAAAGAAAACGGGGACACGTCGGCGTTCTATTGGAATAAAAGTGTGATAAGAAGGAGTGATGATAAGAAGTGGGATGAGAGCAGAGCCGTTAAAATGGCCAGTCCTTCTCGTGCCAGGATAAGAGGAAACGCTTTCAGCCAGAAGGACGCTTCCTGAATCAGCTCCCATCGCAGCTCCCTCTGTGCTGCACTTTGTACTTAAATTCTTTCTGCACCAACAAGGTGACCCCCCCGCTCCTGAGCGGGGTAACAAATCGCAGGCGTACAACTGCAAGAACCCGATTCCATGGAGATGCTCCAGCCATCCGTAGCCAGGAGTCTAGACATCAGATTGGTGGCACTGTGTCAGGGAGGAGACAGCAGCGACACTGAACAACTATGATCTGTGAGCTCACGCAAGCGGAAGGGGCGGATAGCGCTCTCCTCCTAATGTTGTGCGAGCGGCAGTTTAAAATGGCGCAGTGGTTAAAGCGCTCGCCCTATCATCCGGAGATCGCCAGTTCGATTCCCGGGTGGTGCTGTAACCTCTCGCAGCCGGAGGTCTAGAGAGAGCTGATTGGCCGAGCTCTCTCAGAGGGGAGGGATGAGAGGTACTCAGTGCTCCCGCATTAATCACGGCTTTACAGCCAATCAGGGGCGTCTGTGAGCTCACGCGAGCGGAAGGAGCGGATAGCGCTGTCCTCCGAGTGTGTTACTCTGCCCCCAACGGTGCGTGAGCGAGCAGGCATCACGTAGTTCAGAGGAAACACATGATAGTCTTCGGCCGTTCCTGATTGATTAGTGTGGGAGACCTCAAGTGACGGGTGGGAATTGGATACGACTAAATTAGGGAGAAAATCAGGGAATAATCCCCCCCCCCCCCCCCCCCCCCGAAAAAAAGGTTTAAGCTTCGCAGTCAGACGGGAAACTGGAAAATCCCATTAAAATTTAATTATAAAACATCAAATTAAAAGAAAAAGAAAACATAATAAAATGCAAGTCTAATAAGAACTTTAAATTCATACAATGCCCCAAAGTTCACTGGGAAAAGTCAAGGGGAAAAAATAATAATAATAAAAGACATACAGTATAAATCTGGAGAGAATATCTGAAGTAAGGTTAATCTGAAATGTTAATAAATAATTTGCAACTAATTCACACACGTGTCCTGTATATAGTGGGTTTCCCACTCACATAGAAATGAAATAGCTTCAGGGCTTTTTAGGCCTTTATTAACATTTCAAAGCTGGATTTCAGTGCATCTGTGTCAGTATGAAGGCAACTGTTCAATAACTACAGTAAGTGTATAACTACAGTGTTTTTGTCAATCTTTTCCCGACAGAATGAGACAACGATAAACCTGATGAAACGTGGTCTGAAGCCCTGGTTTGCCAGGATTGGTTTCTCATGAGGAAGTCACTTTTACAGATGCTAATCTTACCGGCGATTTTATTTCTAAATTTAGAATAATAAAAAAATATATAATAATAATATATATATATACATACACACATAGACTTATTAACCGTATCACATCCCGAGTGGAATACTTTGTGCAAGAGCAAAAGTAGGACTGGTTTATATATTGCTAAATATAAATTTTATATTTATAAATGTTCAGAGATTATTAAACAAAAAAGAAAGAAAAGTAAATATTAGAAAAAGCATGATCGCGCAGGCTGTTAAAACGTTTATAAAGAATAACTTAACATATTGTATAAATAAATTCATGACCACATACAGTAGCATCTTTTTATCATCATGAATAATTATGATGATATAAATTCAATTATAAATTTATAAATTATGCACTCTACAACACTGTGCATGAAGGAGACCTCACAGTGAGTCTCTGAGGTGTGTGTGTGTGTGTGTGTGTGTATATACCGTAATTAAAAGGGGAAAAAGTGCTGGAGTGTGATAAGAAGTGGGATGAAAGCAGAGCCATTACAATCGTCATTCCTCCTTGTGCCAAGATAAAACAACAACAACAACAACAACAAAAAACAACAATAAGATAACTCTTGCTCACCAGAGTCTGTCCGTAGATGATGTTTTTCAGCCATTTAAAGTCGGGAGGTTTGAATCCTAAGAAGACGAACAGAGAGTCGCTCTCGTAATGTGACGTGTCGTTGAAGGCTCCCTCGGGGTAGGTGAGTCTCAGGGTGGTTTTGGCGCCGACGTCGCGCGTGTAGCCCTTCACCGGAGCCTGATTTAACCTGTTTAGAGATACCGCGCGTTCGATTAGACTGGACCTAAAACTGAACCTGTTATACCTGTAAGTCTGGCCTTGTGGGCATTTTAATTTTTTTTATACAGAAAATTTGACATGAAATTCTTTTTTTTTTTTTTTTCTTTCTCTCTTTTATTTCAGATCCAGGATGGTTTTGATATGGATCAGAACCGGACCAGACCTAACAGCACTCGACTGTTCTACTGGAGGAGTCATCTAACTAAAGGAGGCAATCAGCATCAATGTTCGTTAATCAATACATTGGGAAATGTTCCCTGTTCAGCGTGCGCACACACACACACACACACACACACACACACACCTGACGCCACATCAGTTTTTAAACTGTGCAATAGTGCAATTTGTTTGAAAGTGTAACTACTGTATTGTTTTTCCTTTTCTTTAGTATTTATACGCTGGACTGTCCCCATTTTCACGGTTTTTTTTTATGCTGCTGTGAAAAAGAAATTTCCCCACCATGGGACGAATAAAGGTTTATCACATCATATCTTATCCAGAGCGACTCATTTCACATCTGAGCTGCTGAGAATTAAGGGCCTCACTCAAGGGCCCTACAGAGGTCACATGGTGGAGGTGATTGGGCTTGAACCTGGGACCTTCTGATCAGGAGTACAATGCATTAACCTTGAATGGTGTGTGTCAACCTATTGCATCTCACACACGCGCACTCTCGCGCACACACACACACACACACACACACACACACACACACACACACACACACACACACACACAGAGACCAGGGGCAGAGAATCAAAGCTCCACGCCTGGAAGTCTGAGGTGACGGTGCCGAAGACGTCCTTGGCTCTGGGTGTGTACTTTTTTTTTTTTTTTTTTGGCCGTCCTCTGACCATGAAAGAATAGATATTGGAGAGACACACGGAAAAAATGAGAAGTAGATTTGGAAAAGATATTCTTTTTTTTTTTTGGAACTGGGATTGCTTGTTTAGATATAAAAAAAAAATAAAAAAAAAGATAAGTTTTTGTTTTTCTTGGATTGATTTTTCGTAGATTTATTACAGTTCCAATGCTGTTTTTTTTTAAATGTCTTTTCTTTTGTATTCTCTCTCTCTCTCGTTATTTAAAGCGAAAGAAAACACTGATGCGTCCACCATCCATTACTCAATATTTATCAAGTATCATTATCAAAAAATAAGTAAGGTTTTAAAAAGTGTTATTTTGCCTTCGCTCTAGAGACGTACACACGCGCACACACACACACACACACACACGTCCCTCGGTAGGTGAATGAAAACAAAGCAGGGAGAAGAGAGAGAGAGAGAAATAAAACTGACCACCGAGCAGATCTTTTCAATTAGGATTTGAAGAATCACCACCAAGCAGACTTTACCAATTACGATCTGGACCGCGTTCACATACTGGGAATCCTTTTTTGTAAATAATTACGCCACACACACACACACACACACACACACACACACACACACACACACACACTGTAAACGTTTTGCTATGGTTGTGCTGTGTGTAAATACTCGCCTCACTACGATGTCGTATTCGTCGATGCGCGGGCCCAGGGACTTATTCGCCAGGATTCCGCCGTTTCCCACGATGATGCACTTTTTACACTCCAGTCTACGAAAGGGAAATGAAACACGTGAGCGCGTGACCCGGGTACAGCTTTACATACTTATCCTTCACAGTAAGGTCTGAGATTAGCATGTTAGCGCTGAGCGATGTAGTAAATGAGGCGCCTGGCTGGGGGACTGTGGTGGAGAAAAAGGGGCGGAATTAAAACTAAACTGCGTCAATTATTGGACGATCAAAAGATACAACAACTGTGAGGTGTTTTGTTAATTTGTTAGTAAACGGGACAATTCCATAACGTTGCTCTTGTTGTGATTTTTTCTTTCATTTTAGATTTTCTGATATTTTATATTGTTATTATTATTATTAATCATTGAAAACACAGAAAATAAGAATGTAATTGTACAAGTTTGTGCGCATCAAGATTAAAAAAAAAAATTCTAACAGGACAACTGGTCAGCATTTAAAGTCTCTGCTTAAGGACAGTGACGTTACACATTATGTAGATTGACAATTTTGTTTGATTTGAAAAAAGAAAAAAAAAAAAAAAAGAAAGAAAAACGGTAAATAACTGGCTTACACGCAACCAAATGAGCCCCAGCCACGGTTACACCCCCACCCCAGAGCCCTTAATGCTTCTTCACAACAGTGTAGAGAAATGAGTCTGCGCAGAGGCCGCGTGTGGACGCTCACGCTTACCTGTCGAGCTCTGGACTCAGTCCGAAAGTCTTCGTAGCGGTTAGTATTTCGTTTATGACGGTTTCTGAAAAGAGAGACAATCGTGTGAATGCAACAACGCGTCAGGACCGACCGGCTGCATAGTTTTCTAATCTCACACGAGCCAAAGCGGGAGCTC
The DNA here is from genome assembly GCA_030347435.1 of Clarias fuscus. Lineage (NCBI taxonomy): Eukaryota > Metazoa > Chordata > Actinopteri > Siluriformes > Clariidae > Clarias > Clarias fuscus. Next base: position 12,761,093 of record CM059231.1, read on the forward strand.
GCGCGCCGCTGGAAGCTTTATTAGCGAGCGGAATCTAAGTGATTGAAAAAAGCTACTTGTAAAAGAGGAATGCCAGCGTTAAACAAAAGAGCATTCCTGTGACAAAGTCTGCAATTTAATGCGCTTAGACACCGCGAGTGTGTGTCACGCTGCCGATCTAAATTTATCGCGGTGTTTGGCCGTGGCGAGCATTCCTCTGACGCCCCTGGATGTGGAACGTTTACTGCGAGAACACCTCGTGCCTCGTTTTCCGGTATCTCTGGAAAGATGCGACTTCTCAGCAATGGAAACAACGGTGGCAGGATAATTACTCACCGAGCCCCGCAGCATCGCCGGACTATTCCGGTCGAACACGGCTAAAAACACGGCCATGGCGCCGTCGAGGCGGTCTCAGTACGGCAATAAATTCCATGCGTGTTACTGATCGGGCCGCGACTTAACGATCCAGACTATCGAGAACATCTTCAGGACGTTCTGCAAATCTCCAAGCGCTGACGCTGGAGACTCCTTCCATAAACCTGACACAAATCGACTGAGCGCCCCACTCGTAAGAACATTTAAAATTTCTCACCTGTTCAGGACCGCGTCAGAAATCTGAATGTTTTAACACCGGGATAAAGTACATAACTGGAGGACAAAAAACATTGACGGTCACGGCCAGGATGAGGTTCAGCCATGGAGAGACGACGTGATACGAATGAAACAGGTCGGCATTAATAATTAAAATGCTCTGAAAGACATTACAAGCACGGATCTCGCTCCTCTTCTCAGAGCCGAGAGTTCCTGCAGGACAAAACGTCCCCGAGACAGACCGCGGGGTTAACCATCTGAAAGAGTCAGAGATCGGTGTTTGGATGGATTGTCGACAGCTAACATCAAACATCACCGCGGCCTCAGCGTAAACAGCGTGAGGACCACACCGCCAGGTCTCGGGTACCTCCGAGGTAAAGAAAAAAAAACCTGTGGAGAGAGATGGACTAATGGTTTCCACGTAACGGAGCACTATAAACACTTCACCCGGGCGGCCTGAACAGACGAACTCCTCGCCTTCACTCTATACTGTTTTGGCAAAGAGAGGAATGAGGCCGCGAGTTATTCTGGGAAAAGTCCTAGTTTCAGATTGTGGGAACCCCCCCGCCCCTCCCCCGCTCTGACATTCCTTAAAGTGTTTGAGCTCGTTCTAGAATGAATCACCACAAAGCACGTGTGTATTCAGTACACAAGCAAAAACAAACAAAAACGCTCGACCTGACTCAGGACGAGACGCTTTTTAACATCTGACGTTTATGGAAGGAGTCTCCAGTGTCGGTGCTCTGGGACAGTCAGGGAAGTTTACGCATTAACGGAGACGCAACAAGCTGCGGCGGTTTGTCTTTTTATTAACTTCAAAGGGGGAAAAAAAAATTTAAGCCAGGCTGGTGAGAGGAGGACTGAGGACAGCTGCTGTAACGCGAGCGGGAACAGGGACGGACTTGTTTCATGGACGTGTTAAATGTAATTAAAAGTAATTCTGATATATCAAGTGACAAGTAGCCTAACCGATTTATAATGAAGTATTACATCAGTGTGTGTTAATCTATCTAAATATTAAAGCAAACACGTCCTGAGCGTTCGACTACGTTTAGGGGGAATACGTAATTTTATTTTCTTTACAGAATAATATTTAACATAAATCATTTAAAAATAATTTTACTTAGTCCTACTAACTAGCTGCTTTAAAATGAAACATCACGCTACACATCCCCCGCGCGTGACCCTTTCCCCCATCTTTTGTCGTGTTACCCGACTCGAGCAACACTTTCCCTTTCACCTGACTTCGGGTATCTGGGCCTATGTTTCCAGTTCGGAGCAGAAGTCCCAGGCACGGGTGGATAAAAGAGAGCGGCGGCGCTAAAAACGGGGCGTTCTATTTTTATCTCCGCTCTCCTACCCGTGCGCTTTGTGGTGCTGTGTTCACGGCCCACACGTATCACGGCTCCGAGTCAGTAACGCTCAAAGGAAAGCCACGTTGCTCCCACGATGCGCGGAGAAAAGAGAAACCCGCGGTAATGTAAACACGGGACGCTCTCTTTACAAAAACCGCAGTGTGGGCGCGCGGACGCGGCGGGCCCGGACGCCACACAAAGCTCGGCATTCAGCTCGGGGTCGAGTCCCCCGCGCTGGAAAATGTGACCGAGCGCTCGAATCCAAGCTATCTTCCCTCAGATTGGATCTAATCAGAGATTTTCAAGCAGCTGTGGACGATGATAAAAACGGCATCTGTGCTTACAATCACGTCGGTGGATTTATACGCCATTACCTCAGCTGGAGCAGGTAGAAAATAGCCACAATAGCGGCATTCTTCGAAGAACATTCTAGCGCTTTGATGAAGGAAAGATGAAGGGCGGTATTTCCCAACCTGACATACGGAGCTCTTAACGCAGCTACTTCACAAACTAAACACTGTGAAAACAAACAAACAAAAATATCTAGCTGAAAAGTACAAAAAGAAAAAAAAAGAAGCTTGTGCACCCATGCAGCGTGATGCTATGCTTGCTTAACGCTAACATCACTTTTTATACTTCATTAGCGCGTTCGTCATCGTCAGCCTTTCGTTTTACCACCTCTAATAAATCCACGTATCCCATACACAACAAAAGCAAAGACACATCAATCAATCAATCAAAAGAAAAATAATAATAATAACAATTTAAAAAATGAAGGTGTACCTTGTGATTTGAATCCAAACGGAGGTAAATAGCCCTGGACTTTGGATAATCGTTTAAAGTTTTGGTCAAGAAACATCGGTGCTATCTTAATGAACCTGTAAAGAAGGAACAAAACAAAACAAGATGTTAAAATGCACTTTTGGTCATTCTGGACAGCTGATTAAAGCTGCAACAAATCTAAAGACTAAACACATCAAAGTGAATTCAATACAGCTGTAGGATTTAAACAGTAAAAACACCTTATGCTAATTTAATATCAGGACTTTATTATTTTAAAAACAAGAGCTTTCCCTTGGTGGGTTTCCTCCGGGTTCTCCGGTTTCCTCCCACAGTCCAAAGACATGTAGGTTAGGTTAATTGACATTCCCAAATTGGCCGTAGTGTGTGAATGAGTGTGTGAGTGTGTATGTGTGTGCCCTGTGATGGATTGGCACCCTGTCCAGGGTGTACCCCGCCTTGTGCCCCAAGTCTCCTGGGATAGGCTCCGCCCCCCGCACCCCTGAATACAGGATTAAGCGGTATAGATGATGAGTGCGTGAGTTAGCTTTCCCTTGGAACAAGCTCCTCCCACATCACAGTAAATCAGACTGTAGTGATGTGATGTGATAAACGTATTTGCTGTGACTCCGCCCTTTGTGTTTTGCTCCGGATGTGCTAAAAAGGTGGGGAAAAAGGTCCTATAAAGAAGAGATGGCTTCAAGGATACGGCGTAAACAAGGTGATTCTGCGTGTTCCGGGAGTGTAGCCCCGCCCACTTGTTCTTTGGTTGAAATATCTGTGGATTGGCGAGTCGGGAAAAGTGCGAATGGTCATAGAATCACCAGGTAGCGGTCGATACGATATTATCACGATATACACAAGTGGAGATTCGATCTGTATTGCAATTATCACAATTATTTATTTATTTATTTCGATTTTGTGACAATTCTAAACGAACTCGGCAAATAATCAGCTCCTATGAATTAGTGTAATTAATCGCACCTCCAGGGTCTGGGTTCAATTCCCGTCTCTGTGTGCATGGAGTTTGCGTGTTCTCTCCGTGATTGGTGGGTTTCCCCCGAGTTCTCCGGTTTCCTCCCACAGTCCAAAGACAGATTAACTGGCGTTCCCAAATTGCCTGCAGTGTGTGAATGAGTGTGTATGTGTGTGTGCCGTGAGATGTGTCGGAGGTGTACCCCACCTCGTGCCCCAAGTCTCCTGGGATAGGCTCCGCAACCCTGAATACAGGATAAAGCGGTATAGACGACGAGTGAGTGAGCTTAGAGTGTGCCACCTGTAGGATCATAGGGGAACTGCAACATTTTACCTCCTCAAATGCAAACACATTTAAATGAACACATCAATTTTAAATAACTGATTTTGGAGTCAGTGTGGCGATGAAAGACATGAAAGAATCAGGATATATAACTGACTTGATCCCGCCCCAATGTTTTTTACTTCCTGTTTCACATTTCACGATGGCAGAGAAAGTAAGGGTTGCTACCAAAAAAACATTAGTGATATACATTGTCGAAAACATTTACAAATAATTTTTAAAAAAAAAACGTTTATGGTGTGAGCACTTGCACTGAAAGCGGCGCCGTAAAACGTACGTCTCAAACGATGTCTGGGGAAAAAAAGTGCTCGTTTTGCGACGCTCCATACACAAAAAGTGACGCATGGCATTCCTGAGCTCGTTGACGTCAATGCAAATCTCACGTTACAAGCTCCGCCCCCTTCCAAAATGGCTCACTTCCAGGGTTGCAAACTCAACTGCTTTGTCTCTGTTTTTGTTCTCCTGCTTTTTAAAACGTAAATGCCTCCAGTAACCCGTGTGACTCAGATGGAAGCTGTGCGCGCATCGCGGCCGTCGCCTCTCTTCCTGCGATTGTGATGCACTGTTACGCGCAGACTCTCGGCCCAGACGCCCGGAGCCGGACGAGTCTTGAGCCGAGCATTTTTCTGTGAGAGGTTAACGCTCCTGGCTCTTCTCGGCTCTGACCCTCTGGCCAGGGTTTAAGATGGCGAGGTTGAAGTGGGACGAATCAATCAATCACACACACACTATTTTTCCTGCTCCTGGAAACCCGGCGCAGGATGAATGCGCTCACCCCTGACCCGCGTCCTTTCTCCGATCCTTTATCCGCACCACGTTTAAACGAGCACAAACGGGAGATTGTAAGGAAGTGTTTGAGTGGACCACGCCCAGAGCGCAGCGAGCAGCGAGGCCACTGAATCTGCTCGGGTTTCCCAATCGGATTTCCGTTTTTGTTTTTTGCCGTTTCCTGCTTTTCTTCCATTCAGATGACCGTAATCATTTATTAATTTGTTTTTTATTCTGTTCTGTATGTCTGCTCCTGGTTCAGAATCGAGACTTAATCACGAAATACCATTACGTTTATTCAGTGTGTGAAATTGGGGTTTGATTTGACGGGGAATGCGTGCAGTTTCCATCGTCTTCGATTTAAGAACAAAAGTCTTCGGAGCATCTTGTTTGGATTGATCATAGTTCCAAGTTTTTTTTAATTTTATATATATATATATATATATTTTTTTTTTTTCGGAGTTCAACTTAAGTTGTTTAAAAGGAAAACAGAGACACAACATCATGCATGGATTTTTTTTTTCCCCCGTGAGAAAAACAAATGAAAGAAGTAATCGGTTTTAGTTTTTTTTGTTTTTTGAAAGGTTTTTTAAAAAAACCCTTCAGAGTTCACAACGGGACTGATTTTTTTATTGGCCAGATGCTAGTGGGCGTCTCAGAATTTAACTAGGTAAACTACTGCTCAAAAGTTTGTACACCCCTTCTAACTCCACGGTCGTTCCTGATTTTAATTTCTTTCTAAACTGTAAAAAACAATCCTGACGAGATATTTCAAAACACACAATAATCTCCTCTGAACAGTTGATATTGAGATGTATATCTGCTACTTCTGCTCTGTAAAGCTTCATAACGGCTCTAATCTGAGGTGCTGGTTGTTAATTGGTGATTTCTGAGGCAGGTCTTGCTTTCCTGGGAAGGTCTTCATGAGAGACAGTTTCATCATGGAGCTTGATGGCTTTTTACAAACGCACTCGACACAATACTGTTCCTGCGAGAACCGTTCCAGAACAGCCGACCTTCATGTCTTATAATAACAACTGTTATAAAATGATGAATAACTGTTGTTACTTAATTCCATATGTGTTGTTTCATACTTCTGAGACTTGCAGTATTGTTGTAGAATGTAGAACATGAATCAATAAACAAGATAAATTAAATTAGAAAGGGGTGTCCAAACTTTTGTCTGTTACTGTGCGCGTGTTTACAAATCCGATGTCTTCCTGATAAAAACAAAATGCTTGGAAGGAGATGCTGGAGTTTAAAATACACGAACCAATCATCCTAAAAAGCAGTTCACCACGAGCTCTTCTCGTTTAAATCGTCCGGCGAGACGAGACGAGACGAGACGAGACGGAGCAATGATGAACGCCGCCAAGTGTTGAGATGAAGGAACCGTTAAAATTGAACTTCCATAATTTTACACATTTCACAGACATTCGTTCATACAATAGTTAAAAATCCAAAAACCAAAAGTCCAGAGACGGAATAACTGAAAGACGAGAATAAAGACAGGAGACTCGGAGCGACTCCGAGGTCTTGCGCTTCACCCCCTTTGCTCCGTCTCGTGACAAACGTTTCTAACCCTATTGTAATCACTGAGAAATGTTTCTCTGGTTAGCTTGAAGGCCGGATCTCTCCAGATGAAACTATTAAGACGTCAGGGTTTTTGTCCCCTCCTGTGGACATGTTCCATGTGTTTGCTCTACAAGCGGCTTCTGTAAAACCCACTCACACAGCGGATGTCTGCTTCCAGCTCCCTCCTGCCGCGAGTCGTTCCCCCGTCCAGCTCGTCCTGTCCAACACTGCGCGACTTTTTCCGTAACGGGATGTTTAATTATTAATAGTCTGAGGTTTAATGCGTGTTTGTTTCCGTAGCAACACCTCGGTAAAGAAACGCTTTCGGTTCGATGCGGTGACGTTTTCTGTAATGATTTTGTTAACTTTTCACACAGGTTGTTTGGTGTGTGTGTGTGTGTGTGTTTTTTTTAAAAATATCTTATTAACATCAGGAAACAGAAATAAGACACGACTGAGATCTGAAAACCAGCATGTCACGGTCTAAGAGAAATACTCATACACACTGCGGTGTCCAGGGTGTGAACGTTTTATTCCTTAGATGTCAAATTATTGAAGAAAAGAGAAGAAGTATGAAAAAGTCAAAGTGTAACGACAGGAAATGAAGTGAAGGAGACGATAAACACGGCGCTCGGCATCTCTGGTTAAAGAAGCGAGATAAAAGTGTGACTTTGTTATTATACTAATTGTTTAAGGGGCCAGAAAATGGGCCAGAGTTTAGGGAGTAAAAATTTTTTTTAAAAGGTAAAAAAGATTTTTTTAAAAAGGGGCCGCGGTCACGCCGCGCGCTCGCCTCGTATCACCTGACAGAAACAGACGCTGCGAGACCTTGCCAAAACAAACTGTGATTAATTACTGCGTGGCTTTTGGGACTCGGGCGAACCCACATTATAAATAACAGGAGTCCGAGAACGGTGGGTCCTCACTCAGTCAAACACACACACACACACACACACACACACACACACACAGCTCTGCTTGTCGTAAAGGGTTCCTGAACAGGAGGCCTGGGCACATTGTGCTCATTTCCTCGCGCCTATCTCTCACTCGGCGCTGTATTTTTCTAACCGCCCGCTCGAGTTCACCCCAGACATTTGATTTAAGACTCCAATGCAAACAGTTTGGGAAAGCGGAGAAGGGGAGGTGTCGAAAATAAATTGGATTCCAGGAGCAGGCCAAGGATTTGACTTAACTAAGGCTGGGCCCAGTCGCCCGCGCTTCTACTGCCATGCTTATCTCAACGCGAGGACAGAGACAGCGGCACGGCTCCCACGCTAACAAGGAAACAAGTAGCAGGTCCGACAGACAGACAGACAGACCCAGCCAAAAAGCTGCTCAGAGAGACAGACAGAAAAATGACAAAAGAGAGAGAGAGAGAGAAAAATATATAGAAAGAGGGACACAAATAGACAGAAACGTGTATAGACAGACAGGCTGAGAGACAGGCAGAGACAGACAGACAGGGTGACAAAAACAGAGAGACATACTGATAGAGACAGACAAATAGACTAAGAGACAGGGAGACAGACAGATATTCTGATAGAGACAGACGCATAGTCTGAGAGGCAGACAGAAAGACATGCAGACAGACAGAGACAGAGAGACAGCAACGAGCAGACAGACTGGGTGACAAAAACAGAGAGACAGACAAACAGACTGAGAGACATGAGGAGACCGACAGACACATACTGACAGAGACAAACAGTCAGTCTGAGAGACAGGCAGACACAGACAGACATACTGATAGAGGCAGAAAGACAGTCTGAGAGACAGCCATGTAAAAAAACAAAACAAAACAAAAAAAACGCTACTTTAAATCTGTCCAAAATGTATCAACAGCAACGTTGAGGATCCTCTGACGACCGCGGCGGTTACAGCACGGTGAGAGGACGTCTGAGAACATCGAGATGATTACAGGAACGCTAAGAGCGCGGCTAACACGTTAACGTCTCGGACCATAACGAACTCCGAACTCCAGGGAAATCTTCCTGCGCTTCAGGGAGCGACTGAGACGTCTGGGTTTTAATCACAGCGCAGGTGTCTCTCTCACTCGGAGCTCTTACTGTTTTAATTCATGAATGAGTTTTTTTTTCTTCAAAAAACCGCTCGAATCTCTTGCTAATCTGCCACTGTGTTACAGTCAGGAGGCTGTTTCAGCGACTTTGCGGTGATGTCACGTGACCCTCGGAGCGTTAATCTCCAAATAATTCCTCGGCGATGAGGGAAAAATGAAGCTCTTGAGCTCTTGAGCGAAAACAATTCGCTCGTGGTTTTGAAAGAAAGAAAGCCGCGACTTTACGGTAACAATAGAGGCCTGACGCTGGAACGTCGATCTAAGGACGGAGAGGGATGACGACATCACGGCTCATCGAGAGATCTGCGGATCTGATTAAGCGGAGGACGGTGACTCATTTCCGTCTCCCCGGCAGCCGATTGACAGACGGGCTTTCAGAGCTGGGCGTCGACAAGAGAACTATTGTGGGGCGAGAAATCCGCGTGAAAGCGGCGGCTCTTTTTGAAGGTCACGCCAAGACTAGGAGAGAAAGTGATGTGGGTGTGAAGGGAGCGCGGGAAATGTAAAGAGAAACTTGTAGAATTCAAATGTTAATGTCTCAGATGGAAGAATCACAGAGATGGGCGTGTCTTAACAATTATAATGCTAAAAATAATATGCACACCACCACATGTAAATCAAATAAAATCAAAATAAAAAATTTCAGATGTAAAAAAAAAAAAAAAAGTACATGTCCCTTCTTTACCTATGAAACTAACCCTGTCTAAATAAAGCTACTTTTTTCTTTTTTTTTTTTTTTTACTTCGAGTGTGTACAGTAAGCAGACACGACGTCCTGTGAACGCGAAGCATCGCACCAAAAACCAAAAACAAGTTCAACGTTAATGCAAGACACTTCTTTTCGATCAGATGCTAAATCAGACATTTCTACATTCGTGACACGCAGGACTCACCTTGTCGGCTTTTCTTGGGGCAAAATTTACAAACAGCTGAAAACACAGTCATGTGAGGGTCAGTTCGCTAACCACAGCCGTGCGTTCTGTAAAGCAGTGCTTACTTTGGAAAGAGAGCGGCCATCTTGGAGGCGACGTAGCCGAGATTACAGGCTCCAGCGCTGCGGTTCCCATTCTGGCCCTCCAAGTCATGCAAGCTGCACACAACAACAGTAGTTGAAGTTTTAACAAGTTTTAAATATAAAATATTCTTTATTTGAGTCACAGAGTGTTAAAAAGCACCAATGACAAAATACATTGTCAAAATTATTTTGGTAATTATATATATATATATATAAAACACGTGGACAAAATTGTTGGTACCCTTCGGTCAATGAAAGAAAAACTCACAATGGTCACAGAAATAACTTTATTCTGACAAAAGTAATAATAAATAAGAATTCTATGAATGTTAACCAATGAAAGTCAGACATTGCTTTTCAACCATGCTTCAACGGAATTATAAAAAAAAATTAAAACTCAAAAACTCATGGAACAGGCCTGGACAAAAATGATGGTACCCCTAACTTAATAGTTTGTTGCACAACCTTTTGAGGCAATCAAACGATTCCTGTAACTGTCAATGAGACTTCTGCACCTCTCTGCAGGTATTTTGGCCCACTCCTCATGAGCAAGCTGCTCCAGTTGTTTCCGGTTTGAAGGGTGCCTTTTCCAGACGGCATGTTTCAGCTCCTTCCAAAGATGCTCAATGGGATTGAGGTCAGGGCTCATAGAAGGCCACTTTAGAATAGTCCAATGTTTTCCTCTTAGCCATTCTTGGGTGTTTTTAGCTGTGTGTTTTGGGTCATTGTCCTGTTGCAAGACCCATGACCTGCGACTGAGACCCAGCTTTCTGACACTGGCCAGCACATTTCTCTCTAGAATCCCTTGATAGTCTTGAGATTTCATTGTACCCTGCACAGATTCAAGACACCCTGTGCCAGATGCAGCAAAGCAGCCCCAGAACATAACAGAGCCTCCTCCATGTTTCACAGTAGGGACAGTGTTCTTTTCTTCATATGCTTCATTTTTCCGTCTATGAACATAGAGCTGATGTGCCTTGGCAAAAAGTTCCATTTTTGTCTCATCTGTCCATAGGACATTCTCCCAGAAGCTTTGTGGCTTGTCAACATGTAGTTTGGCATATTCCAGTCTGGCTTTTTTATGATTTGTTTTCAACAATGGTGTCCTCCTTGGTCGTCTCCCATGTAGTCCACTTTGGCTCAAACAACGACGGATGGTGCGATCCGACACTGATGTTCCTTGAGCATGAAGTTCACCTTGGATCTCTTTAGAAGTCTTTCTGGGCTCTTTTGTTACCATTCGGATTATCCGTCTCTTTGATTTGTCATCAATTTTCCTCCTGCGGCCACGTCCAGGGAGGTTGGCTACAGTCCCATGGATCTTAAATTTCTGAATAATATGTGCAACTGTAGTCACAGGAACATCTAGCTGCTTGGAGATGGTCTTATAGCCTTTACCTTTAACATGCTTGTCTATAATTTTCTTTCGAATCTCCTGAGACAACTCTTTCCTTCGCTTCCTCTGGTCCATGTTGAGTGTGGTACATACCATGTCACCAAACAACACAGTGACTACCTGGAGCCCTATATATAGGCCCACTGACTGATTACAAGATTGTAGACACCTGTGATGCTAATTAGTGGACACACCTTGAATTAACATGTCCCTTTGGTCACATTATTTTCAGTACCATCATTTTTGTCCAGGCCTGTTCCATGAGTTTATTTTTTTTAAATAATTCTGTTGAAGCATGGTTGAAAAGCAATGTCTGACTTTCATTGGTTAACATTCATAGAATTTTTTTTAATTATTACTTTTGTCAGATTAAAGTTATTTCTGTGAGTTTACATTGTGAGTTTTTATTTCATTGACCGAAGGGTACCAACAATTTTGTCCACGTGTGTATGTATGTGTATATGTATATGTATATATATATTACAACAGTATATGTAAATTTTGTGAGATTTTTCTTTCCCAAAAAGCTATAACTCCACCTGTCACTGTTCAGTTTAGTCAGAATGAATAAATCAGCCTGCAGTTGTGTTTGCGGTTATTTAAATATGCAGTGTAGTGTTAATATGTTGAGTTTTAATAAAAATTACAGCAAGCTCATCCTTTGAGTGTTTATTTTATTTTGCAACAAAAAAATATTACAATGATAATTATAAATAGTTAAAATAATACAAATTAAGAGATAGTTATAAATAATACAAAGATACTGTATCAGTTTAGTTCTTCGTCAGTTTCAGTTTCACTTCAGTACATAAGAACTGAGCCTTACAGAAGTCCATGACTGATGGGGAAACTGTCCGAGTCTTTTTAGGTTACAGTAATAATAATAATAACTTACTGTTATCATATTTATTTGTTTAACTGTATTACACACTTTGCATGTTACTTTTGTAGTGCATAAAGAAATCTCAATAATAAAATTATTAAAATCAACCTTATTTATAACATATATTAAAATATAATATAATAATAAATATTACAAATTTTATATAATATTATACATTACATAATAATTTTAATATTATACTCATGCATGATTCATGGTGTAGAGAATTGTGCTAAAATAATAATAATAAGCTTTATATAAGTGATCACCTTCACTGCCTCTTCAACTGCTGTAAGGGGGTGCCAACATTTTAGCTCTGGCTCATGGAATTAAATCATGACGCATGGTTTAGTAGAAATGTTGGCCTTTGGTGAATGAATGAACGTCACTCTTTAAAAAAAAAAAATCATTATTAAACTGTTGTGAGTGTTTAAAGACACGTCGGGTCCAATAAAACAGAGCGACCCGGGAGACGGGAGCGGGGCACGGGGGAACAAAATAGAAATTCTTCAGGGTCATTAATAATCTGCAATACACAACGTGAGCAGTTTAAATAAACACGGAGCCGCGGGACAGGCACGAGCGTGCGCGTGTGTGTGTGTGAGAGCGTGTGGTGGTCAGGAGCACTGAGATAGAAGTGGGCGAGGATGGACACGCACTAGCTGGACCACCATGAGGACAGCCAAGTCCACTAAAGCAGATCAAAGCGGACTCGCGAGCTGAATCAGTATCAAAAAAGGAAACCGACACCAAACAGCCTCCAAACTCTCGGTGGACGAACTCGGGATAAACAGAACAAATGGATTCGTCATGTGACACACGGGCTACTCTGATAAACTTTAAAATAAAACTACAACAACACTAACAGGGAGGATTACTGAGCGAGCTGGGTGCGAAGGATGGACGATCTGACCGAAAATATCACATGACGATACTTTTCTACGATATTTCATTTACAGATAACAATATTCAGGATTGTTAAAAAGACACCTAAATTAAATCGTAATTACTAGTCAACACTGAAACTGAAAGTTTTATAAGATTAAAAATTTTAAAAATAAATGTTTTTTTTTTTTTTTTAAATAAAAATACAATATTTTATTATTAAATCAGGTACACCCAATCTTACTGAAATCGTGGACAAATATTAATAAACAATATTGCTAGAAGTATTTTTGCAATAGGAATGATCTCAGAAAGGTGCGCTGCAACATATTTTATCACAATATTAATATCACCTGACTGACTAGCTCCGTGAGCTAGCATGGTTTCTACACGCAAAGGTTGTACAGAATAGATCATTTGAGAAATATTAAATTTTAATATAATTTAAGAAACACAAAGAATTCCACTTTATGCACATGTTGTACTCGGTGTTAAGCTCAACGTTAAGAGCCAAGTCGGTGCTTCGCTTAGCATTCAAAGAATTTAGGGACTTTAGATATTATAAAATTGGGATTGAACTCAAATATTTAAATATCTTTGAATATTAATAATGTTTGGAATGATAAATATTCACTACTAAAGCAGCAACTTGCTAAACTGACCCAAATTGTCTTTCGCTAAATACCCGAAGCGATGAAGCCGCGAGTGAGCAGGATGTCGTGTCTTTCTTCATTAAAAACTTTCTGCTGCTTGGAGTTTACTGACATTTTAACAAGCTGCTACGATACAGATCGATACATCAGGACGAGGAGAGGCGCGTTTTATTTGTTTACATACCCCCTAATCAGGTAGTTCTAAATAATTCTATGTACATCAGACGACATTTTAAAAGTACAGTAGATACAGTGAGGAGTTAAAGTTAGCCGAAACAATCCAGAGTGATGTTCAGCGACTTAGAGGTTAAAAATGAATTTTTCTACTTGTACTTGTGTCAGGTTGGACAACAGGAACCAAACTGATGGTCACTGTTTCAAAGAAACTGTAATCATGAGGAAATAATGTGATAATTTTCCATACAAAATTTTAACAGATGTAAGTAATCAGACGTAAGATGTTGCCTCACCGAGTAGCTTTAATCCAGCTGAATTTACTCGCCCGTTGCTACGGTAACGATCTAAACATGATACGTTATCGGTTTTAATCTTATCTTTAATTTAAACCTAATTGCGTCTAATGTTGTCCATTAAATTATCTGTAAACGTAGCTAGATTAGCTCGGTCCATACTGTGATCCAATTCCATGAACGCTAGCTAAGTGAGCTAATAAAAATCTCTGCCAGTCGAACACGCCGTTTTCCAGTTATCTCAATCGATGTTCGGCCGTGTACAAAGTCAACCCGGTGCGCGTGTACGTTAACGTTAACGCAGTTCGACTCGCTGATCGCTGGCATGAGATCTAAACCCGGAGATCTAAAGAGTTCCACCACCTTCCAGATTCCACTTTAACCCGTGTTTATGCCAGTATTGTAGGAATCTTATCCTGTTTTCAATCGACCAATAACAACTGAACACTTGGCTGCTTGGTGCATTATTACTAATGTTGCATTCATGCGCATGGGACGAAATAAAAGATCTAGAGTCATTTCCATGTGTGGCATTTGCATCTGGAGTCTCTCAACTTGAAGACCCGGTGTATGTAAAGCAGGCCATCGCGAGGCTGGAAAATCCGATTGAATTAATCAGAGACAGAGGAAAACATTAAGCAGGACCAAAATCAACTGGTATGTTGGGAAAAAGCAGGAAGACATCAGTTTGGGAAGCTCGGATCAGAGGAGAGCAGGATGTGAGGATGTCGGGATGGTCGAGGAGAAGTTTTTAACCATGAACGGCAGCGCTGATTAGAGCAACATCCCCATCAGGAGGGAACATCGCGTAGAATAAATGAAGATCCAAACCACCACAGAGTCAAGGACACGCTGAGGAAGTGCTAAAGGGTACAGTTGGCTTTAAAATAAAATTTAAAAAGGGATGAGAAAATGTAGTTATGGATATGGAAGATGAACCAGTGCTCAGCACCGTGGTCTCGCAGCCCCAGGGTCGAGGGTTCGGTTCTCACCTCGGGCTTGATGGCGACTCTGGTTTCCTAAAGTCCAAGGACATGCAAATTAGGCTAATTAGTGTTTCCAGAATTGACTATAGTGTGTGAACTTGTGATGGACTGGCACCATACCCAGGTTGTACCCTGTCTCGTGCCCCAAGTCTCATGGTATAGGCTCCAGGCTTCACGCCAGACGGTACAGGATGAGCGTTGTAGAACATGAGTGAAGATGAACCAGGACCTGAGCGATAAAGCGATAGAGGAAGCTACTTTCCTTGAAATGGCTCGGATATAATTAAAGACAAAAAGCAGAGATCATGGAAAGTCAGAGAAGAATCATGAGCCAAAAAAAAAGATTCAAACACTTCTGTGTTTTTTCAGCGATTCACAACCAAATACGATGCTGTAATACGCCAACAGATGCAGACAATCTTATATCATCATTTTGAGAAGTTACATGGGCACTACAAACAGGAACTGGGCTCTGATTGGTCAGAGTGGGTATCTGGGGCAGGGACTGAAATCTGATTGGGTCATTTAGTACTGAGAAGCAAAACCTGTGATCTGATTGGTTACTATGGCATTCGGTAGGGAAACACGTAGTCTAATTAGTAGCCGCGACATTTAGGCGTGGTCAGGGTAGCTCAGTGGTTAAGGCATTGGAATATGTTTCAGAAGGTCGCAGGTTCAAGCCCCATGACCACCAAGTTGTCCTTGTCGGGCCCGTGAGCGAGGCCCTTAACCCTCAACTGCTCGGATGTATAATGAGATAAAACTGTAAGTCTCTCGGGATGAGGGCGTCTGCCAAATGCCTAAATGTAAACGAGTGAAACCCGGGGTCTGATTGGTGCCTGTAACTGGTTATGGAATTATTTTGATGATGTAATTTTGGCTAGAAATCACCACATAGACCAGTGCAATTATTTAACCGAAAAATGCCTCAAACTAGATTCAGTGATGAATCGCGATTCCTAATTTATACACATTTGTATTTGAGGTGGTGAAGCTTCGCAGTTCCTCTAAAATGCGACTATTCACACATCAGCAGGCGTCACAGCGCCCTGTGTGGTAGGCCAAAATGACCATCAAACCGAGATATTTCTGAAATCGTGATACTAACAGAACGGCAATACGAATCGAATTGGCGCCAACGTATCATGATGATATCGTATCGGCTCGTCCCTGGTGATTCCTGTCCCTAATAAGTTTGATTATTTGTGATATTTTGTGCGGTTTCTTTGCTGTTAATCCAGAAAAATACGCTTAAATTCAAAAGTTAACTGCATTATTTAATAGTTCGTTTAAATCGTAATATATACCCACTCACAAAAGTAAGTGCACCCCTCACATTTCCGCAACCACTTTAAGTTTCTCTTCTCAAAGGACGATGCTAGAGAAACTGAACTTGGATAACTTGGAACTTGGTTTTAGGGTGTTCTTCGGGTGTATTTATTCTCTTTGCCAGTTATTTAGACAATTAAGTCTGCATTTCGAATTATTGGTAAGAATTGTTGGGAGCAAGACCGGCGGCCCCACCGGGTACCGTACCAGCTCGAGAGGGAACTACATTCACGTTTTTGAAGATTATTAACCACAAATTATGTCCTTGTTTACGATTTGAGTTTTCATTGTTGGTTAACTGTACATTGCACTGCTAGTCTTTAACGTTGCGCCATAATGGCATGAATCATGAAAGATGGAACTTTTTAAAATTTAGTTTAATATGTTTTGATATGAGCAAGTACGCTGGATCTTCCATGTATTGAGTAAGCTCGCTAATATTGTTTAAAACTATAAGAAATTACAGTGCATGTTAAAACTATATATATATTTTTTTAATCCGTTTTTTTCTTTGTTGATGCAACGACAATCAAGCTAAAAATAAATAAAATCTGACTTACGTCTTCGTTTCCTGCAGCCCAGGAAACTCCTGCTTTACCACTGCAGAGAGAGAAGACACATGAATGAGGACGAGTTCATGGCAAGATGAAGGACGGCAAACACACACGCCTTGGCACGACTCGTGCGGATTAAGGCTGCTGCTAGCGCAAGTGAAGAGAAAACCTCTGCTGTGAAAAAGTCAGGAAACAGCAGGTGCGGGAGAAATAAGCGGTTTTCAGCCAGACAGCATCTTCCTCCGCGATTAGCATCAAAGCACGCGTGGCTCATGAAATTCACAGAGGAAGAAAAAAAAAAGATAAATAATGAGAGTGAAGAACCAAAAGGTAAGGAAGTGTCTGCAGTCAAATTAAGACTAGGAAGATTAGCAACTGAAACGCTCCAGCCTTGTGTGTACGCACTCGGCATCGCTAAAACACGAGGGAGGAAAGCTTGGAAACAGACTTCGACAGCAAGCGAACACTAAAAACACAGCAAGAACTGAACCTACTGTCGACGTGTTTAATAACCAGATGCACAGAACAGAGAGGAGAGAGACGGGAGGGAATCTGCTCGCGGTACACATGCAGCGTTAGAGCTCGACTACGAACAGGAAGCCAGAGCTGCAGGTTTACTGTAACGCAGCAGCAACGCAGTGCTAGAGCTGGGAAAGAAGGTCATAAGGTCACAGCAGAGGGACAACAAACATTAAAAATAAATGAGTTCAAATCAAATACATACATCAATACACAGTCGACCCCTGAAATTCACGAGCGTTACGTTCCTAAAGCTCCCAGGAAATGTGAGAAACCACAGATTTTGGATGTGGTAAAAAAAAAAAAAAAAAAAAGCCTGTAAATGGCTGTTTATAGTTTAAACCCCAAAACTTCTCCAAAAACACTTCAATTTAATTTCAAACTCAGTTTAATACATTCGAGTGTGTTTTCTTTGGTATCAGTACTGTAGGGTAAAAGCGGCAATAATTCACCGTCACAAGCCGCGTTTTCCTCTACGGTCGCTTTGTGTTCTCTCTACAGTACTCAACAAATTTATACAGTATTACATTTCATATGGAAATTTAGCTAAACTTAGTAAAAAATAGCAAATCATATTGTTCTTAATAGTTAAAAAGCATGAAAAATTTTATATCGCCATGAAAAAAAAACATGAAAAAATTGCAGAGGATATTTGGGGTTTTAGCAAAATTGCGTTGGTTTGCGCAAACGATCATTAGTTGATTTCTGAGAAAAAAAAAACCCACGATGACCGAGACCGCGAATTCTGAACCGCGATTTCACAGGGGTCGACTGTGTATATATAATTCACACTTTGTTTTTAATCAGATGGGATGTTCCGTGTTTAACGCTTGTCAAACATCTATTTTTTAATTCTAAGCTACAGTCAAAGGAAATACTTATAGTTTGCTATTTCTGTGCATTTTAGCTAAAGTTTTGTTTAATACAACATAAGAGGCGGGGCCTAGGTGCAAAATGATAGAACTATACGTTCAGATATTTAGCTAATATTAAGTTTTTTAAATGGTTTCACACTGAAGGGTCATTTTGCAAATTAATAATATCTACTGGGTGAAAAAAAAAGCAAAAAAATGATATCAGTGATCGTTTTAAGTCACTGGTCAAGTTACTATTTAACTAATGCTAAAAAAAATCTTTTTAAAATAAATAACGACCCATAAACCTATGTAACGTTTGCAAGTTATATTAGCGCCTTAATGAAGTTGCGAGCGTCATTTCACTGGATTTTGACATCAACTTCAACCATCAATAAAAAACGCTCCACTCAACGCAACCGGAATTTAAATGAATATTTCGGGTAACAAAGCCGCAGCTTCCTCATCCTGCATCAGATCCCAGTCACCCGAGTGAACACGCTACTCACCCGTTACAGCAGCAAACCCGCGCTAAACACAGACTCGAGTTTCTGAACTAACCATCACGCCGGATGTCATTAAAGCTCTGACAAGTTAGCATGAAAATTAGCAGGTTAACCAGGTTCTTGCTTGGTAAGTAAGTAAGTAACTAACTAACTAGAGTCTAGTCGGTCAGAGGGTTAATGTAAGTTATGATTTATTGGACATATTTAATTATTCGGTATCTATTTATACCGCTACCTGTCTGAAACATTATCTCCTGTTACTGGAAGGGTTTTTTTTTTTTTTCGGCTCTTAAGTGCTTTGGGAAGAGGAGAGCGCTGCGCCGAGGCCGATGGCGTGACCCCGTGGGCTTCTGGAATCAGTAGACAAACATTAAGCAACAACATCCAGGAAAACAGCTTGAGGTTTCGTTCGTGGAACTGACCACGTGCGCCCGGGGCCATGGGTTTTTTTTGGTGGGGGTTGTAATTGAGTGAGTGGAGGGGTGGGGGTGGTGTGACGGTTGATTTAAAGGTTCAGATCAGGTGAAGAGGCTGAAGTGTTGTGTAAATGAAGTGTATTAATGGCACACAAATAAACAGTCATGTTTATCCGAGCACATGATCATCTGCAGAAACAGGAAACCCCACATCCTGAGCTTGGACTCGGCCTGTGCCGGTGTGATACCGAGCGGCACGGGGACGAATATAAAGGCGCCCTAACGGGTAACCTCCTTAGACTTGGCGCTATGCCATAATATACAAACTGACAGAACTATCAAGTAAAGTAAATGCAAACTACCCGTGATTTACCGCGCTCGTGGTATAACTCGGCTTCTGACTGGCTAACAACTCATTTGAGCCGATTTTCTTGATGCATGGACATTAACGATGCATTATACATGGACGTAACCGTGACAGCGAGCATAACGAAGTTTCCCATTACCTGCTCTATGAAACTTACACCGCTAAATAAACATAAAGAACAAACGAACAAACAAACAACAAAAAAAAAGGATTTACCAAGAATGGTACGATTGATAACTTTTCGATTTAAAGCGACAAAAATGGCTAGTTAGCAATTAAATAAGAAAAATAAAATGTGATTAGAAAGTCAGCGAAATTTTACATGAAGTCTATGGAAACATCCCTAAATAGCATAGATTAGAAAACTGTAAACCGAGGACTACCTCCTCATCACGTCAGGACGCTTTGGTATAGCTTAGTTGCGATTCTTTTACAATTTTGATTGATGGTATTAAAGCATTATCGTAACGTTAACATTTTCTACTCTACATAACCTGCGTATTTAACTTCACGGTTAGATTAGCTAGCTAGGTTACGTAGATTAGCGAAACAAATTCGCTTAATAAATCAATGTTCGATTGATCAAGTTCAAACACGTGATCAAATCACATTCTGTTACAAAATTATCATCATGTTTAATTAAAACAGTTGGTTTTTTGTTTGTGTTTGTTCTTCTTGTTGTGTTTCAGCACATGTCCAGTGTAGGACCAGGCTGAGGCGGATTGACCTGTACCTGCGCCTTTCCGATCCTTGGTGGAGACGTCCGCCTTCGGCTCTGAAACACAAAACCATCAGTTAGACCCGACTGCCGGCTCCTGGAGCAGAGCATTATGGGAACATCATCACCCGGAATCATACCAATCTTGTTCATAGAAGCTCTGATGATATCGTTGGTGGATCCGTCCCGCTCCGGTCCTTTGTGCCCTGGATTAGTCACACAGTGAATTAGATTTATTTAAATTAGAAATTTAAAAAATACAGAATGTAAAAAGGACTCGTTATAAGATGAGTCGGACGAAACCACCACCGTCACCGCCACAGTCACAAAGGAAAAAAAAAAAAACAACAACTAAAGCAAACCCCCTACATGCCACCGCCGCCATCACCACCATCATCAGTTTAGACGTGAGGTGTTTCTACCTGTAGTCACTTTAGGGTTAGTTTTAGCTTCTGTGAGCTTTAGAGAGACAGTCGGCTCCACGTGCACGTCTGTGAAACAGAAGAGATCAGAAACCATCAGCGTGTTAAAGCTCATGAGATCCACAAACACCAGCTTTTTAATCATGCATTTATTTCTCCAACACTGACGTGAAGTGTTTCTACCTGTAGCCACTTTAGCGTGAGGTTTTGTGACCTTTAGAGGTAAAAGTGGCTTCTTGTCTGTGGAACAAAAGGAGTCAGAAATCATCAGCGCTAATGAAACCCGCGGCGACACAAGCTAAAGCCGACAACAAAAAGGAAAAAGAAAAAAGAAAAAAAACCACACGCAGACATTTTCTGGAATATTCTAGAAGCTGGAGCTCGGGTTTGTTACAGAAAGTTGAAACAGTGACACTGCAGGGGGCGCCATAGCAACCAGAAACGCACACTGCATTGGGAATCAAAGCAATGTCCACCTACGTTTTTTTTTTTTGTTTGTTTGTTTCAGCTTGAACTTTAGATTTCAGCCCAAAATTTTTGAAACGCCCCGAGCAATGCCCAAAGCGAAAATGAATCAGGTGGCTAAAGCTGAGGAGGAACACGTTGTGTGATGTAGAGCTGCTGAGGCAAAGGACCAGAGCAAAGTCGAGCCCAATGGACAAGAACATCAGAGCAGATGAAGCTGACAAAGCTGAGAACTGGACACGGCTAACGGAGAGCGTCCGCTTCGGTACTGGTCAGGTTCTAACAAGTCTAAGGTTCTCCAGGAGTGTAATGGTTTGCGCCAGCATGAGGGAAATGAACCACATGGAAATCCCAAAAATATTAAAGACATGGACTGATCTTAAAACAAAAAAAGGAGATAACATGAGTGATGAAGATGTTCAGGAGCGACTCGGTGGGACAATTAAAACAAAAACAGGAAAGATCAGATCCTGTGACGTAAAGCGGGAACACGGACGGCGGGATCGCTCCGGGCCGACAGACCCCCGGCGCCGCGTCCTCACCTACCTGCGCGTTCGATAAATAAAGAAATGAACGCGGAGAAGATGAAAGTGACATGTCTGAGCGGGACGACCCGCCGTGGACGCGCTCGGATCTTTTAAGCGCATGCCAAACGCGTCGCTGCGATTCTGCCCTCTCTTTTGTTATTCATCATCACAAAAAGCGCTGCGCTTCCTCTCCCCACTCACCCTTTCAAAGCCAATCGCTGCGATTCATCTTTACAATTTGAGCGAAAGGCCTTGCATAACCGGAGTCAGGTTCAAAGAAAAACCCTTCCCAGGTCTGCGTAATTTTCCAAAATAAACCCAGAACAGCTGTTGAATAGCGCTGTTTATAATTAATCCGGCTGCGCTTTTTCTTTCTTTCTTTTTTTTTCCTCTCACACAGAAGTTCAGGATGATAAAGACGGTCGAGGAAAAACACGTCCTGAACTGCTGACAAGCGTTAAAAAAAACGAGCGATCCGTCAAGCCAAGACTGACGCGTACGCTATAGCGAGCGTGTCGGAATTTTACATACCGTGATCGTGAGCCGAATCGACAGGGCGGGTTTAACCGACCATCACTGACGACCGGACACCAAACGACCGCGATACGCCCGTAATCGCCGTCACTTCTGAACTTAATAATAGTTATTTAGTTCGAATCCGTTACAAATCTCACCTAAAGATAAACACATGTAAAAAGTTTTTTAAAAAGGGGTTAAAATAAAGTTAAAATAAGTTTACTACAATAAAACACATTGCGATTATTAAGATTATTTCTAATCAAATGTTACTCGAAACTGAAAGCGAAATATTGGCAGATAATTTAGAAAGTTTCAACAAGTTTATTTCTTGAAAGAAGAGAAATTAATCGACAATAAGAACGAGACGGTTTTCACTTGAAATTTCAGTAACATTTAACAATAAATAATCTTATATTTGGTAGAAGACAAGAACCAGGCAGAACTCAAGATGGAAGCGAGTTGTGTTTTCTGCAAATGGTACGATGTATAACGTGTGTGTGTATATTGTTGTTGTTTTTTTTTTTTAATTCTGAACACTTTGAGATTTTAACATTTGAAAGTTTACCATAATATTAAAAAAAAAAGTCAATTCTGAAACAAAAACTAATGAACGAGTTAATCACCCATTAAAGTGCAAAAGTAATTAAACCTCACTCAGCTGTAGTGAACACGCAGGTTTAAAAACATTCACGCTTTACATTCACAGTTTGGCCGACGCCCACATACAGAGCAACTTACATTTTTATCTCATTATACTTTTTTTTTAAGCAAACAGCTGTGATGTAAGAGGAATGAAACACTAGGGGGCGTGCTGTTACTGGACAATAAAGTGACCCCGCTTTGTCGCACCGCGCCTGGCGCCGTAAATACCAGGATTTAACTAAATGCAATGCAATTTCTTTTCTTTTCTTCTTTAAGTTTTTAAACTGTAAGGAAACTAACGAGGCGAGACGAAATAATGTTTAAAACTTGATAGATAAAATAGAAGATATTAAGATGCTTGGCTACAGTAATACGTCACAGCTCCACACACACACACACACACACACACACACACACGTCAGCAAAAGTCACACCCATAAGGCACAGATCCTTCTTTAATAAATGAGGACATTGTGTGTATTTCTGTTATAAATTGGAATGACTATGAATCGTTTGTCCCGCCACGTCTTCTCCCGCGTCTCCTGTCTCTCAGGAAGCAAACGTCTGGACGTCGAAGACATCTCGGCTGGAGAAGTGAAAGAAATAAACCTGTGCTGTGTTCAAGTTTTTTTGTGAGGATAAAAAACAGCCTGTACATCATCCAGGCAAGAGAACTGGGCGTGCACACACACACATACACACACACACACACACACACACACACACACACACACACACGCGCACGCGCACGCACGCACACTTTTTAGTTTTTTTAAGAAGAATTTGACCTTATATGGCACGTTCTCGTGCTGAAATCTCCTGAATAAAGAGCGCTTTTGAGTTGCTCTCACCCGCCACAAACTGGCATGGAGATGGAAGTGAGCTGATGACATCATCAAACAGCGCCAGCCAAACACGCGGAGCCGCCAACTGGACACGAGACTTCTGGGAATGCTTCTCCTCGTACCCGCCAGGCTGTGAGATCCAACACTTTCAGCCGGATTCGGTTCTTTCCTCTTTGCTTTTTTTCCCCCACTCAGTTTCAGGTGCGCGATTTATAAATTTAATCATTTACAAATTTAGCGTTAATACGTCTTTAAGGCTATTACGTCCTTGAGTTCTCACCTTCGCTTGTTGGCGTGTATTTTATAAAACCAGAATAAACTCAGACGGAGAGACACCGATAACGTCCTCGACTCTGGGCCGATCTCAACTCGCTTCGCTGTTCTATTACGCCCTCTGCTGGACAAACGCAAGAAGTGCAGGAAAGTTTTCACACTGATTCACACTCTCTCACACACTCAAATCAATTCTCTTCCTGCATTCATTATTTATCTAATAAATAATTATGACTATGAAAAAAAAATAGAATTGGCTTTTTTAATTTCATTTTTATAAAATCACGTGTTGTTGTTCCTATATAGTATTTATTTAACTCTAAACAGAATTATATATTAATTAATTTGATTAAAAAAAGAAATGATCTGTCCAATAATTAAATGTGTATATTAAAAAAAAAAAAAATCTGTAAAGTAAAATTCAATCAAATAATTTAGAATAAAACGCAAGACAAAGGCACATATTTAATCTGGTCTGTAAATATATATATATAAAAATTTTTTTTTTTTTTTTTTAATGGTAGAGGATCACAAACTGGTTTATCGAATGTCTTAAAAAAAGGAGTTAAACCAAACTATTTTTTTTTTAAATGTGCTTAATGGATGAATGAATTAATGAATAAAGAAAGAAAGAAAGAAAAATAAAGGTGAGTCGGTGCTTAATTTTAAATAATTAAGAAACTAAATAAATAACTACATTTAAAAAAATCTAATGTTGTCTAATACTGTTTTTTTTTTCTCTTTACTAAATAAATAAAAATTTATGACAATTAAATAAATGTTTACTTTTAGGCATTTGGCAGATGCTCTGATCCAGAAAGACTTTCAAAAAGTCAATAATTGAGTATCGACAAAAGAAAATAAAGTGAATCTAATAAGGAGGTACGTGTGTAATTAAATATAAAATCATTTGAATAAACATTTGTTAAAGTACTGTCTGATTTGCCTGGTGCTGGTTGTAAATCTGACACACGCGCACACACACACACACACACACACACACACACACACACACACACACACACACACACAGTAGTGATTAAGCGGCTGCTGTGATGCGAGACGTGAGCGTGGGAGCTGACCACAGAGCCCAGACGTGCTGAAAGACTGACAACAGTGAAACACCAGACGCCGCGAGACACGCGACAAGGCGACAGACTGCGGGCCGAACGGACCATGACTGAGACACGGGCGGGTGGAGCGAGACGGCGAGGATGGGACGGGACAAGAACGTCTCTCACATTGTCTGATACCCCAGTATTGAAGGTGAAGTCTCCAGGACGAGTAGTAGATGAAGACCAGGACCAGCATGGGGCAGAGAGCGAACAGCAGCTTGTGTGAGATCTTCATGATCCTCTGACATTCACATGGTACTGCTGCTTCACCTGCAGGGGGGGGCAAAGAGACAAGGACGAGACAGACAGAAAGAGAGAGAGAGAGAGAGAGATAATCACTGTTATTATTTATATTATAATTATTATAATATACGCGGTGCGCAGGTGATTAGATGGCGGACTGGAGTAGCGACACAGGCGGAGCTCTGCGCGGGTGTACAGAGGGGAACTGCCCCCGTGTGTGTGTGTGTGTCTGGACCCGGTCTGACCGCACACCACGCCGATGTTATAAAGGCAATACGCGCAAGTCCAGTGTCAAAATCTGACCCCTGTAAACCTAAACTCTAAGCCCCGCCCCCAATAAAAACAGGCTCCGTAAACTCGAACTCAAAGCTAAACGGTTTAGATCACGCTAATACGGATTTCATTCATACGTTTAAGTTCCTTCGTGTAGCTGACCCTGATTTGACACCACAGTGACCTCTGACCTCTCTCACCAACAAGCGTCTGCGGATCTCATGATCACTGGACTTTTTTTTTTGTTGTTCGTCCGTGATCAGCAGTTCAGTTTCCTAAAACCTCCGACTCAAACGTGACTCGTGGGACGGAGTCAAGCGGACGCTCTGGTTGCACAAGCAGCTGCTTCATCTGACTCATACAGTCTGAGAAGGCGTGGCCTGGTCAGGAAAAGTGTCTCCTATTTACGTTTATACACAGTTGGACTGAAGGGTTCTGGAGTTCTGGACTCTGATTGGCCAGAAGTTTTGACGCTATAACCGTGCAGGTTCATATACGGGGCAGCGGCGGCTCAAACGGGTAAAGCTCCGGGTTTCTGATCAGAAGGTTGGGGGCTCAAGTCCCAGCAACGCCAAGCCGCTAGTCCCGTGTCAACGCCCTTAACCTTGTTAAGGTGTGTTAAAAGTGTGGACTGAGAGTGAGAGAGTGAATGCGAGTGTGTGTGATTGAGAGTGTGTGTGTGTGAGTGAGAGAGTGAGTGAGTGAGTGTGTGAGAGTGTAAGAAAGTAAATGCGAGTGAGTGAGAGTGAGTGAGTGTGTGAGAGTGCATATTGAGAGTGAGAGTGAGAGCTTGTCTTTCTATCCGATTGTTGATAATATACAGTAAGTTCGCTCCGTACGGACATTAGAGTTACAAACTTTCGAAGATCCAGACGTGTGTTGCTGCACGTGTTCAATCACACGAGTTACATCACATGTCCGGTAGAGATGGGGAAAAAAACGGTTCAGTTTTTCAGGTTTTTTTTAATGTAATTTATTATTTTTTATTTATATTTTATGAAGTTACATCATTAAAAATCACACGCATTAAAAGCCTTCACTCTGCCTTGTACTGTATACTCTGACACTCATCACACACACTTACACCAGCCTCAACACCGCGAGCGCTGATCAGTCAAACATCACGCGTGTTAGAAGTCGCCTGTTAGATATATCACGCGTGTTAGAAGTCGCCTGTTAGATACATCACGCGTGTTAGAAGTCGCTGTGAGCTCACTGTTGAGTTTTGAGACTTCGGAGGCGTTAGAGGAAATAAAACATCACAGTTTCTTTACAACCATACGGCTAAAATATTCACACATTTTATTCATGTGTGATAGAACGGAATTATTATTATCACTATTATATGATTATTATTATTGAATATTATTAGGGTTGGGTATCGTTTGGGGTTTTTTCGATACCGGTACCAAATCGATACTTTTAAACCGGTACCGGAATACATTTTTATTGAACAAAAAAATCGAATGCTTAAATTGAACAATATATTAAAAGTTTAAGTCCTATCTGGAAAGCCATAATTATGAACAGAATCCATGTTACATTAGTATTTTACAAATCGTTTGACCATTTGTTAGCATGAATGCAAGATTTGCATTTTGCAGTTAACATTACATTAGCCGACTGCGGAATGGCTGCCGACGTCATCATAATCGCTGGACTCCTTTTTGCTACGGTTGGTATGACTGGGGCTGGGCTCGTCCACACCGATAGTGCCAGCTGTTGTCTGTAAGCTGTCAAACACGCCGCAGCCCTCTGCTTTAAGTTTATTCCGTGTGCCCTCAAATGTTTCATTAGATGTGATGTGTTTCCCTCTTTACACACAACTGCTGTAAAACATTTACTGCACATCGCGATGTCGGAATCCTTTATATGTGACATATAGCCATTCTGTAAATATCACAATTTAAAATATTTTTATTTTTCAGATTTGGTTACAATTTTAAAAAAAACTTAGCAAATAAATCAATGCTAGCACAGTTTAGAGGGCACCACCTGTAGGATAGTAGAGGAACTGCAATATTTACCATCTCAAATGCAAACGTACAAAAAGTTAATAATAATTTGTAATCAATTTCGGAGTCAGAGGCGATACACAACTCACACAAAGGACTCGCCAAAACGATTCACCCCCATCTCTATTTATTTATTTAATTCATTCATTTCAATTTGATTGGTGTAGGACTTTTTTAAACAACAGTCATCGTCGCAAAGCGGCTTTACAGAATAAAAAGTAAAAATTATTATTATAATTTAAATTTTGTTTTGATTTAAGTAAACAAATAAATACAGATAACTTTATAGGAAATGCTGCAGAGAGCTTCATTCACCTTTTATTTAAAATAAAAACTAAATTTAAAAAGAAATGTCAAAAATAAAAAAAGGTCTCCATTAAAGGGCTCAGAAAATTACTATAAAAAATTTGCCACACCCACAACCCCCCAACCAACCCCCCCCTTACACCTCGGTCTACAGAGGAGGATGAACAAGTCTAATCTATGAGGAGAATGCCGAGAGCGGTGTATTGATTGTGTAAAGTGCAGCGGCGAGTAAACAACGCTGAGCAAACTGGACGTTCGGGGAAGAGTCCGCGTGTACACGTGTACTGTCCAAAAGTCACGATGTGCAATTCATGTTATCGATTCGGTCACGTATTGAGATTCTTTTGTGAGGTCATACAAGTTTTATAAAATGAATTTTTTTAATCCTATGCGTGTTTGCATTTGGAGGCAGTAAAAATGTTGCAGTTCCTCTATAATCCTCTGGGTGGTGCACTCTAAACTATCCACACAGAATCCTGAGCAAATGATCCGTTTAGAATTGTAACAGAATCTGTGCGAGTTTTTGAGCATCTTCAGATCCCTGATATGATACTATATCATATATAATCCTTACGTACGATAGATATACGATACAACGTTATTATAGATTCCGTAGGGTCGCATTTGATCAACACAAATCAGTTTTTAGACAAAGTGATGAAAAATGATAATTCTTTGGACAAATCTTATTAACTTTGACTGAAACCGTCCTTGCTAACATTCTCGAGCTGCGTGGTGCTACGTCTTCACTAAATCCTGCACATCACAGTCATGATGCTAATCAACACTCGGCGCTAATCAGTGCTGATTAAAGTCCAGACTGGAGGAATTCTTAACTCAGGAGGTGTTGATTAATCTTCTGCAACATCATCAGTTCATTTATTTGCTGTTTTAACAACAATGAAACCCATTGTTTGAAAGTATGTGCATCCCTCAGACCCTTAGTCTTGATGTGAAAACTGATCACCGCAGGCGCGCCGTTACACCGCGAGCTCTGATTCATCTGGACCGCCGACTTTATATGGCGAGTTTCCTTCATTTTCCTTAAAAATGTTGC
Organism: Clarias fuscus; assembly: GCA_030347435.1. NCBI lineage: Eukaryota > Metazoa > Chordata > Actinopteri > Siluriformes > Clariidae > Clarias > Clarias fuscus. Next base: position 12,789,785 of record CM059231.1, read on the forward strand.
GTCACGATATCTTTTGACTGTTCGCTAAAAAAAATTCCAAACGTCAAACAAAACGCTACTTCACGTCTGAATACAAATATCAGATTTCACTGGTTATGAAATATTACCTTTGTTGTCTTTAATAATCTCTGTTTATTTTGTGTGGGTGTGTGTGTGTGTGTATGTTCACGTCATGCAGAATTATTATATTTAATTTTATTTGCACTTATTTCTAATAAAACACGACATCATTATCCTCGCGGGCCGTGTGTTGACATTACTCTGGAGTCAAAGACTCGCTCAGATTTTTTTGGTTTTGTTTTTGGCTCAGATGTATTTATCTCTTTCTCCTTTTTTTTTTTTAAGCATAATTATTTTTAAAAAATTTTTTAATAATTATTATTATAATTATTATTTTAAAAATTTTTAATAATAATTATTATTATTATAATCATTATCCCCCCCCTCTCCCCAGAGTGATGGCTCTGTAACAGAATATTGTGAAAACTTCCTGAAACTAAACTCTCACCTCCGACCCGCTGTGAATAAACACACGAGTGTGTGGAACAATTGGTGTTTTGAGCAGCAATGAATTCCAGACAAAACAACATTGTATAAGAAAACACCGACTCACGAAACACCGACGACTTTATGTGAGATGGAATTACCAAAACATGTAGCGCGAAGAACAGAAAGAATACACTCTCGCTCCCTCGTCCTCTCTGATGGTTTCACTTGGACGGAAAAACGTCCCGGTCTTGTTTTATCCTCCGCAAATAAACGCGACGCGGCAACATCCAGCTGTATGCAAGTTAGCGCTCAAGGCCTCGCGTCAGATGTGTGGGCACTGTGTAAGAGTGTGTGTGTGTGTGTGTGTGTGTGTGTGTGAGAGAGAGTGTGAGAGAACACTGACGGACAGCCTTTGCCAACAAACGCTCCAGTGTTCGGCTCGGTGTCCTTCAACACGACGACAGTGGGAAGTCACGAAAACCTCACAGAGAATCCGGCGGCTCTGACTCCTTCCACACGCTCTACAAACTTCAACCACGGCGTCAGAATCGTACGGGTCACTCCAGCTGATTATTAGGCGGGGCGTTCGAGTCAAGCCAGGATTTCTGGTCAATGAAGGCGTAAAGAAACAGGCGACTGACGTTTACTTCAAGCGCGGTACAGTGAGGAGACTTCTAGCCGCGGGAACAGCCACCGAGGTGAACGCTGCAAACTGGCTCGGAGCCCACGAGTGAGTCGAACACGTGATCCATGAAAATCATCCGTCAACAACTTGCGGAAAACAAAAAAAAAAAAGACGCGCGTGTGTGTGGACTGTACACACACTCGTACACCAGCGCCACTTGCACGTTACAGAAACTCAGCTGGGAGTCATCGCCCCATCCGCACACAGTCCTGTCCTCGACCCCAAAACATTTCCACAGGTGAAGGAGTTCCTGGGAGGCCGGCGTCTCAGATGTCAATCAGACAGGCGGTCCGATCACGGCTCCGGAGTCCTGAGTAAACATTTGACCTTGATGGTGTCCAGGCACCAGTGTGTTAGTGTAGCAGCGGGTTATATAGAGCAATAAAGGGAGAGGTTACTTTGACTCTCTAAGTATCTAGCTCTAGTATACGCGCGTGTATGTTCATCTGAGCAGTTTTTTCCTGATCGTCTTGTACACGAGGTGGACTCGGTTTGTATTTTCTGCAAAAGCTGAGGTATATTTTCAAGAAATCGTTCCATTCCTTAACATTTTAGCTCTTGTACGTTTACTCCGAGTGTGAATCTGTTCAGGATGGGAAAACGACCTGACGAATGAAAAGACTGCAAAAAAAATTAATAAATAAAAAATCAGGTAATGAATGTAAGCGCACAGTTTCAGGAGGGGTGAGGAACGTGCACCGAAAATCACTCCTGGGTATTTATTAGGCCACAATATTCTCCACTAACTGGGCGACGCATTCAGAGCCGATCAAAGCTGCGTGTGAGGCTTCGTAATCCTCGATCGATTAAAAACAGCCGGAGGTTAAATTAAAATGCGTACACATGGTTATAATCTTTTTAACACGGGGAAACAAGAAACATTTCCAATAAATCACTTCTATTACCCAGAACAGGCTCTGAGAGCGCTCCTGTAGCTGTACTCAACAACAAGCTAAGATTATTACAGAATTATAATATTGGGACTCTTTTGACTCCAAAATCTCAACAAAAAAAAAAATTATTTAAAAAATAATTAATTTATATATGTTAACATTCTTGGCGGTAAACTGTAATGCCTCTGTAATCACGCAGGTGGCGCATTTTAAACTATTCACACTATGCCATAGATGAAAATTTAATTGCGATACTTACAGAATGGTAATACAAATCGAATCTGAATTTGTGTACCGTGAACATATTGTATCATGTACACACACACACACACACACACACACACACACACACACACACACACACACACACATAAAATTGATTAGAATTAAATTTACGTTGAGTATCATGATGTTTCATATACCTCGGATTGTGAGTAACGTGGTTTACGAGTGTTCCGCAAGACGAGCAAAGATTTTTAATAAATTTTGAATTGGAAACCGAGCAGGTATTGGTTTACGAGTGCCGAGTATCATGTATCACACATGCGCCTCTTATTTTGACACCGAGCGTCAAGTGATCATTACTGAGCCAATGATTTTTCTCTCTCTCTTGCGCTGCGGAATGATGGGTAATCGTCTCCCCTGCTGGGTCTTAGTGCTCCTCTCTCACTGGTATAATCAACATCTCCCTCTCTCTCCAATGTGTGCGCGCGCGTACTTTGACACCGTGCCCCACACACACTCTCTCTCTCTCTCCCTCGCCTTTACTCACCGTCATATGTGTGTGCGCGCATAATTTGACAGACACACCCACTCTCCCCGGCTTCACACACGCGCTTTATTTACACAGAAAACTCTGCTCTGTCGCGATTCTTTTCAAAGGTAAGGTGCTGGTTCATTTGTTATTCTATTTTTTTATTTTTTTATTTTTAACTTTACAGCAGTTTTTTTTTAAGTGCAGGTTAATTTGTTATATTTTTACTTTATATATTGTATTAATTATTTTTATGTATTTATTGTTTTGGGCTGTAGAACGAATAATTTGAGTTTTCATTATTTCTTATGGGAAAATTCTATTTGGTTTATGAGTGTTTTGGAATACGAGCCCGCTTCCGGAACAAAGTATGCTCGTAATCCAAGGTTCCACTGTACATCATCATAATTTTATAAATGATAATTCTATATTACATTTTTTCCTAGATCTTTTTTTTTAAGAAGCTCCACCTGTAGGATCACAGAGGAACTGCCTCAAATACAAACAGATAAAAATTAAAACATCTTTAAAAAAAAATAAAAACATTTTAGAATCAATTTGGTGATACATTAATCACGCACAACAAAAAATCATGATACATCACTGAATAATTTTTTTTCTTCTTTTTTGTAACACACACCCACCCCCACCCCCACACACACCCTAACACCTACATGATATCTTTCACAAGATAAATGTTCACACCAGTGGGGAAAAATGTGAGAATAGTTTTAATGCCTACCATATTTGAATTTAAATTACAAAATTTACATAAACGCACAAAAAAAGAAAGTTTAACCAGGTCATCAAATTCAAAACTTGGAATGGCTTAAGGCGGTAACGTCTCGCACTGGGACACATTCGGTAATCAGCTCATGTTTGTAGCGTTAATACGCAGTGAGGCCACATACCAAAAAAAAAAAAAAAACCTCATGACATGTAGTAGAAATTCACGTGCTTATTCAACATGCATGGTTACATTGACACGAACCTTAATATCAGTACACAAAACCATCATGTGACCATGTGTCAGTCGGAATAATCTGACCTTATCTGACCAGACCAGGAGACGGAACGGGGGACGAGACAAATCTGTTTAACAGGTAAATATTAGCCGTGCAAACACTTGATCTGATCTTTCCTCTCTTGTTGGAATAAACGCACCCTTCTCTGCGCCCCACGTCAGGGTAATAATAACTGGAGTGAAGGAAACGTCTACTTCCTACTCCGTGAGAACAAACAGCTCTCCGTCGCTCCAGGCGTTCCTCCACCAGCTCACGCGCAGTGAAGCATCTAACCAATCAGAGATGAGAAGGGATTCTTATAGCCAGAAGACAGAAGATAAAAGGAAAACCGTAGCAATAAAGTCGTAAATGATGTGTTCTTTAAAAGATGTTTCAAATCGGACGTAGCGCTTCAACACGTCGTTCGCTCGGATTTGCTGGAATTCTCCCCGAAATCGGCCGTAGAGAAAGGGTGTGAGGTTTAAAGGCTTTCTGTTAATATGGATAGTTTGTCTATCCTGCGTTTTCTTAGCACCTGAGTGGAGCTGTTTAATGTGATCTACGTATCTGTTCAATACACAGAATAAAATAATAATAATAATGAAGAGGGTGATGAGATCAATCCCTGCACATGCGAGCCATCACTCACTGCGTCTACATCGACAGTATTCATTCACTCCAGATGAAATGATTCCCATCACAGTACGGATCCCATACCGCAGGTGTTAACTGTTTCCATGGAAACCGATCCAATAGATGCGTAAAATGTTTAATCAGAAGCCATTTGGTTTTGTTTTATGGTTTCCATGTGTGAGACTCGTGAGCCAGATTAGTCAGGTCTCCCTGATCCGATAACGGACGATATTTCTGCTGCGTTCACGGCACCAAAGAAACGCAAATAAACGCTAAGGAGTGTGGGCGTCTACAAAAGGGAAATAAAGTCCAGTAACCAGTAATTAATAGAAACAAACTTGATAAAGACAACGTTTCAGGGACCCTTTCGTGTTCCGTATAATCTGTGTGGTTTCATTAGGAAAATAGCAGGTAAGTTTCACTGAGCATTCAGCAGAACCACACACAGTTCTTTTAACGGTTTCACCTGCTTCTTTGTGGCATGAAAGACGTGAAAGTTTTACTTCCTTTTTTTTTTTGGTCTGAAATGTTCTCTCTTATATAATGTGCTGCTTTCTTTTCTGGCATTCAAATATTTTTTGGGGTTGGAATTTTAATGTTTGGAAATCAGAAATCCTTTTGTACTAACTCCATAATAAAGTCATAAAAACAGCAATCATAATTATAATAATAATTAAACAATAACAATTATAAAAATAAAACCCATAGCAAATTTTGTACTGAAAAACACGAGGTGTCTTTTGCACATTAGGGTATGTGGTCTGATATGTGGTCATGTGACTTGACACGGGGCAGATCGGAAATAACGGCTCGTCTGTTAAAAAAAATTCGGCTTCCATGCAAACGAGCGAGAACAGAAGGGGATAAAATGCGTTTGATGAAAGTGCGTCATGTTTCACACGTCACCTATTTTGACGTCTCTACTTTTTCAGGGTGTGAGAAGTGTTTTATGAATGTTCGAACCTCACTTAGGCTTCCTGCCGTGATCAGAATCTATTCGATCATGAACGCTCTACGCTCTGTAACTGACACAAGAACAGAACGATTACACTTAAACACAGGTAGCTGTGGAGTTTTCCGTTCGCCCCAGCCTCGCCGCTAGCCTCGCGGAGTCAGTACGAGACTGACGAAACATTCAGTTACTCTGCTGAACACGGCACACTTTAAAGAACGAGCACTTAGGCGTGTGCTGCAACTTTGAAACAAGCAAAAAAAAAAAAAAAAGAGGATGTAAGTTGTGGTTTGTTTTGTTTATGCCCTTTTTTCCATGAGTTGTGGTTTTTTTTTTTTATGCACTTTTTTTCCATGAGGTTATGTGGGAAACCATCTACTTAAAAATAAATAAATAAAAAAATAAATAAAAAAACTTACGCACCATAAGGCAAGACAAGCATTACATCATGGTGGGAAGGGCGGAGAACTGAAACTCAACACATCACATCACATGGAACTATCAGAGAAATGGAGAAACCATTTGAGCTACACTGCTTTATTACAATTATAACACGAGTTTCCCAAAAAGGAATGTAGAGTACAATCACACCGGGTGTTTTAGCATTAGACGCTACAAGCTGCCCGTTTTAAGAGCGTTTCAAGGTCGTTGCCGCCAAATACAACACAAAAAGCCACCGTCTGCTGCCCCTCGACATAAGAATGGCAAAACATGTGCTTTGGCTGAGCAGAACTCTTTAATGTCTGTCAACAAACAGGATAGATAGATAGATGGATAGATGGATGGATGGATGGATGGACAGCAGGGTTAAGTTGTACAAAGTACAAAAAGATGGACAGCAGATGAATAAATAAACACCTCTGATGAAAAGAAATGAAATGAAAGGACGATTGCTTGGACAGAAGGATGAATGAATGGATATAAATAAAAGGTATAAATAAGCACTATTCGGATGGGACTAGTTTTACTGCGGGACGTTGGAGAAATTTCTGTTTCACTGAGGTACTTTGTGGTTTTAATCCTAAATCTAAATCTGTCATGTCTGTCTTTTTTCTCACACGACCTCTGTAAATATTCCAGAGCAAATTACCTACTGTTTTTCACCAAACTCGGCGGTCCTCTGAGAAATCTAATCCCGTCCGAATGCGAATGTATTTGCATGTTTGCCGAAAATGTTTTTTTTTTTTTTTTTCCCGAAGTGCGTTTTCTTGTGTGTTTCGGTCAACGTGAACTACCGTACAATCTCTAGTGCGCCGGGATTCGAGTTTCTACGCTCCAGTAGAAATCCTCATCCTCAACACGTGGTCTGGGGTGGACAGAAAGAAGCGACGGAAGGACAGACAAGCGACGATGGACAACAACAACCCCAAACACGAAGTGGCGTCGGAATAAAAAGTGCGAAACCTACACCATCACACGTCCTTATCTCGGCTCTGAACGCGGCTCACAGAACTTAAACAGTAACGATGATCTCTACCGAATGACGGCAGAAAGCAGAACAAATATAACGCACTTACTTTAAATAGGAATATATATATTATGTTACTCTACCAAAGTTCTGAATTATTTACTGACTTTTTTCTTCTCATATACACACCATTAAATTGAAAAACATTAAGCCCAGTATGGTGTAGGTTCCCCTGGCAGTTTTGGCAGGACTCCACAAGACCTCAGTGGGGTGTGGCACCTGCACATCCCCGGGATCTCTGTGGATCGGACTTGTTCTTCCGGTGCATCCCACAGGGCTCGGTCGGATCGGGACCTGGGGAGTGTGGAGGCCGGGTCGAGGGCCTGCGGTGGGTCGGGGTGCACTGGATCTTCTGGTACCTTTCTATCTATATTTCTACCAGCCACAATTTTTGCCACAACTTTTTTCTGTATATATTACATCATGTTTGACACAATTTCAGATGTTAAAAATACTTTCTTTTTTTTCTTTTTTTTAAGTGTTATTATTAAATTATTTTGATGACATACAATTGCTCAAAGTAAAAATATTTTATTGAGATTCTCTTTGAAGTAAAAAAAAACAATGAAATTCTGGCAAGGCGAACCGACTCCACCTTTAATGACCTTTTAGTAATTTTTATTCAGCGAAATTGCAACTGTACACTGGTCAAGTGCAAAAAAACCATTGTCTCTAAAAAAAAAAAAACTTCCTTCCTGCATTGTGGCAACTCAACTGCTACTGCACACACAAACCTGCAGCAATCATCACACGCTATCTGTGTGATTTACAGAAAGAGACACAAGTCCGGGATCCAGACCATCATCATCTAGATTGTGCTGCATTCTTGGACATTTCTACAAAAAGGCGCCGAAGTCAAACCAGGACTTGAGGACGAATAAATTGCTCAAGCGACGCATCACACAATCGTCCACCAGCACCACTTGCATGTCACAGGAACGCGGCTGGGAGTTACTGCCCCATCCCTCATACAGTCCTGACCTCGATCAGAGACATTTCCACATGTTTAGAAATGCAATTAAAGGAGTTCCTGGGAGGCCGGCGTTTCCGACGTGAATGAAGCAGACAGTCCGATCATGTCGATCACCTCTCCTGACTTCACTGGGGTTTGGTTTTCTGTAGGTCTTCTTTACGGAGATGTTATATTTATATAACAGTTTGGAAATGAGTTTCCAGTATTTGAGCTAAAACTTAAACTTTAAGTTCATGGTATCTTCAGGACAGAAGTGATCCAAACTACTGTAAAAAGCTGCGTTTGTGTCTTTTTAACGTTGATTGCGCAATAAGGAGAGGCTTTTGGGGGAACCACTGCTTATATCTGTGATGACGTAACTGAGAACTTGTTTCATAAAAGTGTTGAAAAAGTTTAATGGATAAAAACTGAATGATCAGTCAAGTGTTACGGTAGGAGAGATCAGTACAGCTGTTGGTAAAATAACAGGCTGCTCTGTCTTAAAATCTTGATGAAGTCTATCCTGGACCTGTGTCTCTTTGTATCAGACAAGTTTGCAGTTGCGTGAAATACACCTCACCTTTCTGCCACCAACAGAACAACAGCCTGACTCCTAAAGTCACTCAAATCCTTACACTTGCGCATTTCTCCTGCCTCGTCCCCCACGTCAACTTCAGAGACATAATGTCCCCTTGGTGCCTAATATATTGTATAGATCGGTGTGAGAAAAACACTGTACTTTTTGGTCATTTGTAGATATTTACTTTGTAGAAATAGATTTAAAGTTGCCGCGTGTTTACAAAATAGACATCTCCATTATATACATTTAGTTTAGTTTTTTGGGTTAAAGTATAAACATTGTTAAAGCTTCAAACAGGTTAAAATCTACAAATAAATCTGCATCACAACGTACACGGATCAGATAACAAAATACACACAGGCCAGAGAGTCGACGCACAAACTGTCCAAACGGCTGCAGGGTCGATGCAGGAAGCCGTCTCACAGCCAGACGGTTTTAATGAGATAGTGATGGAAGTCCCCCTCCCTCTCAAAACACTTTTGTGAAATCGTATAATAATCAGACTGGATAATCGCATCTTTAGACTTGTAAATACTGTGCTGCATCTCGACCCTGTCCTAATGTACTTCACTGCATGAGGGAGTGGACGGATAACTAGCCCGGGGTGCACAGGACAAGATGATCACATCTCGTATTTATTAAAGGTTGGTTCGATGTCTCAAAATTACTGTGCATGGGCCTTCCTTAAACATTTACATAAAGCTGTCATGGAGCTTTTAAGAAGAAGAAGAACTTTTATCTTGATGTGTTAATGCAGAATAAGTTTACATCGAAAATCGTTTCAGATCGAGGATAATTATAACTACTCCCTTAGAGGACAAGTGTGAAATTCTTTTGTTACTACGATGCAAATGGGTTCTGTACTGTATATAAGGCTAATTTGGTTATTTCTTATGTTAAACATATAATACAGAAAATGTTTGTGCTAAAGAAGCTTCTTCTGAAGTTTATGCAACATGAAAGTGACCGATCCTGCATCTCTAAAAGAAATTTCAAGTTTCTAACCAGCCGTTTCGGAGAGATGATTTTACACGTGGCCGTTTTCAAGCGTTATGTCTCGCTTCAAATAATAATTTAAAATGCTAATTATTCATATTTCCTCATAAATATTAATACTAAAACTGGTGTAAGCTTCTAGAAGCATACGACCTGTAAAGATTTGTTGCTTAAATAGTTTTTTTTTTTTTTTTTGTAAAAGCTTAAGAATAAAAAATCTGTAGTGTCCTTAACCATGTCAAATTCATGTTGCAATATCTTAATTTAATATTTAAAAAAATAATACGCTTTTTCAGGTTTATGTTTTTTCATGTGAAATCTTAATTAGTCAAGTTTCATCTGAATGACAAAGATCGTTGAAGGATCAGAATTTTAAAAAGTTACATTACACTGAAACACTAAAGTGGCATGAAATTGTATTTAGCAAATGCGTTTCTTTTTATCTGATAAAAATATGAACATGTATGCCTATTTACAATAAAAATGGAGCATGGATTGGAAGATAAAAAGAAAAAAAACACCTACTGTAGATGAGACACCTTTAGCACCGATACGATGTCCTGGCCGATAGTAAATCTGGAGCAAGTCTAACCACTGTCTAAAACACTCGACATGATTCTGTGCTTGAACAAAAAACAAAGAAACTGCCAACGGATACTGTGGGCGAGTTGCAGTTCGGTACATCATATATAGAGTGTCAATGTGATTCCATTTTTGGGCACTGTGATTTCCCATTCAGTCACAGCAAAGTTTAGTGTTCAGTTTGAATTGATTATGTTTTTCAAAAAATTTATTATGTTTTTCATGCCAGTCTATTGCTCTACATTGCATTGCACCAACCCCAGAAGCACAAGAAGAAATAATAATCTCTTATGGCACTTAAGATGAAAGTGGTCTGCCTTTCCACTAAAAGAATAGGATATATTTTTAGGAAATTTTACAGAATGTAACATTTTAACAAATTATCCAAATAGTTCTGAATGGAAAACAAAAAAAATGAATCGATCAAAAAAATAATAATAATAATTAAACTGCGCAGCACCAGTGAGTTAGCTAGATAATCGCAGTATGAATGCATTAGACATTTCGACGTGCACTCTATTAAGATGCAGCATGCTGTTCATTTCGCATCTGGCCTTAAAAGGCAATCTGCCATGTTCCAGAATTTCTCTTTACTTCTGTTTTTAAACGCTTTTTACATCCAGGAACATCAACTCTCCCTGCAATCATGAATATTTATTTGAAACGGTCCACATTCCTCAGCTGGGTGCAGAAAAGACTAAATAAATGTAAATAAATCCACAGCGCGACTACTAACCCATTGACAAATGAGTCAAACTAGCGACGGCGCATTCATGTTGAATTGTGAGTAAAACTGTACAACTTATTGTTTGTTTGTTTTAAACAATGACACAGTATCATACGCATTACAAATTTTTGATAGTGTGCTTAAGATACCTTTTAAAAATAGCAGCAAAATTTTATATAAAAGTTAAATAAAAAGTTACCTAAAGAACAAGTAAAATATTAGGAACAGGCAACATCTACTTAATACACTTTATAAAAGGAAATGTTAAGTAGTGAATTCAACATGTGGGAACTTTTTAATGTGCTAACATAAGACTTTTGTGTAACTTTCATATTTAGTGATATTGTAGAACTTACAATATCAGGGGGGGAAATTTTCCGCATGCATGTGCGCACACAGACACACACACACACACACACGGTGATGAAAATAAATAACACAGTGGCATTTTTATTTCACTGAGATATCAAGTCTACCGAAGTTAAATTTAGGACAGACAACTGTGAAATTTGTACCAGACAGCTCAAGGTGAAACTTCTGACAAACTAAAAACTTTCCCAAAAATTCTAGTGAAGGACAAGATATGTTAAAACATGTAACACTATTATTAAGACATTCTGTACAATTGTATAGTTATGTGTGGAGAAAAAACACAGGGTAGACAGATGTCCACATACTTTTGACATTATATAATATACAAAGTGGTTGTTCTTGTAAAATTGTCAAGGGATGAATCTTAGAAGTTCTTCTTCTTCTTCTTCTTATTATTATTATTATTATTATTATGGTAAATTTAAGTCAATAATTAAGACATTTAGTTAAACAAGAGGTTCAACATGATGGGTGTTTAACTGATCTATAATCAGCGTTAAAAATAGATATATTTTTATATTATTAAAAAGGTGTAAGAAAACACCTTGCGAAGAGACAACTTCAACATACACACATGTTTATGTATGTTAAAAGTATATTCATTAACTAGAACATCGACAAATGAATGGTTTATTTGATAGACACTTATGTTAGCTTGGGTCAGTCAGAAAATCACATCCAGAGGTATTCTGTACAACTGTGTAGTGGAGTTATGTGAAGAGAAGATTGACATATGGATAGAACGGTCATTAGTCCAGATACTTTTGAGATTATATCGTATACAGGGTGAGTGTTCTTGTGAGTCTTTAGTGTCAAAGTAAAGGATGAATTTTAGAAGTTTTTACTCTTATTATTATTATTATTATTATTATTGTTGTAAAAATGAAGATTTCTATTGAAATTTAGTTAAACTAGAAGTAGAACATGAGTGTTTAAATGTATTTATAGTGAGTGTGAAATATATATATATTTTTATATTATTAAAAAGTTTAAGAAAACAAAACACAGACAACTTTAACATGTGTGTGTGTGTGTGTGTGTGTGTGTGTAAAAATGTGTTATATGATATAACTGATAATATTGTACAGAATACCTCTGGATGTGATTTTCAGATTGAACCAAACCAACATGACTTAAACATTCACACACACACACACACACACCTATATATCCGCGTGTGTTAAAGTTGTTGTTTGTGCTGTGTTTTCTCAAATCTTATGCGTGTGTGTGTGTTAAAATGATATTCTGTTTGTTCATACAAACGTGTTCTGTCCGGCTGTGTAGTGGAGGCATGTGGGGAGAAATTATCAACGTGTTGGATCGATTTGAGAAGAATTTTAGACTCATTATTATTGTTGTTGTTATTATTATTGTGGTAAACTTAAGTTTAAACGATAAGATTTTGATTGACATTTAGTTCAACAAGAACTTGAACGTAACCTGTGTATTTTGATGTTAAACCTGACAGAACTGTAAACAGCCTGGGAAACGCGTCAGAGCTGAGCTAGCTTAGCTAACTCTAACGGTCATAACGGTGGAATACATTTTAAATTTAAATATTTGAAAATGTTAAAGTCCTGAGAGAGAGAGAGAGAGAGCCGTTAGGCCTCAGCTCAGCGCGCGACCACCGCGGATCCAACGGTTGCTACACAGTCGAGTTCACGCGCAACAACAACAACCAACAACAGGTCGGATACACAGAGAGAGAGAGAGAGAGAGAGATTCTCCATTACAGCCTTTACATGTTCCCTAAGACCAGACTGGGGGGGGTTTCAAATCCGAAATGTGTTCATTTTACACACTGACATTTTACTGAGGCTAACTACACTAGCAAGCCCACGGAGAGAGAGAGAGAGTGCGCGCGTGCCTGGACACGGGGCTGTCTGGAGACTAAATCATGTTTTTTCTTCGCTTTTCCTTGGCGCGGTTGTTACCTGGTCTCTCCGTCTTCAGTCCTCAGAAAAGCAGCCTGAGCGCTAGCGTGGTTATTCCCCCTCTCACTCCATCCATCTCCTGCGTGTCCTCGGTCTTTTCTGCTGAAATGTAAAGTAACGGTTTAGCCGCAGCTACCGTGTGTGTGTGTGTGTTTCCGAAAACACCCGCCCATTCTCTCTGTAAAAAAAAAAAGAAAAACGCATTTATGGAGCAAGGTTGCCATTACAAATAATAAAATCGTCAACTGACACAGACACACACACACAACTCTATTTATTAATACCGTTCGAAATATATTACAACTCATTTTCTAACTTGCACATTTACACGAGCTCATTATCAAAGAACGTTCCTGAAAAGGAGCACTGGGTCACGTGGCCTCGTCTTTGGCGGCGCGTACTTTTTGTCGATGTTAAAAGCAACGCTACGTTTATTATATAAATATATGTTCATCTTGCACCTTTACAGTGGCGGATCGCAGACCCCTGAATCGACAGATTTGTTGACTTAAGAACGAGACAACGTACTCGTTATCCGTTTATACAGCGGAACCTCGGCATACGAATTCCCTCCCTTACAAATTCTTTGTCAATTTTGCGAGAGATTTACATCGGCATGCAAACGAACGAAACTAAACCGTTCGCCGTTCAAAACAAAAGCCAAGCCAAGCAAAAGCGAGTTTACGAATTTAACTTCTTTTTTTTTTTTTTTTTTCATTCAGCGAAGGGGTCTTAAACCTTACCCTAACCTCCGTGCCCCTGACCTTAGTCAGCGAAACCTTTACCCACGCTGCCTTCACATGCATTGAAAAGTTCATGTGATTTGTTTTTTGGCGCCTGTTACAGTTTCTGCTACAAACTACTGACGCTGGAGACTCCTTCCATGCATGTTAAATATCTGACCCTTAATGTGTATATGTTGCTATGGAAACTCAAATCAGAAGACTTTGCAATGCTAAACTCAAGTAATGGAAGGTCTGGGTGATTTCTGTTCTGTTACAGTGTCACAGGAAGCCTGGAGCCAACCAATTCCAGGAAACTTCAGGCACAAGGTGTATGGAATCTACGGCCACGACAGCTTACAGATACGATATTTAGAATGTATTCTGAAATACACGACTCTGACCGTTTACAGACACAAAACTTGTTTTTACGCCCATAATTTCGCAATTCGTCCGTGCAACAGAGGAGTTGTAAAAACAGGTTTTGTGTCAGTAAGCGGTCAGAGTCGTATATTTCAGAGTTGTGGCCGTAGATTTTGGAATCCAACTCGGACAAAACACAGAATTACACACAAATCTTTTTTTTTTTTTTACGCACGATTATTTTTGACAGTGATTTTATTCCATAAAAGTGGGGTACAGGGTGCCAGTCCATCACAAAGCCAGAGGCACACACACTCATGCACACACCTAATCTGCATGTCTTTGGTCTGTGGGGGGGAAACCCATCAAGCACGGGGAGAACATGCAGAGACCAGAGGTGGGAATTGAGCCCTCGGCTCTGGAGGGCACGGTGCTAACCACTACGCCACCACCATGCTGCCTGACATTGTGTAAAGCTTTTTAAAATGTATATGAATTCTTATGAGACTACATGATGAACCATATAAAATTACATGTCGGTGGTGCCAGAGAAGGTGTGCATCATTATGATTTAAATGTTTTACAAATTAATCACATCACAGTATGAGCGTCTAGACTTTACACCAAGCGCTGATACTGTAGGTACTAGTTATCGGAGGTAAAAACCCTCAATCTGGAGCCCTTGTTGGGGATTTTTTTGAGACAGTCATTCACTGTTACACTCACATGGTGGGTTTAAATAACATTGACTTCTGGCACTTTCACAGAAATCAATGTTCCTTTTCATGGACAGGATGACTTTAGCATTTTTTTTTCTCTCTCTTTTTCTTTCACCTGCCAGTTTCACTAGTCAGCTACTGCATTATAATACTATAGAGGGTATTGTTTGTGTGTGTGTGTGTGTGTGTGTGTGTGTGACTGGTATCTGTCTCTCTACACCATTCAATTTTGGTAGCTTCCTTCTAGGTTCCTTGAAAACATTCATCACACACAATCTTCCTCATCCTTTACACTGATTTTGTTGTTGTTGTCATTGTAGTTTTTGCCTCACCACTGACACGACACTGGACACAGGTCCAATTCACGTCAGAAAAATATATCCGATCAGGGTCATGTTATGGAATAAAACTGATTTGTGAAGCTTCAGTCTGCTACCACAATCACATCCTTAACTTAGATGGGTTAAACTTACAGGCGTACGAGCACTATGTATGTTCTCGTTCCACCACTTACAGCAAATCAATCAAAATAGCTACGCGATGTAGCTAAAAGTAAAGGACGGCACGTCGTCTTGTAGCTGATCGCTGGAATGTTACAGAGACGTCGTGAAGTTTGCTTTCATTTCATCCCAATATCTGAAGAGGCGGAACTTCACAGAAAGCCGTTAGTGATGCAAAGCAGGGGCGGATCTAGAAAATTATTCATGGGGTGGCAAGGGGGTGGCATTAAAATTATGAGGGGTGGCAACACTGAAGCAAGCATCCTTGTATGGTTTTTTTGGATTCAAGGAACGCTATTCTTATTCGGTGTATACACTAGGGTGCACATTTTTACATTCTCCTATAAAAATGAAATAAAGGCTGATGTGTGATCGACTTGAACCTGATATCTGGATTGGAACGTCAGATAAATAAAAAAAACTCTTTTATTTTTAGAACATAAGGACACTAGTGCTGGGGTGACAAATGGGGTGGCAAGGCTTTTTCTTAGGGTGGCAATTGCCACCCCATGCCACCCCGGTAGATCCGCCCCTGATGCAAAGATACCATTGTAACTTTTAATGTGAAAAAATAGTGTTATAGATTGAATCGTTAAAATGTTAAACTGTAAAATTATGACACAATGGCTAAGACAATCTGTAAATAACAAATGCAAAATGAAGTACAAGTGTAATAATTACATTATAATGCAAGAGGCTTTCAAGTCGAAGTGGAACTTTTGATAACACTGCAGAATAACGGAACACATTTCTGAGAGTAAACACTCCCGTTATTTCTCTATATAATCTCCTGCTACACTAATGCACTTATCCCAGTGCCTCACTAGTACCTGAACACCGTCAAGGTAGAAAGTTTTCTCAGGACGTTGGAGAGATGATCGGACCGCCTGCTTCATTCACATCTGAAACGCCGGCCTCCCAGGAACTTATTCCAAACTGTACGGGGGATGGGGCAGCCGAGGTCCTGTAACGTGCAAGTGGTGCTGGTGAATGATTGTGTGTACGGTTCCAACAGACAAGCAACAACTTATCTGTCAATTTTCAGTGATCAGGCCCTGAATGTTCATGACCGCAGTGGGCTCCGAGCAGCCTCGGCCAGGATCGCCAATCACGGATGGATGGCCTTCTTTAAAAAGTTTTCCAGCAGCTAAGAGTCATTTTCCTTTGTGATTGTGCTTGTTGTTGGCTCTCGTGATTTCCTCACGTCTTCTATTAGCGATCTCATGATTTAACCAACAGAATTGGCAAACATCTCCTCGAACTCTGATGAACTCATTAGTTTGAAAGAGTTATTAAATCAGAGAAGTAACCCAAAGCCTGATCTCTTCCGAGATCACATCCGAGGTGTAACTGAACAAACCCACCTGGAATAACGTGCTCCCTTAGGATTATGCTGCTTTAAGGTTTAGATTTTAAATAACTATTGTGTGGGTCTACTTCATTTCTCCCGTGAAGCACTGCACCGTTTTATTTAAGTTGAAAAACTAACAATAGTATTTTTCTTTGTCATCTGTGAAAGCAGAGCTATGATTTAGCTAACAAGTTATTTTTCATATCAGATCCCATTAAAAGACTTATAAACACAAATGAACACACAAACTTTAATACACATACAGTATACAAATCAAGAATGTTACGATTCAAATCAAATCTTTAAACAACCAGTTTACAAAAAACGCCCTCTGCCTGGGTGTGATGCGAATAAGTTTTTTGACTATGAATAGTTATGTTATAAAGATTTAAAGCAGCAGTTAAAGTAAGCGTCCGCTTCCGCACCGGTCTAACGCGTAACTCTGTGGCCTCAACCTTCACCTGAAAGAGTATTTTTAGCGAACTCTCGCTGTACCCTCCCTTTTTTTTTGTCTGAAGTAGAGCGTTGTTTCCTTCCTGGTGTTACCCAGAGTTTTCTTCTCACATACTGTAGACTCAAACTGTAGACAACAAAGAGGAACCTCTTCTTAGAAGGCTGTGGTTCTGAAATTTAGGAACTGTATAATAATAGGTGGAAGGAACTGGATGCATTATTAAAAGCGCTTCTAGGTGGCGTAACAGGTGATCATCCTGTTGTTGCTCATCCTGCTGAGCATTTTGGCTCATGAGTTCAAATCCCAAAGGCTCAAGTGTACATTACTCAAGATGAAAGGGTCTTGTATAATTTAAAAATGTCACATTTTCTCTCCAACCATCATAACAATACACACGATTGTTAATCCGTCCTGCTCACAACTCTGGAGTTAAACTTTTGACCCGAACACGGACCTGGAAAATTTTTTATATCGTAATTGTTGCTAGGTAACTCTACCTCTATCCAAAGGTGCTAATCACGATAATCTGTATCACGCGCCATGGATTGTCAAAGCCAGCTCTCGAATCCTCAAAGGGGATTTTTGAAGAGGATTTGAGAGCCGTGTTCGCCGGTGCGCGGCGTGTGATGATAATTATATTGAGTAGCACCTTCGCATAGCGGAAGAGTAACTCTACCAACACATTCATTTTAAACCAGCAACGTCAGTTAATAAAATACAGTAGATTTATGCCCATTGTGGTAGTAACATTCAGTAAAGCTCTTGTACATATTTACTTTATAATGCATATACGTATAATCTAATATATTTATAATGCGCTTAGGGCAATGATGAACCCAAACCACACACAAAGATTGATGTTTTCTCATGTAGCTGTTAAAGATGAAAGAAAGAACATTGAATTGAGCTGCAATTTTTGCTATTAAACTGCTTATTGACTTATCACTTGTTTTATTCTCGTAAAGGGGTTTACTGTTCAAAAGGAAATATTGATCGAGGGAGTTAAAGTTTAAACCTGGCAAACTGGCCAAAATGAAGGACTTCACAGTAATATGTACACACGTCTGTGCAGTTTCCATGTTACATCCCCGATGTACTCGGCTTAAAC
Source organism: Clarias fuscus (assembly GCA_030347435.1). NCBI lineage: Eukaryota > Metazoa > Chordata > Actinopteri > Siluriformes > Clariidae > Clarias > Clarias fuscus. The sequence goes on from CM059231.1 coordinate 12,808,023, forward strand.
TGACAAGTATGCATAAAAAATGAAGTATGCTTTGGCCTATACTTATGTATACTCTGGCGTATACTTATAAAAAGTATAATTAGGTGTTTTTGCCTTGTACATGAAGCTGAAGGTAAACGTGCCCTGTAATTTGGGGAGGAATAGATTAAAGTAAATAGCACGTGGGTGGACCTGAACCTGATGTTTTATGTACACAGTGTTATTAACCTCCGGGGAGCAAATCAACTTTTGGCTGATCTTACTGACAATTCAAACAAACTGTTAAAGTATTGAAACAGACTCGATTCATACCGGATGATAACTTATAAGGCTTACGATATACAAGTGCATCTCAAAAAAGTACAACATGATAAAAAAGTTTTATGAACCCGCACACAGATTCATACCATGTAAAGCGAAATATTTCAGCTATTTCTAATTAGTTACTTTGGAGTTAATAGTTTAAATGGCATACGTTATATTTACATTATATACATGTTTATTACTATTCATACAGTGTATCTCGCTGTTTGGTTCAGTAGACGTGTGCAGACTCGCGCGTGCACGTACGGTTACTTGAGCGCCCATGAAGATGATACGGTTTGTTCTCTTCTGTTTTATTCAATACTCCAGTTCCAATGCTCACTGTTCGTTCTGATCATTTCTGTTTACATTTAGTTTAACACTTAGACCAATTTAAGGTAAACTACAAGTATGATGTTAAGTTTACTTACAGATCATTTAGAAATGCACTTGCAATATAAAACTATTAAACGGGTAGTTTCCTAAGAGCACACTTCATAGTATACTTTTATAAACTAAAAAGTGGCCTAGAAGTGTACAACTAATACTTGGAGGTTTACTTGTAATATACTTTACAGTACAGTAGAAAATAAAACTTAAAAGTCAACTAGGTGAGTACAACAACACTTACATCTTGTCATGGGTCTAGCTGGTGGTATGGTTGCCGTGGGCATGAGGGTAGGCATGAAGGCAGAGGGGTTGTTGAACAGAAATAGTCTTTATTTATAATACAAACTCAAACAGACGCAAACAAACAAAGGAACCAAAACAACAAACTCAAACTATAACTAGGGCTCAGGAAAAACACAGGGAACGGCGCGCTAACACAGGGAACTGACAGAAGGAAACATGGAGCTGGAGCTAACTAAGGACACATAGGGGAACTAGAGACGAGACAGGGCTAGACAGGAGAGACAGGGCTGGAGACAGATGGGTTAGTGAGATTAGTAGCTACATGGAATACTGGGGACGCTGGATGCTGACCTAACCGGGTTAGTATCTAATGGAGTTAGTGGCTAACCGGGTTAGTACTGACCCAATAGGGAATCAGAACACAAGAACAGGGCACACATGAGGCTATACCAAACTAGCGGCGAACCTACTAGTGACCAGAACCACTAGCAGTCAATCCCACTAGAGGCTAGCCTACTGGAGGCTAACCCTACTAGGGGCTAACCCTACTAGCAGTCAAGGCCTACCGGCGGCTAACCTTGCTAGCGGCTAAGCACTCATGTGGCTACACAAATCTAAACAACAAACCAAGAACTAGACAAGAAGACCTACGCTAGGGACACACAGAACAGTACTTACACAGGAGGAGACACAGCCTAACTAAACATGAAACATGACGGCTCCATGAATCCACAAACACAAGGAATCTAAAGAAAACTAATAGAGCCCTCCAGAAAAACAAAGGTGAAACAAGATTACTAAAATATAAACTCAAAGAAACAAAAACAAACAAACAGGAATGCCCACATGACGGTATATACCTACAAACAAACAAACAATGCTCGACCCAGTTTCCCAGAACAAACTGCTATTTATAGACACTTTAATGAGCCACCTCAGTTCAGCTAAAGTCAATTTCAAAGTATATTTTTATAAACATAAATTTAGTATATTAGTATATATTTTTAAGTGGCATTTTAATCCCAAGAACTGTTGAAATAATACATTTACAGATATACTACTAGTACATTGATGTTACTATACGTAATAATATACACTGCAGGAAATATACTTGTGGTGAACTTAAGTTTACTTTATAAATAAAACTATATAATAAAACTTCTAAACTTAACTTTAAGTATACTTTTTTGGTAAGAGTTATCAGAGAGAGACATTAAAAAGTTAGCATACATTTGAACTTTATGGTTGTTCCTTTATTCCTGTTGAAACTTCAAAACCTGAGTTTCTTTACGAGTCTTTTTTTTATTAAACATTGTAGCATTAATTTTATGATCAGGGCTGTAAATACTCGCTCATAACGAGTCATTTAAAGTCATGTAGAACGGGTAAGGATGAATTACAAGACGATTCTGTGTTAATAACGAACAGCAACGTGATATTAGAGCGTCTTTATGAGGCATGCTGAGAGTTTTATAGATATTACATCATACACACTTTTCAAAGTCACCTCCCCTTTTTCTTTTCAAAATTAAAGGGAGCCTTCTCTGACTTTTTGTTTCTTAAGGTTGTCTAATAATTACCGAGGCGTCTGTGCGGGTGTCACGCCCCAGTTGTAACGGTTTCCACTGCTACCTAACGAGCCGGAGCGACACCTTTCCCTCCTCAGTGACTCGGACGTGATTGTTTGTTTAGGAAAAAGCTGAATTGTTAAGAGGATCGTTCTTGGATTTCGTTGGTTCATCAGAACGAAAAAGGAAACCGTCATTCGTCTCATTTTACCTGGAACTGGTTTACCAGGAAAAGCCACTAAATGTTGATGTGGATGATTTTATTTCTGGGAGCGTTACACGTTCTTCCCTCCGATTTTCTCCCAGATGGTTAATGATCGCCAGTTTCCATCCGCCGTAGGGCTCTCGCGAAGGTTTCGTCTTTTCTAACTGCTGTTAACACAAAGGGCTTTTCCTTTAGGTCACTTAAACCTCTATCTGTCCTGTTCAGCTCCTCGGCCGGGATCGTCATTCGTAGACGCGCGGCCTTCTTTAAAACGTTTGCTTCAAACGTTCAAATGTTTTACCGAGCCACAGGGCGAGCAAGATTCTACACTGATACTGGACTTTCTTCTTGGTTTGGGGGAAAGGATTTGTCATTACTTGCCTGAGTGTAGGTGAAAATAAGTCCTGCAAGTAGCATTTAGGGGATTTTCTACACTTTGAAACACTTCCCGTCTACTTCCCGTACACTTTAGCGCTTCCAGACTGACGCGGCCCAAGAAGAAGAAAAAAATCATCTGGATTGAAGCTTGCTGTAACAACTTAAAGAAGCCAATAGGCTCCAATTAATCATGCATCATCACACACACACACACACACGCGCGCATCCAAACAGCCATACTTGGTGTACTTTAATTCCAGAAATGGTTCCTGGTCTATCCAGACTTTTTTAGCTCTGATTTTTCAGGCTTAGACACGGAATGAAGTTGGCTCGCTTGGTGCAACAGGGTTGTGGTGTGTGTGTGTGTGTGTGTGTGTGAGAGAGAGAGGGAGAGAGAGAGAGAGAGAGTATGGTTGAGAAACGTTCTGTTTTTCCACATTGCCAGGAAATAGCTCCTTCAACTCCTGGGCAGATTATAAGAGCGCATTCTGCAGACATTAGCCTGCCAGCGAGACGCCACATAGCTCTCAGTCTCGCGTCATAGCCTCAGAAAAAGGAGTGAGCAGGAGTGAAGTGTGTGAGTTTCAGGAACCAGGCATTTCGTTTTTTTTTTTTTTTCATTACGCTTTTAAGAAAATCAGTGAACATGTGGATAAGTGTAGGAGTGACACATGAATGGACGGAGAGAGACGGAGAGAGACGGAGAGACATTAATGACCGGGACTCTGGGTTCAATTGGTTAACCATTTATTAAAACCCTAGAGCAGACCCTGTGCTACTGGATAAGCACTTTCCATTCCTGTTTTTTCTTCCCTTTTTTTCCTCCCTCGTTCAGATGCCTGCCTGAGTGTCAGGTTACAGCTCGGCTCGGCCTCGCCGAAACGTCCAGACTGGCACACTGTAAGTGAAGTGAGGTCACTAGTGCTTACTAGCTCAAGCTCCAAAGCAGGTCCTACAGTATCCAAATACGCGACCCTAAAGGCCCGAGCGTCGTCACGTTGAACTTTTCTCTGCGCTGACTTTCACTAGAGAGACCACAGTGTCTCACTGACATGTCAAACAGGTTAAATCGGATGAGGGTTTTTTTTCCATCGCTGAGCCAGCCATTAGTTCCGCTAGAGCACTACGGAAAGTTCATGCCACACAAACTTGTGTCAGAGAGAGAGAGAGAGAGAGAGAGAGAGATGGTGTCTGGCTTTAACACTCACACTCCTGTCTGCTGTCTGTGGCTGTGCGATGTTGACATGATGACGCCGACACTGGAGACTCCTTCCATCCGATTCCAATTCCAATTCCAATTCAACTGTACGATGTGTGATACACAGTGAAATGCTTATAACGCCGCCCGCGACCGAAAAAGAAGTATGTCTCTGGAAGAGTGAGGTTGACTAGCAAACAATGAATAATAAAATAAAAAAATAGAATATTCGACTATTTTATATAAATAAAAATATGAACTAAAAGAAAATTTACAACCATAGAAAACCTAAAGCTGAAAAATGTACCACACAGCGTACAGGAGTACCAGCGTCATTGTAAACATCTCCGTGCAGAAAAGCTTCACCCCGTCAAAGATTTGGTTATCTTTCCCAAATCATGGTTCACCATCTGCATTAACGTGTTTGCTGTTACTATAGAAACGGTAACCCACACAAACAAGCAGGAAGTAAACAGACACCTGAAAGTTTCATGATAGGATGTGTCAGAGCAAGCTTCGGAACAAAAAGAGACGCATGCGCATGTGTGTGTGTGTGTGTGTGTGTGTGTGAACTGTACGCACGATCTTTCACCAGCACTACTTGCACGTTTACAGGAACTCGGCTGGGAGTTACCGGCAAACCCGCCGTGCAGTCCGTCGCTCCGAGACGTTTTCACTAAAGGAGTTCCTGGGAGGCCGGCGTTTCAGACGTGAACCAGACAGTCGGTCCAGAATAATGGCTCCGGCATACTGAGAGAACTTTCTACCTCGATGGGGTCCAGCACTAGCTACATTGGTGTGGTATATAATCAGCCACCTCTGTGCTGTGATGTTCGATCACCTACTTACCTGGACCATGTTCCCTTCGGTCCTCCAGCACTGCTCGGCTGGTCCCACCAAAGGATCTCTCAAAGATGGAGGAAGACGCACGTCTACAGTAGACTTTTAGATCTGTTCTGCCTACTAGCTGGTGGAATGAACCTCCTCCAGAGGTCCGTACAGCTGGGTCTAGTGACTCAAAGATAACAACAGAAGATCCGTTTCTTCAATATTTGAAAAAACAACAACAGCATGTGACCGATGGTACTTTGCTAGTAACCCAGTGTAAGGATCTATCCAAGATGGAAACCTCAAAGCATTTTGTAAGTCACTCTGCTAATTAACTAAATGTGAACGTGATGTGAACAATTTACACACTAATCTTCTGGTTTAAACCCGACTTCTTGATCTGGCGCCCAGCGAGGTCTTAGACGTCGTAACGCAAATTGCGGTGCAAAAGGAAAGTGTTCGCTTTATCGTTTAGACATTACGATGACGCTGAGGCCGCGCGGCAACTTTGGTGCCCTCCCAGAGGGGCGGGGAGGGTGACGTGAGGGGTGACGTGAGGGGTGACGTGAGGGGTGACGTGAGGGGTGATGTGCTTGCTCCCTCGCGTTAATCACAGCGTCACTGGTTAATCGTAGACGTCTGCGTGAGCTCACACAGGCAGACGAGGACAGATAGAGGTATAACTCAGTTAAAGGAAAAGCGCGAGTGCTAACATCAGGTAGACAAGACGCAGCTTTTCGAGAGAGCCCTAAGACGGATGGAAATCGGTTGAAAATCTGGGAGAAAATCAGAGAAAAAAACGTGTAACGCTTCCAGCAAATAAATCATCACGTCAACATCCAGCGGCTTTTTCCAGGTAACAGAACGAGACGAATGAGAGTTTCCTCAAAGCAACGCGAATCCTCTTAACAATTCACTTTAAACATTATTTAAGCCCCTTGGCCAACACACCACACACGGCCGTGCAGGGTCACCGTCGCCATGGTTACGGTGGACGGACCCGGGTGAATCCCGAGCTGAGGGATCCTGTATTGATCTGAAACCCTGCCAGGTGGATCTGAAACACTTCGTGCTGTTGGATCGACGGCCAAGAACTTCAAATGAAATACATCAACATCCGGGAACAGCTCGTGACTCACCTGAACTCTGGCGTGTTGGAAGAGTGCAGAAAGGGCGTCGACGCCCAGCAGCGCACCGTCTATAAACCACTGACCTTCTGAATTCTTCTTCCTTTCTTTCCCTTTTCCATTCCTTCACATTCTTTCTGTTCTTCTTCTTTCAAATGAAATTTTCTTTTTCTTTTTGTGAAGCTGCATTGTTAAAAGCGCTACAGAAATAAAATGGAATTGAATTGAAACATCAATGGCAATTTCTTTTTTTCTTTTTTAAACTTTTTCTTCATTTTTAAATACCAATTTCCCTTTTTTCTTATTCTTAAACTTTCATTCCTTTCAATTTTCCATTTATATTTTTCTTTCTTTCTTAAACTTAAAAAAAAGATTTTTAAAATCCTTTTCTGTTGTTTCTTTCTTTTTGAAACTTTCACTTATGTTTTTTTTTATTTTTTCAAACTTCAGCGCATCCTTTTCTTTATATTTCTTTCTTTCCTAGAATTCAATTCCCTTCCTACATTCCTTCCTCCCATCTTTCTTCTTTCAGTACGTATCTTCCACTTCTTTTTCTCTCCCTCGCTTCGGTCTTTCTTTGCTGTTATTCAGTCGTATCACAGATTTTCACTCAGAGAGATAAAAACCCTCACTGTTAGTTAGATGATGATGAGACTAAATTATTAGACTCGGTGTAGAAACGTGCCGATTCCTCGCGCGGTTGTAATGCGGTTAAAGACAGAAGACGGAGTCCAGTGTTGGTTTCACACTCGTTCATACACGACGCTGTTCTGCATCAGAACCGTTAGCTACCTGAAGGCCGAATCTCACAGTGAAGCGCTGGGACTCCACCGGGAACGCGGGCGCGGTCATGGCCATCACCTTCAGCTGGGGAACAGAGAAGCAAGATTTAAGTAAATGACAAGATAACGAAAAGAGCAGGACAGTTAGGTCTCTGTGTGTGTGTGTGTGTGTGTGTGTGTGTGTGTGTGTGGAGGAAGAACTCGAAAAAGCCCCGAGGTCTCATGTGACCAGCACATGATCGTCTGAGCTGCTTACGTTCCTCAGCCTGAAGACCAGCACACGGCAGGGAGTCGTAAAACCTCAGCGCTTTACTCACGATACCGAGACCATGACGCGGATGTCAGCAGCAGGCGCACGTATCATAGCGGCAACGTGAACAGATTATTATGGAAGGGATGGAGGGCAATTATAAACGCGCGCACAAAACTCATGTGGTTCAAAACGCGCGGCACAAAGTAATGAGTGAAATAATAATAGTTATGATAATCACGTGACATTATGTTTCAAAGGAAAAAACAAAAAAGAATCAAAGAAATATATTTCTAGTGTATATGAACCCAAAACTGCAATGAGAACAACAAAAACATGCACACAAAAAGATGAACAAAAATGACTTCAAACAGAAACAAACATCTATTTAAGGTTTTCTTTTGAAGTTTACTTTAGAAAATATCTTGTTACTTTGTCTCCATGCTTCTTTCCTACGTTTACAATAAAAATGCAACTTTTTACACAAGCTCTTCAGGCGTCCGTGTCTTTATTTAACATCTTCATCATCTTCATCTTCAAACCCACTGTTTTTATTTTTTCTTACTTAACTTGTGTGTTACTGTCTCTTTTTATTCAGGCTTCTCTGGTGCTTATTACTTATTTCCTTTCTTCCAGACAGTCGTAAGTGTTTGATAAATCCGACCCCAGAAGACACGTGGACACGTCTGGGGAAGAATGCGATGTCTGATCACGGCAGTAAAGGCCAGAAATTGCTTCCAAGGGACGTTTTTTTGGATTTAAGCAATTACAATGCCGTTCCTCCCTGAGAAAAGCAAACCTTCATATATTTGGCTGAGGCTGAGCATTTTTCTTTTATCACATCACACAGACAGAAGCTGGCAGGAGGGTTCGGGGAGGGAAAAAAAAGCAAACAAAGAAGTCGTTCAGGTCCGACGCTGGCATTTCTGCACATGAAGCTTCAGGTGGCGTACGGAGGATAAAACACCAAGGCTGAAACCCAACAGCTGGCCAGATGCAGAGGTATTCTCTCTGTTCCTGTGGTCCTACACTGCTGGACCGACCACGCACACACACACACACACACCCCGGATTAAAGCTTTCTGGACGCTCTGCTTTTCCCGAAGCCAGGTTGGAGTGTGTATCTCAAACAAGGGTGTGTGTGTATGTGTGTGCACCAGCCAGGCTCAAATCCAATTTAAGTAGGACATGGTGAGAGCTGAGAGTCATGTGAACGTGGACATGCACCATCAACCCGGGTCACCTTCTCACACACACACACACACACACAGCTGAAATACATTGTGTTATTGCTGCGTATGGAAAAGTAACTGAAGCTGAAACCGAAACTAAGTTACTGTATTTTCTGCTCATTTTGTTTTTTTTCTTCAAGTCTTGCAAAAAAATTACATTTTTTTAGTTAAATTTAAAATTTAAATAAATTGAAATTTTAAAAGTTGCTGGTTACAAATATTAATATTAGCTGAAAATAACATGCTAAAACACCAACCAAAGAAAATCTAGAAACACTGATGAACTTACCTAAAGTGTTGCGAAAGTAAATAACAAAGAAGTAATAAATGTAATAAACTAAACTTTAGAACACTTGGTAATATAAAGTAACGCCTGGTGATAAACTAGCTAAAATAATCTTTAAAAAATACAAAAAAACTCAAAATTACAACTAAACAAAATCTAGGACCTATTCCTAACCCCAACTAAAACCTGCAGTTATTTTCAGCTAATACTGGTAAACCGAAACTAAAATAAAAAAACCTGCTGATAATCAACAACAACAACAAAAAACTTAAACTAGGCTAAAATAAAACCTGCTGCTAAACTGACTGATTTTAAATAAATAGGGGGGAAATGAAAAACAAATTTACAAATAAAACCTTAAATTTGCTTCTAAATGAATTAAATAAACAGTACAAAATTATCTAAAGCTACAAATAAATAAATAAAAACTAGAAATATTACTAACTGAACCAAAACCTGTCGCTAAAGTAATTAAAATAAATGTAATATACAAAAAAACTAGATCTAAAATCTAAAAACTAGAAACACTATAATGTACAGTAAAAATGTCCGGAAGGAAAAACTACAAATGTACAAACATACAAAAAAAAAAACTACAAACATACAAAAAAATAAATTAGCCAAGCTAATTTAAAAAGTAATAATATTTCTAAGATAAACTAAAAAGGTGGATCATATTATAAATATTACATCAACTTATAGCAACTAGAAATATTTCTAAAATAAAATTGCAGTAAAATTGTAAACTCAGTAAAATGAAAACACACAAATGAATAAAGAAATAGAGCTTCAAAAATACAAAGTAATAAAAACGGGGGAAAAAAGGCGGAGGGCAAAACTACAAAGAAGAAGATTAGACACATTGCTGAGCCGAACTAAAATTCACTTTATTCAGTTTTATTCAGATAGCACTTTTAACAAATGTCACAAAGCAGTTTTTAAAGAATCGAAAGAAAATTTGGAAAATTTGTATGAAATGTGTGAGAAAATATGTATAAATCAAAATGATCCCTGATAATTAACATGGAAAAATAAATGTATTATTAAAACTTGTATGAAAATTACAATTTTGAAGTATTTTTAACGAAATGAAAGCATTTTCATGCTAAGCTAACTAAACAAGTATCCAATAAAAAAAACTAAATGTTTCACTATTTAAGAAAACAACAACTAGGCAAACTGTTAAAATAAAGAAAATAAAAAAACGACTGCTAACTTACGTTTGTTACTCAAATTAAAACTAGGAAACGTTTAATTATTTAATTAATTATGTTTCTTCTTATTATTCTTTATAACTTGATGTTTGTAGCATAACCTTATGTAGTTTGTTACTCCTACATGGGGTTCCTTTAACAACTTGAACTGAAAATGTCAGTAAGTAAATAAATAAATCAATAAATTACACGCACACAAACACACACACACACAAATTATTTAGAATTCTGAAGTGACATTAAGGTAAAAGCGGCCGAGAAGAAAAAGGCGAAGAAGAAGATAAAATGTTGATCCCGATCCAGACGAGGGTCTCTGCTGCAGGATGTCGCGCTGCTCTCTGACCTCTCACACTCCCCTGTGTTTGGGGTGGGCGTGTCCACCAGTCCTCCAAGTCATCTCTCACGCTCTCTCTCGATTCTTTTCCCTGTAGGAATCAGAGTCTAGTGGAGATGAGCTGTTCCGCCGCACCCCTGTGACCAACACTGACGAGTGAGGAAGTGAAGTTAAATATAGCGTTAGGGACGTTTCCCCTCGACATAAAACGAACCTCAGAAACACGACCGAAACAGAAACCTCTCATTATTTAACCGTCATAATAACTAGACAAAAGAACTCGTGAATCCACGTCTATTAACTAACGGGCAGAGCTCTGCTGGAGGTCACCGCCATGTTGTTCACATTCAAGGCACTCCAGCAACACACACTTCCTTAAATCATCTGTACTGCGGATGCAGGAAATCCTGCAGGAAGCCGCGGACGAGGTGGATCTTAGGAAGAAATAAGACCACGCCAGGTCCAAAACACACGGATTTAAGGTTGAAATCCCATCAGACACTCACCCGCTGGTGCTTCTAATGCTTCCTTCAGCGGCTTCTCTTTAGGACGAGCTCACAGAAGTCACTCGTGTGCGACAAAACAGTAACTAACAACTCACAGTGATGTTTACTCTCATTCTGCACTGCCCAGGAAAAACAAAAGGCACACACTAATATTTCATTGGGCCTGAGTTTTTTTAAAATTCATTTCTCTCCAAGATCTTGTATTGATGATGTGAAAGACGGGGCGCTGTGTAAAGTCTTCTCCAGGACGTCCCATAGATTCTGACTAGCGTTAAGGTCTGGACTCTGATGGGGGCCGATCCTCACTGCTCTGTCAATTTTGTATAAATTATTTTTATATTAATATTTTGGGTCGTGGAACGAATCGTCTGAGTTTTCATTATTTCTATATTTCTATTCACTTTGATATACGAGTGTTTTGATTTACAAGCATGCTTCTGAAATGAATTATTCTCGCAATCCAAGGTTTTACTGTATTTATCATGTTTTTTTAAACAGTAAGTCATGAGCTACAATCAATACACTACAGCTGCTGCACAAACTCGCTTTTCTTCCATCTGATCTGATCTGATCAATACGCAATGCAGATCTCTGTCTTGACGGGACATTTTGTCTTGTAACGATTTAACATTAGGATGTTTTTAAACGCCCCATGACTTTATGGATGCGCTCTCCATGATTGAACATTGTTTTACAAATGTAACTGATCAGCTGTAGAGCAGATTCTCCTCGGTGCGGCAGTGAGAGCGAGGGACGTGTGGCACGAAGAACCTGCTGACACAAACACATCCCTGAGGACGGGACACTGACATTGGACATCGACTGTCAGACTGAAAAAAAACAAAAAACAGGTTTTAGGAGAAGCTGAAGAAACCTTTACTGAAAGAAAACGTCGTCTATTTCACATCGTCCCAGGTTGGAGATTTAAATTCGAAACGAGGCCCCTGTGGGGGTTGGGGGGGGGGGATTTGGGGACACTAGCAAAGGCTAACGGAAGCGTTCTTCTTTCTCTCATGAACGTTTAGCAGCAGGACGAGATACAAACGTGACAAAGCCCTTAAGCTGCGTGAAGTCTGAGATTATTATAAATTAATTAATTTATTATTTGTCACAAATATTAAAAGTAGAGTAACATAGATGATCTGTAATTAATTGAGACAGTGGTGCGTCTCCTGCAGCGGACATCCCCTCGCTCCATCGCTGAGCGTGTCCTCCACCTCTCGGTCCATCAAACCCGAGAAAAACTTCTTCCATAACTTCCATAAAAAAAAAAATTTTAAAAAAAGGGCAAAAAGAGGTGTGATGACATTCAGAGACGGGCCCTGGGACTCGAGCTGCTTTCCACAACCAGCAAAATGGGTCACTGTCACTCTTTTTTTTTTTTTTTTTGATTTTTCCCCGATTTTCTCCCTAATTTAGTTGTGTCCAATTCCTCCCCGTCACTAGGGGGCGCACCCACATTAAGCGACCACTACCACTCAGTTGGAAGGCCCGAAGACTATCACGTGTTTCCTCCGAACCACGTGACGCCAGCCGACCGCATCTTTTCGAACTCGCGCACCGTTGGGGGCGGAGTAACACACTCGGAGGACAGCGCTATCCGCTCCCTCCGTTGCGCGAGCTCACAGACGCCCTGATTGGCTGTAGAGCCGTGATTAATGTGGGAGCACCAAGTACCTCTCATCCCTCCCCTCTGAAAGAGCTCGTCCAATCAGCTCTCTCTAGACCTCCGGCTGCGAGAGGTTACAGCACCACCTGGGATTCGAATTGGCGATCTCCAGATGATAGGGCGAGCGCTTTTACCACTGCGCCACTCGGAGGCCCGGGTCACTGTCACTCGTTTGCACATTTGCACTTGCACATTATGTTGTCTCACTTTTTTTTGTAGGACTTTAATAGTTTTCTGTTTTTTTTTAATAACGTTAATCTGTTTCATCTCAGATAGTCGGCTAATTAGGTTTCCTTAGCTTTTGTTCTTTTGTGTTGTTTGTTTGTACAGTAGCACTTTGGTCCGGACGGAAGTCCCCGTTTCGTGTCTGTGTGCTGAACTGTTTTTGGTTGAAACGACGATAAAGGTCGACTCTGAAGAACATCACACTTCATACCGCTGTGTTACTGAATTCCTGTGTCGTCTGATTGGTCGCAGGAGGAAGACGAGGAGAAGTTAATAAAAAGTTCTAGAGAATGAATAAAGTTTTATTTATTCATTTTATTTAGTATTTTTTTTATTTACTAGCTTCTTATTAAGCAGTTTATATTAACGCGCTCGGTCTAATACGTTATTGTTTCTTTATTGGCACCTCGTTCACAGGGGCGTGTCCGTCCGCTTCATTTATTGTTTGGTTTAAAATAAGGGAAGAAAGTTATACTGAACAAAAGTACAAATGCAACACTTGTTTTTGCTCCCATTTTTCAAAGATATTTTTTGTTGTTGTTATTTTATTTATTTGATTTGTCCGGTTTCTCAGTAAAACATTTACAGAGGCGTGGGCGCGAGAAGCAGCGTGAACGAGAACAGGAACTGATTCATTCTGCACAAATGTTAAAGCAAAAATTGACAGGAAATGAACTAAACTTCTGGGTGGAAACGGCGAGTCCCTCTCATCACCACACCGCCTCGCCGTCGATACAGGTTCCACGGCAGCAGCACCGCCCCTCAAGGTTGCCGAGTAAGCTGAAAGTCTCTTTTTAGTCGCATTTAGATGTTCCGATGACGTATGCGTGCAAACAAGCAACGTGAGGAAAATGCCTGTGTTTAAAACAAGTCCCTCCGATGTGACCTCATATAAGAAGAGCCCCTCCCTCTGGGTTTGTTGCTCTGCTGTTCTATGGATGGGCGTGGCTCAGCAATCACTTTTCCACACTTTTCAAAAACTTTTCCACAGCACAAAGGGAGATAAAGGTATAAATCAAAACATTATCTGATGTGTATTTTAGCTGGAGCATCAACACACACACACACACACACACACACACACTTTCAGGGAAGCTCTGAGACTTGACTTGACTTGTTTAAGGAGCACACGGGACCTTTACGCTGCACTGCAATGAAGGAACCGACACAAAACAGGATCGAAATCAAGCTGCTTTAATGAAGAAAGGAAGCAGTCGTGAGTTTACAATGAGTAGAACCACATCGTCTCTAAACGGAGACGACGTCTGAGAAAGATTCGTCTGTCTTATTAATTATACACAACCAATTCACAGGTGTGTGTGTGTGTGCGTGTGTGTGCGTGTGTGTGTGTGTGGGAGGGTCGATTGAGGAGAAACGGTCAGTAAGTGCATCCGGTTTGTGGGTTTTTTTTTTAACCTGCCAATATCCTTTCCTAACTATCGACAGAGTAAAAAGAGTAGAAAAACTGGAAAGGAACAAAAATATCAAATCACACCATTCGCAAAAAAGCTAAACATATAAATACAATTCTTTTTTTTTTTACAAACAAAAAAAAAACCTGCGAGAATGTTCAGATGATAACGAGAAACCATCAAGAACTAATCTGCGATATAAATTAAACATTTCACCAGAATTTTTGAAAATTCTTGAAAATAAGCGAGGAAGAATATAAGGCTAGAGCCTCCTAAAAATAAAAATAAACAAACAGAAATTCTCTATCTTTACAGTAGATTACACAGTGAACACGCGCTATAATTCATCCTGCAGATTTATCTAACAAAACATTAGCGGGGGGAGAAAAAAAAAAAAAAAAAAAAAAACCCCGTCTGAACGCGTGACGTGAGACAACCGAAAACCGAAACCGATCGCCGCCGCCCCCCGTTATTTTAAATTCATCGCTAGCTGAAGGTAGCGCTGATGTGAGCGTCCTGCCTTTAATGCATTCGCTTTGTGTCTGGAAGTCCAGCTCACATCCGGCCATAAATAAAAAAATCAGTAAAGTAAGGAGTGTCGGAGAACGCGTTTCCACAGACACGGAGCCGGAGTCTGATCTGGAGGCATCGTTTTACTGAAATGATTTGATATTTGAACAAATTCTTAAAAGTGAAGGAGATCTTTTTTTTTTTTTGAAGAGTGGAGTCTGTTAAATCATCATCATCATCATCATCATCATCATCATCGGAAAGATAGAACCATAATAAAAGTTCTAGCTTGAACCTCAAACTTCGTAAAGTTTGCTTAAACATTGCATTTTGTGATCTACTAAGTTACGCATCCCGTTTCCGTGCCGAGTAATTTTTTTTGATTCTTAGTTCAAAATTAACCCGCTATTCTGAATCCCACCACACACGACGGCTTAGACTCGATCAGGCTTTCGGTAAGATCTTTTCACAAGCCGCATTGAATGAGTGCGCGATATTAAACTGAAAGCTCAGTTAACTATAGCGTAGCAAGATTTTAGTGCGCGGATTAAATCAAATTGTATTTGATTTTGTTTTTCTTGCCTAAATATCTTGAAGCCACTTTTAAGAAGCTGCTGTGTGACCAAGAAGAAGCGCTCCGCTCCA
Organism: Clarias fuscus; assembly: GCA_030347435.1. Taxonomy (NCBI): domain Eukaryota; kingdom Metazoa; phylum Chordata; class Actinopteri; order Siluriformes; family Clariidae; genus Clarias; species Clarias fuscus. The sequence continues at coordinate 12,823,307 of CM059231.1, forward strand.
AGTGTTGTTGACATAAAAACAATAAAAAAGCTACGGAATTTATTCATTGTTGCTATTGCTACTGCGGAACGGAAAGAACGCTAGCTTAAAGTACGGTAATACTCGCTAAAGTCGACAAAAACGCCGCCGATTTGTCGTCGTGTCATTATTTTGCCATTATTTATTTTACTATTTAAACCTCTGCAAACTCACTCTTCCAGTTCAAATCTCCGCTAACATTTCTGCATCTGTGGACGAGGAAACCTGAGCAGCGCTTCGTAGCTTTAAGCGTCCGTTCTCAAACAGAAATTCAGCAAGTCTATGATCAGTCTTCAGGGAAAATACCATTATAGCAGAATTTATTCTTGTAGCGAGGTTTCCCATCATCTCTTGTGGGTGTGGCCTGTCCAGGCTCATTTATTATTATTTATTATTATTATTATTATTACGTTCCTAAGAGATGATCTAAAGCTCAGAGCCTGTAGCATGCAGTATACCACATTTATTTAAAAACTGATTTAAGATGGCAATCGCATCTTATTAGCTTTTGGCATCGGAGCGGATTAGCAAAGCGAGATAAGCGACAGAGCTCCGCTACCCTCGTTCACTCAGACTTTTTTCTTAATGTTTTTGAGAAGAATCCCACAGTCACGGGTTATTACTTCCATTTCTGAGGAATCTCTCCAGACGTGATTGATGCATGGAGTCGTACCCAACAGGAAATAAACTGGAAATGTAGAAATACTGTGTGTGCAGACCGACGGAGCGCTAGCTTTAGCGTACGCCTCGTTTCATTCGTATTGCTTAAAGGCTTAAATTAACCACAACGGCACCGTGTCAGTGGAAAAATGGAGAACGAGAGGATGAAGGAGCTCTGACGTGGTTTCAGAGGAAAGGAAAAAAAAAAAAAAAAACGTGATCGCACACCCCCGAGCGCTCTCACACACACGACACAGACGTTGTGTTTACTGGTCGTGTTTACAGGACGAACGAAACGGACCAAAAAAAAAAAAAAAAAAACAGAGAATAAATAAACTCCCCGGGGTGTGACGCGTCCTCCAGAGCGCGGTGACGTCACTCCATGATGGCTCTGTAGATGGACGGTTCGATGTAGTCCTCTCTGTAGCGCGAGTTGATGAAGCGCTGCCTCTTCGAGTCCTGTTTGACTTCCTTCTCCACGAAGACTCCTTTAAAGCGCATGTCCGACGCCACGGACTGGGGGGAGGAGGAGTGGATCGATTAAAGGCACTCAGAACCGCGCATGAATAATGAATGAGTGCACCAGCGTGTTACTCACCAGCCGCGCCTTTACGCGCTTGGGCAGCTCCTCATCCAGACAGTACACTTCCTCACGCTTGACCGTCAGCTGAGAGCCGTCCTCGAACTCCAACTGGAGGGAAAGAGAAGGAGCGAGAGAGAGCGAGAGAGAGAGAGAGGGAAAGATCTTCTTAGTATTTCAGAAGTGTTTTAACATGTTTAGATCATATTCATAAACTTCCTGTTTTCTGATTGGTTAATTTCCTGTAAAAGTGCGCATCAGTAGTGGATCTACTAATTACACGTTCATTTTCTGCAAGAAGAAATTAATTTATGTAAAACGTAAGGAAGGAGTCTCCAGTGTCGGTGCTTTGTAACAGTCACGGCTGTAACCGCAAGTTTTTCCACGTCTTCAGGAGTTAAAAAAAAAAAAAAAAAAAAACGTAATGTAACATAAGGTTTAAACTTGGGCCTAAACTTATCATGATGATATCGTTGTGCGATTGTGTGCACGTTTGTTTTATTTTAATTTTTTTTATACATCAGCACTCGTTGCATCTCCAACGTCTCCTACGTGATCTAAAGGGGCAACTCGGATAAATGTTAATCACAGTGAAAAACAAATAATAATAAAAAAATAATAATTATATATAAATTTTTACAATTATTATTATTTGTGTATATATATACATTATATATATATATACACACATACATACACACACACACAGTATATAAATGTATATATTATAATTATTGGCACCCCTGATTAAGATGTGTTAAAAGCCTTAAAATAAATTCAGTTTTTTTGCAGAAGCATTTTGTCACATTGAAAATTGGAGCAAAATATAACATGAATATAAAGTGAATTTTAAGGGGAAATAAAAATGCCTGACTAACAAAAATTTTTTTCATAAAATAACCTGTTCCACAATTATTGGCACCCCTAACAATTCCTAGAAAATAAATGTAATTGCTGTAGAAATTTGTCATTTCTACAGTAGTTTACAAAGTTGATCAGAGTATCTAGGAACATTTAATTAGTAATTTATCACTTCCTGCTTCCCTGGGGTATAAATATGATATTTATATTATATATAAATATATAATTTTATATTTCTCTGTTTCTCTTCCAGAGGCCCTGGGAACCTTGTTAGGGTGCATGACATCATGAATGCTTTGAAATACCAGGACATTTTAAAGCAAAATCTGGTGGCCTCTGCCCGAAAGCTGAAGATGGGTCGTCACTGGGTCTTTCAGCAAGACAATGACCCAAACCATGTGGCCAAATCTACACAGAAATGGTTCAGCAGACACAGAATCAGGCTCCTCCCATGGCCATCTCAGTCCCCAGACCTCAACCCCATTGAAAACCTGTGAAGTGAGCTGAAGAGGAGAGTGCAGAGGAGAGGAGTCGGGTCACTGGATGACTTAGAGACATTTTGCAAAGAGGAACGGTCGAAGATCCCTCTTTCTGTGTTCTCTAATCTTGTGAAACATTATAGGAGAAGATTAGGTGCTGTTTTGTTGGCAAAAGGGGGTCGTACAAAGTATTAAACATCAGGGGTGCTAATAATTGTGGCACCCATGATTTGATGTAAAATAATTATTTCTTAATGTGGGATTTTTTTCCCCACTGAATCAATGCACTTGAATTGAAGGTTGGAATTTCCTCTTTTTTTCCCCCCATTGTGGTCGTATGTTATTTAGAACAAAACTGAATTTTTTAGAAGCTAAAGAACACATTTTAACCAGGGGCGGCAATAATTATAGAGGACACTGTAGGTATCAACGAGTGAAATTTCTTTGGGGGGGGGGGGGTGTGGGAGGGGGAAAAAGACAAGCTGTGGTTCAATTTCTTTTTTTGGTCTTGGCATCAAGACAAGGTTAGAAACTCTACAAGGAACTTAAAATATCAGCGATGAGCGGGCCCAAGCACCCTGCACCATCGCCACCCGGGTACACTGGGACACGCATTTAAAGGGGACGTCCAATTCCATTATAACAATTTTAGAAAAGGGTGAATTTTATGTTTAGATCTCCAAAAATATTCCTTAATCGAGCCTTCACACACCGTGACGACATCGCGCTTGGGCCCTAAAAGTTTACTAGCAAAATAATCGAGATAACAGTGAATTATCATCATCTTAGCTTCTGTTTCTAGATTCTATCTTAAAAGGCACAGAGAGACACACCCTGTGAGTCAGAAAATAATCACACACACACACACACACACACACACACAAAACACAGGAAACACACCAGGCTGACACACCAAAGGGAGAGCATCTCTGCCTCGCACCCGGTTACAGATTAATCAAGTCAGGTTAACACACAATTTTTTAACATTTAATTTATAAATAAAATAAAAATCATGTGAATAAAAAAAAAAAAAAGAAAAAAAAAGATATACAGATGGGATTAACATTAGTGATGACTACATGTATTTTTTTTTTCTTAATTATTGTGTATTAATAAAACTTTACAGGATATCGTGACATCACACCTTTCGCTTCTTGACTCAAAGTGAAATTATAGCTATATATTTAAATATAGTTATTCAAAATAAATAATAAAAAAATCCACAATAAACCAACATTCCATCAAAGCAGACTGAAGACGCTCCAAGGGCGAGACGACTCGACTCCACACCTACAGATCACGTCTCCTGGACGACTTCAGCCTGATCGCTCTTTTCCTGCTCTTAGCCGTTTAAGGATGATACCATATATGGAGTTTTGTGGGCGTGGCTGTATGCAAAGGAGCTGTTTCAGGAACGTGCTTTAGACTTTAAAAGTTGATCAACATTTGAGTACAGGAGCGGCAGCGGTTCAGAAAAAGGTTTATTAAAGTCCAGATCATGCAAACATTGATAAACAACTTTATTAAAATGATGTACGATATTTGACCAGAGACGAGACTCGTATCGTTTTTTCTGTTCTCGATACGATGCTGAAACCTCGAGTGTCAAATGGTGTCGATGGAGTTTAAAATGCTTTGGAATTATTTAATTGATGCATATAAATATATATATATTTTTTAAGTACATTAAAGTAATATTTATGCTCAAAGTTTGCAAGAAAAATTTCTTGTGAAAGAGTAGTGCTGCAATGAAAAGTATTTTTTTTTGCTCTCTTTTAAAGTTTTAGTTCATCTGTTAGCTTTATCGAATTTGAGGAATGCGTGTACATTTGTCTGTGTGTGTGTGTGTGTGTGCTGTTGTGTAAGCACAGCGGGGCAACGAAACAGAGTGTGCCCTTCTCCAGGTGAACGAAACAGGGGAAGGGGCAGAAAGGGAACATTTAAACAACCACACACACACACACACACACACACACACACACACACACACACACACACACACACACACCAGATTGTCATAGTCGTGACCATTTCGGAGTACACCCGTGTGTGTGCGCGCGTGTGTGTGTCTGACCTGGTACATGGGGATGATGTGAGCCGCTACGAACTTGGCTCCGTAGATCAGGCCGTCTGTCCAGCGCACCTGCACCACTTCGCCCTCTGCTGGAGGCCCGTGTCGTACGCAGTCTCTGCTCTGTAAGAAACAAAAGCCAGAATTGTAAAAAATAAACAAACCAAAATAAAGGCCAAAATGCTGCCTCGGACACGCCTCGCCTCGCCCTTACGCACCACGATGTCCTCCGGGAAAAGGTTGTCGCTGAACGAGCCGTCGTCGAAGATGACCTCGTAGAAGGTTGCTTTGGTGAGCTCCGCCACCTCACAGTGGTAGTACCGGCCGTTTTTGTGCTTGCAGATGACCTTCTGTCCCTCCGCCAGCTCCCGCAGAGACGACCGGTTACGCTGAGGAGGGAAAACGAATCCTCAACAACTCTACAACTTCTGAACAGGTCAGCGTGTGAAATCATAAAATCACTTCTGAGTTTTGATCTTGAAACCCGTGACATGTTCTTCATCCTCCTGCAGGTGCATCCTGGACAACAATGTCCTTGGGGTTTGTTTAAGGATTCTACCTTATGTAAATTCTTTGGGATTTACGGCTAATCTGCATGAGCGATAACACGAAGGAATTCAGAGTCACAGAATTTTACTTGGGTTCGACTCACGCAAACATTTAAACGTTTACACGTGACTTTATTATCAAATCACACATCTATTAAAGATAAAACAATATGAGTTTTCATTTTATGATACTAAAACTTTGAGCATCACCTGGTTACTGATCATAACATGCCTATTTAAAAAAAAAATTAATTAAATAAATAATAATAATAAAGAAAAGGTGAATGGCTCCTTTCTTAGGTTTCTGTTGAGAAACAGTTGAGTAATTGTGCTTCATCACCGTACAAAATATTCATAGAATAAGAATATTTGTTCTAAATTATTTGCTTGTTTTGCTTAAAATGTTAATCAATTCTAATAAATAAATAAATAAATAAACAACTGGTAGTTGTGGAATCGCTCTATAATGTATTAGTGTTTTGCTCTCAATCTGGTTTCAGACTGTTGCAGTCTCGTGATTTTAGGAAAAAATTATATTAAAAATAATTCCAATTAAAATCTTTTAAATACAAATTATTAAAATATAAACTCTAAGCACACACACTTTGAGACACGTCGCCTTGGCGTCACTATATCTTCATTAAAAAAAAAATATTTCTTTATTAATTATGTAAATCTGCTCATCTATTGAAATTTATTATAAAACTGGATTAATTTAATTAAAAAAATCTCAATATTAAAATTTTTTCTTCACTGATTCATGACTCTATAAAACGAATCATCAGAGACACTTTAAAAAACAAAAACCCAAACCTTTTCACAAACCCATCATGTAGGGTTTTTTTTAACCGCTGTTTTTTTTTTTTGCGGTGTAACATGACGCACTAGCGGCTACTTTTGAAGCAGCAAAACCGACACGTCTTCGAGATAATGAGCCGCTTGTTATGATCGGGTCTCTTATCCACGTACGCAGCTGACTGGAGAATAAGCGCATAGAGCGACCGGGAGGTAGCGTGCGTGTGGGGACGTGCCTTAGGTTTACACGGATAAACTTCAGGGACAGATACACGCACGCTTCACAAAGTCAAAGCAAACTTTACGACGACAAAGTCTGGCGTGTCCACAAAGGAGCTAAAGATCCTGAAATGCTGCATTTCTAATAATTTTTTTTTTTTTTAGATCATGCAGTTCACTTTTTTGATTAGGCTAGCTAATAAAAAAATAAAAAAGAGAGAAAAAAAAAACCAGCTGTAAAAACAGATGCGTGTGACGTCCCGAACGGTCAAAAACTTCACCTCGCGAATAAAGCTGGGGGGGAAAAAAAAGAAAAATTTTTGACATTATAAGGAGCAAATTACAAAGTATTAAAAATGTTAGGCTAGGTTAACGGAGATGATGTGTAGCCTAATTCAGCATGGTTAATTTTTTACGTTCTTGGCTCCTGGAAACTTTTGTTGTTTTTACGTGGCCAAGATAAAACCTGACAAATCAAAACCGCTAACCGTAGACTAACCGCAGAAACCTGTTGCAGATCAGAATCATTCGTTTCCGTGCTCCTTCGCGTCGCTGTGTATGTGTGAGGATGAGAGCGCGGGAGCGTTACCTCCATGTTCACACCTCCTTTGTGTCTCCAGCAGGTGAAGAAGACGACGAAGGGCCAGTCGTCGGGGTGCATGTGGACGCCGGCCGCCTGAGCGCACGTGGGGTGGAAGGAGGACGAGCAGCGGCCGTGGGAGCACTGCACGCAGCATCCGGACGCCCTCTTCATCCGCTTCCGACAGTACTGACACTTCTGCACAAACAGAGACGTCACTTCTCACTTCTAACACCTCTCCGTGATTAGATCTCAGCACGATGGGAGCGTTTATGGTTCTCATCTCGTTTTCAAAAAAATAAAACACATATGCGATATGTGCAAACATCTGCCTGTATGTTCCTTATGAGTTGGGATGTACAGAGCAAGGTCGCTCACACACACGCACGCACACACACTTACCAGTTTGAATCTCTGCAGTGGTATAGCGTTGAGATCGACCGGCCGGCGCTCGGCGATGTTCACAAACCTGGCTTCTAAAACTGCTACTGCACAAAACACATGCACCCATCTACACACACACACACACACACACACACACACACACACCACAAGTTAGATCCACCCACTAACAAGTTACTCTCTGCATAATCTATGGTATGATGCATAACTACTGGCGCCCCTACTCCATAATAAATAAATAAATAAATAAAATAAATAAAACCACACATGGTTCATTTGTTTTTTTTTTTTTTTTTACTTCACAACAGTGATTCCGTTAGTCTGTGCTCACGCGAGTGTCATTACAGACATTTATTTTTTTCCTGTTAAGACAGTGTTTCCGTTGTGTCTGTTTGTTGTGAAACGTGGGCTTTAGAGTAAAGACTCGGACAACGTTTCCGCCATAAATCCAGGGATGTTATGGAACTTGAAAATATTATTATTAAATAATAAAAACTGAAAAATGACACTGGATGAGGGCTCACACATTGTGTGTGTGTGTGTGTGTGTGTGTGTGTGTTACGGAGTCCGCTCATGCCGCTTATCACATTCCTACATTGGTGGAGTTAAGCGCCATTACTGGATCTATTACTTGCACATTTTTTCCTCTGGGTCGTTTCTTATCGCTCCTGAACCTCGCATTCATTCGACTAAAAATAACTTCCTGGGAGAGGTTGCCATGATGGACGCCGGCGCTACTCACTTGTCATTGTTGGCTCTTTGCAGCGCTCCTCCTCTTAAAGCACACAAACAACAGTCCTGTGGGGGTCAAGAGAAAGAGAGTGAGCGAGAATGAGATCATAAACCTAAAAAAAAAAACAAAAAAAAAACACACACACACGCACACCCACGCTGCAGGCGACGCCCTCCCTAAATCACTCCGAGTTAATGGCGTCCTGCATCCAGTCCCTCTTCCTGTCCCGCTCTAGATACGTCTACACACGTTGTATTTAATTTCCAATCATTCGGAGGACTCGATGGAAAAATATTTATTAGGTAAACGTTACGCACCAGATGACGTCTAATAATAATAATAATAATAATAATAATAATAATAATGAGATGATGTTTGCGCTTTCACATCCTGTAGCTTCACGATTCACCCAAACCGCAGGATTTTACTACCAAAGAACTCTGTGTTCATTTATATCGTACCCCGTCTCTGCTTCCTGTCTACTGTCTGTTTACACTCACTTCTGCTTCTTCATGATTCAGAAAGAAAAAAGGACAAAAATAAAACACCAACCCCAGATCTGACCATGTCCATAATACACACACACATGTTTATCAGGCATTTCCCCACACAGGGTGTACACTGATATTTAGCCACTGATGATTAACGAGTTAAAGGACAGCAGATCCTTGGAGTTCTATTAGACGCGGACCAACATTATTATTATTATATATTAAACGAACCTCATTAAATATTTTTATTGAAACAGAGTCAAACTAACCTCTACCTTTGGCTTTTAAGTTTGACTTTGAACGCCCGTCCTGTCGCCCTGCCTGTCGGCGTCCCTGTACTCACTAACGAACACTTTGTGCTTTACAGCTGATCTACAGTCGCGCGCCAGTTTCTGAAACTTTCGGGAATTAAAAAAAAAATAAAGCTCGGTTTCACGCAAAAGGCAAACTTTTACACATGACTTGACTCGTATTCTAAAAATCGATTCTGATGTTTTATATGCGCTCATGAAATCAATTTTACTAAGTGAATTACTATTAAAAAAAAGAAAAACTACAACAAAAACAGCGCAGATGTGCAAGTCATGATGTTCAAGTTTTACGGGAACGGCGATGTGTTGATGATGATGATGATGATGAGGTCACCTGAGTAAAAGCGTTAGCCTCGCAGCGGGAACACCGCCATCCGTCCAGATTGCTCTCTTGAGACACTCCGTAGCAACCTGAGGAGACAAGAGTTCAGCCTTAATCCCAAACCTTCATTTAGTAAGAATCCTGAAACACGGATCGCAAGGCTCACGGGTCGGTTCGGGTCACAGATTGGATTCTTTTTTTTTGTTTTGTTTTGTTTTGAGAAAGTGTGTATTTATTGTGAACGTGTTGTGTTAATACAGGTTTCTTTTTATAAATAAATTTGACTTTGACAGTCAATAAATTTTGTGTTTACTTTGAATGTAATATTTTCAGCTTTAAAAATGAATAAATAAAATCATAGAATCCGCAGTGTTTCGTCGGCGTTGTGGACTTGACGCTAATCGGATGAACGTTTGAGGGAGTACCAGCGTAGTTAGAAAGGGAAAGTGTTACACTCGGACCATGAGAGACTCGAAGGAACACTCGCACGAACGCACGTAGCATTAAATCCACAGTGGGAAAACCTTTCATCAGCTCCCTGCGGTTCATTAGCGGGCTCAGGACACCTGAAAACACCTGAGCACGCAAAGAAAATATATTTGACTGGAAAATATTTAGAGAGAGACGCCAGTGTTCACGAGCCGCGTGCGATAACGCACGTTTGCGCAGAAAGGTTTTTTTTTTTCTTCCCGTATAACTATTTCGAAAGGGGGAAAAAAAAAGGGATTTGACCACGACGGCGCAAAACCTTAATCGTGTTTTAACCGGCGACCTTCGTCTCTGGATCGTGATTGGTCAGAAGACGAGGTGTTCACGTCACATCCTGACAGGAGAGGCGTGCAGGTGATGAACGGGTGTGAACGATGGCGGCGGCGACACTCACTGGTGTGTACGCGCACGCAGCACTGAGAACAGCTGACCAGACGACTGGTGCCGTCCTCGTTCAGGTTGGACGTGGACAGCTCTCCGTCTGAACTTCCCGTGAAGCACATCTCCGGGATCAGGGGCCGCGTCCTCAGCTTCACCTCTCGGGTGGGTACGGAGGTTCCCTGAATCAGAGTTCTCAGCTCGCCCTGGGGGGGGAAAGAACCGGAGATGGACACAGGCATGGTGTTACTAGTGTCAGCACACACACACACACACGATACATGTCTTATCAACCTCCTGGGACGCCGCGGCCACATATGGAGACATTACTACTTTTTAGGTTCGAATTATACCTTCATCTAATGGTAGCAAAAACACAACACACTAATTAGAAGACAACACAGGAGGGTGTTGAACTCGGTTTCCTGTTCAAAGAACATGCTTGGATTTTATACTCATCAGGTATGAAAATAAAAGAAATGCATGTGAAACTAAAGCTTGTTTTTTTTTGGATGTCCCCCCTGATTTTTCTCCCTAATTTAGTTGTGTCCAATTCCTCCCCGTCACTAGGGGGCTCCACATTAAAGCTACTACTACCTGACGCCAGCCGACTGCCTCTTTTCGAACTGCTCGCTCGCGCACCGTTGGGGGCGGAGTAACACACTCGGAGGACGGCGCTATCCGCTCCTTCCGCTGGCGTGAGCTCACAGACGCCCCTGATTGGCTGTAGAGCCGCGATTAATGTGTGAGCACCAAGTACCTCTGATCCCGCCCCTTTGAGGGTGCTCGGCCAATCAGCTCTCTCCAGACCTCCCTCCGGCTGTGAGAGGTTACAGCGTCACCCTGTACAGCATTTACCACTGCGCCACTCGGAGGCCCCGCTTGGGTCTTAAGAGGTTTTAAGAATCCTATATGTGCTTCAGTGGGACAGATACTGGGGTGTATTTGTTCGAGTTTGAACCAAACTGTATCAGATTAAACTCTCATCAAACCTTACAAATTCATTCATCAATCAAATCAAATCGGATTACTGCCTGACGGATCAATGCTCTCAGATTACAGGTACATTCAGTGAGGATGATACGGATGTTCAATACGGACTCATAAATCGTACAGTGTCCGAGTTCGTGGTTACTGAATTTGTTGTTAGAAATCAAATCGCTCTGATTCAGTGCCGTCATCACACGACGACTCGTTGACTCATGAATCATTTTGCGGATGACTTCGTGGTATCGCTGATCCTCCGATGTTTTGTGTTATGAATCATACCGACTCTGTAACTTCATCAAACCTCGAGACGTGGATTTGGATTAAGCTCAGGCTGTGTGTGTGTGTGTGTGTGTGTCGGTCTTGTCTGTACCTGCTCGTAGGTGTGAAAGAGGCTGCACACGGCGCAGTACGGCGGCTGCAGACCCACGCGCCGGTTGAATTCCCGCTCCACTTTGAAGCTGCGCAGGATCCGTTTCTGCCACAGGGGCATGAAGAGCTGCGCCCAGGGGTCCGATTCCTGAGAGTCCACCTCGATTTCCACCTGCTCCTGAAACTCTGTACACACACACACCCACACACACACACACACACACACACACATAGCAAAGAAAAAAAAGAACAAAAATGTTACATTGCTAAGACTGCTCCTTAAGTTGCGGCGTTTTAGATCCGTAAACACTGAGGATTGTCGTCGCGAATAACAACTAGGCAGCACCCTGATACCAGATGATCACGATACACAGGTGCCGATCCGATTTGAATCGCCATTTTATAAATATCATTATTTTATACGTACATATATATATTTTATTACAATTCTAAACAAGTCATTTTGCTCCCACACTGGACACTGTGCTGCCTGTCAATGTGTGAACAGTTTAGAGTGCGCCACCCGGAGGATTATAGAGGAATTGCAAGATTCTTAACCTCAAAATACAAATACACCAAAATAATCATAAAAAAAAAAAAAAAGAGAAATCCAAGTCAGTGTGGTGATCTATACGCCACATAAAAGAATCACGCTACGTAACTGAACCGATTTTCACCATCTAGAGAGAGAGAGAGAGAGAGGGAAACATATAAGCTTTAAGAGAGAGGTAACATTTAGGCTTTGTTTCATTTCAATCAGCCCACGGGAAGAGAAGCTATGCTACTTGAAACAAAACAAAACAAAAAAAGTCAACCTTGATCATTAGTTCATCTCAAGATCCAACAGATGGCGCTGTAAATTGTTTCATAGCTGCTTAGAAAATGTGTGCAATTGAGTTATAAAATGTACTGGGCAGTTAAAGCGCGTCTGTCCATCTGCGACAACTAAACAATTCCAAGCGAACAACGGCGCTACACACTACACACACACATCCAAACTGTTTAGTTGTTTTGTTTGTGAGGCCTTTAAAAATAAATAAATAAATAATGTGCACCGGGGGGGGGGGGGGGGGGGATGTTCCCCAGGTATCGGAGTTCTGATTGGCTACGAAAACACACTTATGCCAAGTGGAGTTTGTTCAAAGCTAGACCCGTTTTTAAGATTAAAAAAATAAATAAATAAAAATTTTAAGTGAGAAAAACAAAATCAAGGACAACAGGAAACTGGATCTCAGCTGCAACATTCTTTCTCACACACACACACACGTTAAGACTTATATTAACTCTTTTAAGAAGAAGCATATTAAGTGGTGATCTTTAATACTCCACTTCGTTAGCGCTATAGACGATAACGAGCTTCTTAGAAAGTGGAAAAGTACTGAAGTGTAACCTTCGTCACTGGAGCTGTCTCTGAGCAGCGGGTGGAGGTGGGGCAGCGTGCTGAGGGGCTGGTGCTTCCTCTTCACGCTCTTGTTCTCTTTCTCATCTTCAATTTCCTCCTGTGGTTGAGGGGTGGAGGGGGTGGGGGGGGGGGGCAGACAAAAACAATACCGTCGGCTTTAACGTCTAAACAAATGATCTACACAGGAGAGTTATCCGAGAGTAAAAGCAGGACCAGGAAAGAAAGTGATGGTTGTGTCACGTGTCACGTGACGGTTGCGTTCTCCTGGTTCTCCTTCCTCGTACGTTAGCCGAGTTTACTTTTCCCGCGACTTCTTATCCGTGTTTTTTTTTTTTTTTTTTTTTTTTACGAAGCAGGCTAACTCGCCAAGCACGACTCCTTGTTCTTGTTCATTTTGATCCGGCAAGAAACCTGATCTTGAACCTTACTCCGTTACCATAGCAACACTCATAGGAATTATTTCTTACGTAGGATTTTATAAGCGCTATTGTATTTGCTCAAGCAGCTAAATCTTACTAAGTCCTTACTAAGGACTTGGGGAGAACATTTAGACTACTGAAACATTTAATTAAACGATATTAAAGATTTATGACACACAGCCGTGTTTATTCAGTGCATTTCTTTAACTCCGCCTCCTTACTTCTCAGCTCCTCCCTCCTTACGTCTCGGTTCTTCCCTTCTTCTCATTTCTAAACGCGACCGCTGAAGCCTATTAACTTAAGGCATACGGTTCATTAATTATATGACAAACTGAACAGGAAACGACTATTTATTCAAGACTACTTGTATATGATTTTAATTCAATAACAGAGAATTAATTGTGTAGTTGTGGCTCACATGGCTGTATCGTTTGAAGTGATTTGAGTTGTTCGATGGAGCAGAAGAATTTTATTCTGTTTTTTATACAGCGCAAAAAACAAACGAGACACGGCGGTAGACGATAAGCCTCGTCCATGCGGACAGTCCTTCGTTCTTCCTTAAAGGCTGAAGGAGGCGGGACGGAGGAGTCGAGGAATTAAAGAGACGCCGGGTTTGAGGGTTTCTGCGAGATGTCCCGAGTAAATGTTTTAATTCAGGTTTGAATCGTTTGTTTCTAAACAGATGCAAATTAGTGAGGATGAATTAATCCTGATTTCCGCGATTTAGGGGCTGATGAGTTATAGCAACATCTGGTGTTCACACCAGGGACTTCATTCTAAAAATATTAAATATTTTTGATTTACAAAACAATAATAAAAATAAAAAAATAGTAAAGCTGTAAAAATTAAGCATTCAATTAACATAAGTTCAATGATTTTATATTAAAAGTATATAATTTCAAGAACGCGTCCTTATAATCACCCAGTCCCAGCTGTACATGTGTTTTTTTTTCCCTGCGCTCCTCACCTGCTGTGTGTCCCTGTGTTGGTGTTCCGGAGTGTCCGGGCCCGGTTTCAGCTCGGGTGTGGGTTCCGACTCCGACTCCGACTCGGACTTGATGATGTCGGGGAGCCTGGGAGGTTGGGGAGGTTTCCCGAGCGTGGCTTTGGCGGCGTAGGTGTGGACCTGCAGGGCGTCGGAGGGGCTCAGGGTCCTGTGGAACAGCAGGCTGGCCACCCCGGGCTTGGTGGAGGAGGTCCAGGGCAGGGCGGAGAGGCAGTGGGGGGCCATGGGGACGGTGGCGATGGACAGGTGGCTCTTCCTCTGGGCCTGAGGACACACCAGGTCCGAGTCCGAGGTCACGCCGGCGTTCTCCGGTTTGACGCGGTCCGCGCTGTCTCCGAGCTTCAGCCACTTCCTGTTGTCTGGAGGAGACTTTAGACAAAACTCGCTGCTGCAGTCTGAAACAACAACACGGCGCACATGGTCAGGAGTACTGTAGTATAAGGGAGCGGGGGCAGACAGACAGGTCGAGAGAGAGACGGAACGTGAGAGAGACACACAGACACAAAAAAAAAGCGAGAGAGAGAGAGAGAGAGAGAGCCGCAGGTAGACAGAGAAAGAACGCAGAAAGACAGACTGAGTTAGACAGATGGATAGACAGATTGTTTGTGTGTGTATAATCAGACAGGCAAAGGAAAAGAAAAGGAAAAAAAAAGATTAAGATGGAGAGGAAGAAAAAAAAAAAGATCAGAAAGAGAAACAAAGGGAGAGAAAACTTAATAGCCAGAGAGAAGAAAAAACAAACAAACAAAAAAAACAGATGCAGGTAGACAGAGAAAGAATGCAGAAAGACAGATGGGGGGGAAAAAGAGGGAGAGAGAAACAAAAATACAGAAATGAAAAGAAGAAGGAAACAGTCAGAAAAAAAACAAAAAGAGAGACACAGGTTGACACAGAAAGAGTGCAGAAAGACAGACCGAGCTAGATGGACAGACAGATTGATTATACACAGACAGACAGGCAAAGGAAAAAAAAAAGATATAGATGGAGGGGGGGGGGGGGGGAGAGGCGGAAGAGGCAGAACCAAAAAAAAAAAACAGAAATGGAGGAAAAAAAAGAGGAGACAATCAGAGCGAGAGAACAATACAGAAGACGATACAAAAGAAACAAGCTGAAAGATCTGCAAGAGGACGAGAGCAGCGCGAGGAACGGACCGGTGTCGTCCCGATTCTGCTCGGCCCGTGGAGAGAGCCGTCCCTTCTGCGTGGACTCGGAGTCGTCATGTGACGCGTCACTCTTTGGCAGAACGTCATCCGGTACCTCCAAACACACGCGGTGCCTCTTAGTACCGATCCTCTGTTTGGACACACTGAAATTATAATTCACCAGAACATCGTTAAAAGGTCACGAACCCTGAACCCGGCACCTGGACAGGAACTCGATTCCCGAACTGAAGATGGATTTCATCCCGACCTTTTTTTACTCGAGTCGTTCCTCTGGTTCTGTGCGTTGGGTTCTCGGTGGCCGAAGTTCCCTTTCTTGCCCCCCATGAACTCGGCCGCCTCCGGCGTGGGTTTGGTGTGATCGATGGGAGCGTTGTCCTTCCCCGCCAGCCACAACTCGTAGCGCTCGGGCTGGAACTTCCTCACAAACACGTCCATGGAGATCTTCACCATGTCCTTCCGACAGGAACACTGCGTGTGCGAGAGAGAGAGAGAGAGAGAGAGAGAGAGAGAGCACGTCAGGAACAGAAATAAGAAACAAAACGAGACAGAACCCGAGATAAACTCCGCCCTCACCAGGATGGCCTGCTTCCCGTAATCGATCCACCGCTGCGTGGCGAAGTTGGTCGACTCGGCGCAGTTGAACCCGTGATTGAATCCGGCGTGGTAACCGTACGGGAAGGTCACCATGAACTCCCCAGCTTCCTGAGTTATCTGTAAAAAAACAAACAAAAATGTCAAACGTGAGCTCGGAATCCTAACTCGAGACAAAATTCGGTTTGCCCCCCCCGCAGCCTCGCTCACCTTTTCAAAAGGGATGCCGAACTTCTTCAAAATAGACGGCGAGATCAGGGTCATCTTGTGTCTGAGAAAAGCTTCGCAGTTCTGAGAACTTCCAGGAAAAAATCCTGCGCAAGGAATTACACCTTAGCGCTGTTTGCTTGATGGCGCCCCCATGAGGTGACTGTAGAACTTTGCTTAAATTAAACTATACAAATTATTGACATGATAAAGGAAAAAGCAAATCTCATGCTGCAGGGTGTTGTGTAATTGCATCAGGATCTTTGCAACCATAATTCATCATTACTATTATTTTTCCATTTATATAGAACTGTAGACACAGAATTATAGCCGATTGTAGAAATTTTGGCTGCAGGGAATCTTATATAACTTCTGTTCTGGGTTGATTTAAAGAGCGGACGCCTCCTGTATGTACATGATGTCGTGAAACCTTCGTCATCAGCCAACAACCAGACATCACTGCATTTATTAACCAAAATAATAATAATAATTAACCATAACTTATAAAAATATATAAGCTGCAGTTCATGACTTATCCAGTAGGGGGAAGTGAAATTCAATCCAAGTGAAGTAAAATTGCCTGAACGTATAGATTTAAAAAAAAAAGAGGAAGAATTGTTAATGTGAATAATTTGTGAAATATTTGTATTGTTGTATAAACAGGAATTCGGGTGAAAACTAGAAGGAGCCGAGATACCACAAATGATTTGTTTGTAAAGTTTAATCGCTTGATTAATTCTCACGAAGCTCGTCTACGGTGTGAGCGTTGTTGCACGAGACACGTGACAAGCTGGCCGACGCCACGATGGGATCAGATCCATGATGATTTTATGAAACATGATATAGGTCACATGACCACTTGCATTTACATGAATCCCAAATCTTGAAATTTAGGGGGAAAAAAAATCTCTGTGTTCACCTTTAGCCAGACGCTCCAGTCTCTTCCCGTGCTCCGGAGGCACCGTGTACCTGTGAAAGGAGTTTCAAAAGTGAACGGAACACATACGAATAAAAAAATAAATAAATAAATTACACACAGATACACATAAAATCACATAAAATTTTCTATAAAATCAGGAGGCGCACCATGACTTGGGTTCCCCGAAGTGAAGGTAGTTGATGCTGTAGAGGTCCATGTCCTCCGTGTGCCAGGCGAAGGTGGTCTTCCACATGCCGAAGTACAGGTAGGGCGTGTTCACGCCCTCGATGGTGATTCCGCTGTCGTGCTCCACCGTGTCCAGGATGGTGTTCAGACGGCCCACGTTCCATTCGTCCACGTGCTGAAGCGTAGAAACGCAAAACGTGCAACCTTTATGTTTAACCGTTCTCACGGTTTCCATTAGTAACCTAACGGGTAAACCCGACCAATCTGGCAACACACCTTAAATTCCAGTCAAAGTTATGTAAACGGGTGCAAGTCTGACAAGGGCTCAGGAGACAGTGGGGTAATACAAAAATAATAATAATAATAATAATAAGAAGAAGAAGAAGAAGAAGAAGAAGGACGAGGAGGTCACTCACGGGGTCGTAGAGCGTCCCGTTCACGTCGGCTCCGTAGATGGGAGGGTTAAAGGTCACGTTTTTCCAGTACTTCCTTTCGAGCTCTTCGAAGTCGTCGTACCGAGGGCTGCAGAACCTAGCGTCGCGGAGAGAAGACGTCAAAAAGCGCAAGCTTGCGACCGTCAGGGTCGGGCATGTTAGCGTTACCGCGGACTCACTTGTCGCTGTTGGCCGTTTTGCGGAACTCCCTAACGGTCATGGGCTTCTTCTGGATGTTGTACTGAGTGAACAGCCCGGACTGACCCGTCACCACCTGCTGGATCGGCGCCGGGATCAGCAGGTCATCGATGTCGTCGTACGAGCGCCTGGGCTTCCACTCCTTCGGGGGGACGACCTGCGGACGACCGGCACGTACTCAATCACGTGTTCTGAACACGTCACGCTGCTGCAGTTAGATAAATTAAAGCGGATTCGTCCTTCACACACAGCGGCGGCGAGGAAGACCGCTCTAACTGTTCTGTTACAAACAATGCCACAGTCGACGCGGGATGAAGTCGTGATCACGACATTAATGAGCTCATGAGCTTTCGCTAAAACCAGCAGCATTTTCAATCAGGATTTACAAACTCACTGAAACCAAACAGACATGATGTTAAAATTCTTTTTAAAAATTAAAAAAAAAAAAAAATCAATGTTCACTGTTTTTTCCCTCTTTAAGCATTAAATATCTAAATACAAACTAATCATTAATTATATTTTAATTTTTTTTAAAAACAGTACTTACCTATTACTAATTTAACACTGATTAATATATTATTAATGCTATTTAGTTTTTTTTAAATAGATGTTTTAAACATGACTGTCTATTGTGAAAATAATATTTTTACCTTTTTACCTATTTTTATTTATTTATCTTTTTTTAAAACCCTAATAATTAAACAGCCGATCCGATATGTTCTACTGTGTATAAATTTTGTAAAAACCAATATTTAACATTTAAAAGTTACTTCAATCAATAATTAATCATTTAAATGGCTAATTATTCTTTAGAGGATTTTTTTTTTTCAAAAGGTACAGTGCTGTGAAAAATTATTTGCCCCTTCCTGATTTAAAATATATGCACTACATAATATTTCAGATCAAACAAATTATGATATTACACAAAAATAACTAATTACAAAATGGAGTTTTTAAATGATGATTTCATTTATCGAGGGGAAAAAGTTGCCTGAAGCTGCCTGGCCCTCATGGGAAGTAGCGCGGGACAAAATTCCTCCACAGCGTTGAGAAAGACTCATCACCGCCTGATTGCAGTTGTTGCCGCCAGTTTTTAGGTTTTTCACACTGGGCCAGACAGCTTTTTTCTCGTAATGAACGAAATCATAATTTTTTCATCTTTGTGTAATAACGAAATTTACTTGATGATCTCAATCAAGTTTTTAAATTCTGAAAGGCGCATAATACTTTTTCACTACTCTCTATGGAGTTTTTTTTCTCCGTTTTTTCTTACAAAATAACTTCCATCAAGATGACGTGATTTTTTTTTTTTTTTGCACCACATCCTCACACCGCAAAACTTCTTCAAATGATCGTTGTTTTTTTGGATTTCCCAGTAAACCCCGACACCCCGGTGTACCTTGGCCAGGCCGGCTCGGTGCGCTCCCTGAGACTCCATGTAAGCGATGTAGCGGCTGAAACTCTTAAACTCCTCCATGGTCGGGTAGAAGGTCATGATTCCCCTCGAGGAGGGAGACGGCGAGTCGGACGCCATCCTCGCTCCCGTGTGGGTCTGATCCTGAAGTGAGAGGCAAAAAAAACTATTATTATTTGTGGATGATGATGTCGTTAGTCTTTCGGCTGCCCCCGTCGAGGGGTCGCCACAGCGGACATTAATAAAAATAATAATCAATAAATACATTGAATAATTAAGTAATTAATAACCTCAATTCACCAGAATATCAATACAAACTTCCGAGTAAAACAAAAACAACATGTCAAAAAAAGAAGAAAAAAAAAAATAAAACGTCTGGAGTGTTGAAAGCGTGTAGCTTATTGAATTTATTGAATATTAAAATAAATCTGATTATTGAAATAATTTTTTTTTTTGAATTACTGATTTTATTAAGCTGTTGTATAAAAAATCTTTATTAATTTGAATATATATATTAAACTTAAAAATCTGTATCAAATCTATTTTTTTTTTATCAAAGTTCAACATCAACACATCTGTAAGTTATTATTATATAATTGTATTTAGGACAAAAACTAATTTTATACAATATAAAAATACTAATTTCACAAACATTCATGTGTTTTTTTTTTTTTTACAATATTATACTAATAAATAAATAAATAAATAATTATTATATAACAGCATAGTTTGTATGTAACAGATGTGAATAACCTAATATTAGAAAAAAATAATAAACTTAACATTAAAAAAACGTTTATTTCTCTTTCGCATTATAATACTAATAAATCATTATTTTTGTTACGATTATTATTATTTTTTTGTAATTAAACAAGAAGAAATTAAAACTAAACTAAAAATTAATCATTTCACATTCATACAATGTGTTTTTTGCAGGATAATACTAATACATTATTAAAAATTGATTAATTATTATTACTCTTAAAATTACTACTATAATATATTTTTTATTTTTAAACAGACAAGAAGAAACCAATGTAACATTCATACAATATTGGTTTGTTGATTTTTTTTTTCCATTATAATAAAAATGTTAAATAATTATAATAAAAATATTTATAATAGATTTTGGTAATAAATAAACTAAATAAATCACGGGTGTATAATCAGCACGCGCACGGGTCCTGTAGCGTCACTTTAACAGCTCGGCGTCCACAAATAAAACACGCCCCCCGTCTTAAACACGCCCACACCGGGGACATTCTCAACGCTGATTGGTCGGAACGGGCGTCTCTTTAAAAAGTCCGAACATATAATGCTACCCAAGTTAGCTTGATGGCTAGGCCATGATGTCCCGGAAATGGAAAAAAAACCAACACCGTCCAGCGGGCGATAGAGTGTGCGGATTAAAGGCCTAACAGTAGGAAACAAAACGCAGGAATAGAAAAGGAAAGACGTTGCAAGTTTGATTTGTAAACCGCGGTTAGCCTAGCCTTAACGCGCGCGACACTCTGTAGAGTTAGCATTCAGCTAGTTAGCGTTAGCGCGCTACAGTGGAGCAGAAGGCGCGCTGATTCCTGAAACAGACACGCGTTTTAAGTGTACAACTACTTACAGATGCTGTAGAATAACCGGCGGGGGGGTTTCCCCCGGAGGCTGTAGCGGAGGTTCGGTCACTCAGCACCGGGACGCCTCACAGCCCAAACCCCGAACATCCGTTAGCTCAGCACTGCGCATGCGCGCTGCCGATTTGTTTACTACGGCCAGGAGGAACCATAACCAATCACAGCGCAGTCACGTCCCAGGTTGCCAGATTGAGTATTTATAACAACAACAATAACACCAACCCTCCCTGCATTTATTGGGTTTAATTCATTTACTTGTTTGTTGTTTTTTTCGTCACTACGATTAAAAAAAAAAAATGTTCTTACAATAATTATGAGGTCACCTTCTCCTCTAACACCTGTGTGTTCATTAGCTCTAAGAGTATTGCATTAAATTACTTTTGAATTGGTTTATTCTGTTATTTTATGTGGATTTTTTTATTTATTTATCTTTCATCAAAAACACAGCAATACTGAGTAAATTGTTTTAAGGGAGGCTTAATGGTTAGCACTGTCGCCTTCCACCTCCAGGATCTGGGTTCGATTCCCGCCTCATGTCTGTGTGCATGGTGTTTGCATGTTCTCCCCGGGCGTGGTGGGTTTCCTCCGGGTTCTCCGGTTTCCTCCCACAGTCCAATGACATGTAGGTTTGCTTAATTGCTGTTCCCAAATTGCCTGTAATGTGTGTGTGTGTGTGTGTGTGTGTGTGCGCCCTGTGATAGATCAGCACCACACCTCATGCCCTAAGTCTCCTCCAATCGGATTCAGGCCCCCAAATCACCTGTAGTGTACACAGGATAAAGCAGTATAGACTATGAGAGAGTAAAAGAAAAATTATCGATAGATAGATTGTAATTAATTATTGCTTTTATTAGTTTGATTATATTCATATATAGTTTTTCCCCCTTAAAATTGATGAAAAAAAGTTGAATTCCTTGTCTGATGTCTGAGTGCAGAGGCCCTTAGGTACTGGTCATGGTTGCCGTGTGTCACTCGTGGGTCTCCATTCCTGGGTCTGTCATGAACTCTGCCAGTCGTTCTGTGTCTTGATGCTGATGACACTTTGAGACACACCAAGTTCACGAGCAACATCTGACTGCCTGCCACCGACCCGAAGGCGCGCCATGGCCAGGTGGCGCTGATCGTCCGTCAAGTGGCGTCGTGTGTTCATGGCTGTTTGAATGATGAACTTGGAATGACTTACTGACAAGACCAGCTTTTTATACCCACAGAATGTTGAAATCGATGCCACATTGAAAAGGGTTGTCTTTTGGTATTGGCCCCAATATAAGGCACACCTGTACACAATGAGACCATCACATGGAAAACACAAAATGAGGCGTCTATCACCCCAATACAACCACCTCCCCATCCCAAACATGTCTGAAGTGAAACAAACACCGCATGTATGACATCCACTGAGTCTCTCACAATATCCCGAACTTACTGTGAGTAGTGTATTAAAAAAAAAAAGTTCCAGTAGTTCACTGAGCGTCCTGTAAAGGGTTAATGAAAATAAGAAACAAGAGGTCAATATGAGACACACACTGTGACTTAGTGATAATCTAGAAGATTAAATATGACATGTCGACTTGATTTGAAATGAAGAACAATAAATGAAAGCAGTGACTCTATTTACAAACTCAATGATTAAAGGGAAGGAAAGTCTTTACACCGGAACACTGAGATCCTGCGCTCTGATTGGATAGAAGAAAAGGCGTTATTAAGCTATGAATTCTCAGTAGCAGCGGCTTTGACATTAGCACAGGTTTACATCACCGCGTTCACAGGATTCGTACAGTTTTATATGTTTATAATAATGTTATAATAAACATTGCTTATAATAAAATTGACCATAAAATAAATAAAGTTTTTTTAATCTTATGTTGATCTATATTCTTAATATTCTCTTTTAATGTTCTTAATTTTACGTGACTATTTAAAAAAAAAAAATTATTGTTTTGAATTATTTTTTTTTCCTTTTCTTATTGTTCGTCCTCTTTATTTGTTATGTAAAGAACTTTGGTCCACTTGAAGTTGTTAATAAGTGCTATATAGATAAAGCATTGATCGATTGATTACTTTATAGAAGGAGTCTCCAGTGTCAGCGCCTTGTAACAGAGTTAAAGCTGTAACTTTAAGCTTTACGACGTTTCAGGACAGAGGAGTTCACACTGCTTTTTTTTTTCTCTCGCTTTTTTAATAACTTCAAGAGAAGGAGAATAAACGCTGAATAGAATAACCGATACGACGCTACTGAGAACAGAAACATACTTGCATACAGAAGCGAGTTGTGTAAAGAGGATGTGTTGTACGATGTAATTCTCTCTCTGACAGACAGGAGGCGCTTTTGACATTTTCCACAGGGAAACTTTTATAACCGAATTTCACATCCTAATGAAATTCTCCTCATTCTTAGATCCTCGTCTCCTGCTGAGGAAATCGTCCAATTTTCCCCACGACAAAAAAAAAAAAAAAAAAAGGAAAATGAGGAATAACTAACACCCCGCTGTGTACTCCCACACCCCGACCTGTCTCACTCTCAGTGACTCCCATCAGGATTTTGTCTTGGAGCTTGTCTCGTTCCTGACGTTGTGGATCTCTCCTGATCGAGTCCTTGCACTTCCAGGACTTCCGATCTCAGACACAGGGTTTTAATTCCCTGTAAATACACGTGGCTGCAAAATGATGTCGTTCTGACGTGATGCGCGCGGTTATTTCCGCTCTCTCTTGTGAGCCAGGAGCAAAAAGATGAGAGATCTTTGAGATCTTTCAGTTGAGGTGACGTTTTATAATCAACACATGATCATCAACATCGTCCGAGATTTATTTTGTAGCTTTTTTTAAAAAAAAATTTTTGTATAAATTTTAAGTCTTTTAAATCAGCAGATTTTCATCATCATTTTCTAAACCCAGTTTTCTCAATATTGTGAAATTAACGCATTAACACACACCCACAGATTTCCAGATCATCTGGAGATCACAAGTTTGAATCCCGAGTGATGCTGTAGCCTCCCACAGCGGGGTGACGCAGCACGTACTTGAACTAGGAGCGCACACATACTACAGGTCTGAGAACAGTTCCAGAATCAGGGCCAGTCAGATCAAAGCAGTTCTGCGATTCTAAAACTGTTCCCAGAACTGTTCCTGTTAGCACATCTCTGATTCTAGAGTTTCTTCAATCCGATGTGTAAAAAAAAGAAAAACACACACGCTACCGTACGAGCAAACAGTACCATCATCAGGTGGAGGGTTGTCGAGTACATTTACTTCCTTACTGTCGTTATAAATAGTCCATTTTTTTAATGTAACTTTACGTGAGTAGTTTTGTTAAGTGGATATTTTTCTGCATTCTACAACAAATCTCTGTACTTTCTACGTCACTACATTTGAGTGATTGTATGAAGCGGAGGTGTACGATGTTTAATGACTTTACTATGACTTAAAGGTGTGTCTCTGTGTGCTAATACCAGCTCTGTACTTTTGATACTTAAGCACATGTAAAGGTACTTTTACGCACATGTGAGGACATGAAGGACTTCTACTTTTACTAGAGTAACGTTTTACCTTGTTTCATTTAAAAAGAAAGACGCAGCAGTGCTTTGACGTTCTAAAAACTTCAAAGCCTCAAATCGCGCCCGTCATCAGTCTACAGTAACCAGCCGAGCCGATAGAGCTGCACTGCATTCTGGGAAGTCGAATACAGCATGACATCACTAGTTCTGTGCTGGATTTCTCATTATTATGTCCTTATTATAAGCAAAGACGCGCTCTCTCACTTTTATTTAAGTAGAAAAACCCAAACCTTGTTTAATTTTTTTAGATTAATGAAAGTTTTTTTTTTTATTATCTCCATAGCAACTGCGCTAGCAATAAAGGAACACATAACCGCTAACATGTGACAGGAAGCACAGCAGGTTATAAAAAGACGCAAGTAAAGTCTCCATACACGGGGCAAAATATACGGTACAGAGCAAAAGTTTGGACACCCCTTCTCATTCAGCGAGTTTTCTTTATCGTCTTCTTTCTTGTGTTCTTTAGCCCAAACGCGTCTCTTCTGCTTGTCGCCTGTCCTTAGCAGTGGTTTCCTAGCAGATATTCTAGCATGAAGGCCTGATTCACACAGTCTCCTCTTAACAGTTGTTCTAGAGATGTGTCTGCTGCTAGAACTCTGTGTGGCATTGACCTGCTCTCTGATCTGAGCTGCTGTTAACCTGCGATTTCTGAGGCCGGTGACTCGGATGAACTTATCCTCCGCGGCAGAGGCGACTCTCGGTCTTCCTTTCCCGGGCCGGTCCGCATGGGAGCCAGTTTCTTTGTAGCGCTTGATGCTTTTTGTGACTGCACTTTCAAAGTTTTTCCAATTTTTCGGACTGACTGACCTTCATTTCTTAAAGTAATGATGGCCGCTCGTTTTTCTTCACTTAGCTGCTTTTTTCTTGCCATAATACAAATTCAACCTCTTTGAATGAGAAGGTGTGTCCAAACTTTTGCTCTGTACTGTATATATATATATATATATATAATATTTTATATATTATTCCGCTCCGCTTGGAGACTTTTCGGACGCCCTGTGTTTAAACATTTCATTTATAAGCTTTCTTTCCCTTTCGTTAACTTCCATGTTTTATAAAAATAGATTCCACAGAATGAGGAGAAACAAACACCACAAGAAGAGACGTGAGACGGCAGAGTTGTAGAAAAAAAATTTCCCCAAAACAATTATTCAACTTTATTAACATCAAGTTTTTTTGAATTTCCATTGTTTTTTTTTCTCTTCTTCTTCTTCTTAACAAATAGAAAACAGAGTGCGTATACAACAGATCGAAACCCCTACAGCACGAACCATTCACAAAGTAAAAAGGAAACTTTTGGCCAGCGTAGTGTGTGGTTATAATCAGGCTTCCGCTGTGCTTCATCAGAGAGAACACACACACACACACACACACACACACACACACACACACACACACTCACTCAGATTCTCACTCACTCACTCAGACACACCCATATGTGTGTGGTGTGTGTTAGGATTAATACAGTAGATATTACTTTTTCTTCGCAGTATTAATACAGATTGGCCCCCCCGCAGTCTCTCTGTAGGCGGCACGTCCCGATCGCGTTCGTCCGGAGAACCCACGCCCGATCACGTCTCCGTAGCTGTATATATACTATATGAATAATATTTATAATTTCTCATATTTATATGTGTATATTTATATATTTATATATATATATCTATACTTCTGTATAAAAAGTTCACTTGTGGAGTGGTTAATACTGTACACATGAGAAATCAGGATCAAAAACGTAGCGTTAGTCAGGTTTATAGAGCGTCACGCGGCGGGACAAGCCGCGCGAAGATAATCGGACATATCGCGATTATTTAACACGTTAGCGAACGAAACATTCCACAGGAGGCGCCGGTCACATGACCCAGCTCTGTCCAATCACCAGGCTCACACTATTAGCGCTTGCGCTTAACCGGCAAGAATTATTTCTTGGTTTGTTTGTTTATTTTCACTGAATTCGAACAAACGACGCTGAGATCATGATATCGCGATATGAAACGAAACCGAATACCGGCGCGCGCCTTTTCACGCCGCGGCGCGTCTTTAGTGTTACTGTACGTATCTGTATCTGTCGATTTTGTCTTTTAACCCTCGATAGTTTTTTCTTTCTACAAAGAAACAAAGTTAAACCCGCTGTGATTTACTAAATAATAATAATAACAAGAAATGAAAAATAATAAAAGGCGTTACGAATGAAGTCCGACAGCAGCTCTGAGAACAGTGGTCCTCTCGTGTTAGTACGTGTTAAACTCACACGCCCTGTGTGCTAAAATAACCGCGAAAAAACAAACAACAACAACAAAAATTAACCTAAAACTGGAAATAAATTTACAATTAAAATTACAGTTTTTAAAAAATGTACCGTTTTTTCGTGGAAAAAGAAAACAGAATTGAGATGAAGCTGTTAAACATCTAAATAAAAGTCAGAATAAAACTTTTAGAATGATTTAAAACAACAGAGAACGCTACCAGTAGCTGTTTCGTGTGTGTCTGTGTGTGTGTTTAATTAAGAGTTCAGAGCTGCTGAAACTGAATGTGAGTCAGTCAGGAGAGAAGCTCCTGTGTGTGTACGGTGTTTGTGTGTCAGTGTTGTTGTTCCCGGTA